>OY776112.1:229908797-230508797 GCA_963675035.1 Allygus modestus | reverse complement strand
TTTCCTCCATAAGAATAACATTAAACAACGTACTGTGTTTAGCACTTTCAATATCTCGGTAACCAAATGACGTAGAGAAATGATCAAAATACCAAATTGTGTGTTTTTTTAAGCTGAATCCAATGGTGAAAACTAAAATTTGAATATTTCAAAAATTATATGTGAAAAATTCGAAAAACCCATTTTTGGGATACAAAACCCCCCCAAAATACCCCTTCGGGTAGAGCGATCTGGCTGGTTTTCAAACTTAAAGTCATAAATGTTGCTTTACACGTTTATACCAAATTTCATCAAAATCGGATCATTTTTACGAGAGTTATCGTGCTCACGGACACATATATATATATATATATAGATATATATATATATATATATACAGTATCGAACGAATGGTGTTTTTGGGGTCTGGGGACCTCAAAACGAAAAGTTATCATGGTCCCGGGCCTAGGTCTTACCATGCCGACTACGGTAATAGCTTCTTCCCTATAGGGGAAATTCGCTAAAATCAAAATCAAAACAGCTTTTAAAAACAAATAAGGGTCAAATGAGTAGGGAAGTGGTCATTAGTGGTTAGGCATAAACATTTTGTTAAAAAAATATTATAGCCTATTTCTCAAACACATGGAAAAAATCTGTTTGATGTCATAGATTGGTGCTAGGTACACTATGAGTGACTATCAAGGACCAAATAACAATTGAAGAAATGAAAGGCAAATGAGCAAAATAAATTAGCGGTCAGGCAAAGTCAAATAAGAAAAACTATCAATCAATCAAATAATTCTTTATTATTTAAATTAAATGCAGCAATTCAATATAAATACATAAAAAAAGTCCCACATGGGTCACAAGGACCTGTGTGTGTGACAAGTTCTGATCTGGCTGCGACTGGAAACTGATCACTCTTTATAATATTCGTAAAAAGACTATAAATAAACAATAATTACAATAAAAAAGTTTTGGTTATAAATTTCTTGGAAATTTAGAGGAACTATGTTCATCTGCTTAGAAAAGAAAGGCTAAGGACAATGATAAGTTGTCTCCACATTACAAGAAAAGCGTGTGATCAATGTGGATCCACCTGCAATATAGATGCCCAGTGAGGCTACCTCAGGCCCATTTATCAAGTCATTAGCTGAAAACTGCTTTGCTCACTCGCTTAATAGTTTGAAACAACAACAATGTAGGTTGTTATTTGGATCAATACCTAATATGAATCATCTGGCTTGATGATTTTGGGTTTCAAGAGTAATTTTAGGAAGCCTAAAACGTGGGAGTTTATTGGTTCATTTTAATGTTTATGTTTTTTTTTTATTCTTGCAGATAGTTTATATTTTCTACACGTTTATATTTTCTACACAATCGAGGTGTAATCACTATTATGTGGTGTTTCAGGTGTCCTTTTTGGTAAACTTCCGATCAAAGAAGTAACCTACCGTTGAGCTGTCTCAATACACAACCTTGGAGTAACTAGTACCTTTATCAGCTAACTATATTCATGGTATCACGTTCGTAAACTAGATTGATCATAGTTATATTGTTTAATCAAATTGCAAATTTTATGCAACGTTTGAATGATTTACGTTGCAATTTATTCCTCTTGAACATATTATGAATACATTAGGGCAATCAAAACTTTAAATCAAAGATAATTTTTATATAACAAAATTGATTTTAAATTCACCGGCCTAAGTGATTAGACTACCTTGTTTTTATGGCTTTGCAAACAATATGTTCAGAACGGGATGGAAAAGCTTGGTCTCCTGTAGTAATAAAAAAAGTATATTTCAAAACGGCAATCATCCCGGATGCTTCAGTAGAGAAGCCTCTGTGTAACATAACATAACACTCTTCGAGTGCCCCAAAACATGTTATCTTTGAATAGAAAGAAGTAATTTTGCAGATCTCAATATGCCATTTTTATTAAGGGACTAAATTAAATGCTATTTAATTGTTTGTTCACTTTATTACAAAGTTATTTCTGATAAGAACTGTCATATTTAGTGGAAAGTAATGTAACTTTAAAGTGTTATGATTGTAAACGCTCTATCTACACGATACCTAGTTATACTCATAAATAATTCTTTAACATTTGTGATGCGTTTTACAATTCAGATTATAACATTTTATTAGAATATTTAAATGGATAAATGTTATAATGTAAAGTTGATAAAGGAACTAGAACAGTATGTATATATTTGTAAAGTTTTATCATAATTTTTATGGTATTTTTTCTTTTGAAGATTTTCATTGTACATTTTATTATAATAGTAGTATATATTTGTCTTTTTAGATACATTTTGTTTTCTATTACTATGATTACGTACTGTATATTCTTTGTTTGCAATTTCAGATCATGTTTTTCTTTTTAGATTTGCTTACTGTATAACTGTTGAATATTTCCTTTTGACTATCAGTTGTTAAATATTATTTAGATAAAAAGGCATTTATTTAATCAAAACATGTTTTAGATTACAACACTTTTAAAATTAAACTACTACTTGTTGACTAAGCAGAACCAACTCATAAACACCAGCAGTGATGTAATCTCAGGCCATATAAGCAGTGTCAAGAACAATGTAGCGAAGTGGTAGACAAATCTAAGCCCCATAACAGCCAAGTAAACAAGTGATGGGGGGGGATTTGTTGTTGATTACACACTCTGGCTTACAGCTGCATTTTCCTCTGGCGTTACATGTAGAAAATGTACCTAAATTATCTAAAATAGTAGCAGAAGTTTGCTAAATGGTAAAGTTGGTTTTTATATTTATTTTAAGATAAAAATATTAACCAGTAAATGAAATTAAATGGTAATTGAAGTTAATATTAACAGATATGGGAGCATTTATGTGGAATAGAGGAGAATTTATTAAAAAAAATTAAGTGATATCAGACTAAATTATTGTTACTTTCATCACTATTTAAAGTAGTCAAAGTTTGTTTGAATACCAAGCTGTTTTATACATTTATTGACATTTTATCATATCAGAAGTTTGTATCCATGCTCAACCGGAATATTAATATAAACACTCTTAAAAATAACTTGTTTTTATTTATATTTTTAATAACTGTGTTTATCAAAATAAAACAGTATGTCGAGTCTATATACCAATATAGTACTAATGTGGTATCAGCTACCAAAGAAATATTTTATATCAAACATTTTTACATTAATTGTATAAACATGTGCTCTCAATTAACGTATGAAGATATTTTTCTTATGTATAATAATTACTAGTTTATAATTATTTACAATCATATCATTTGGTTTTACCACTTGAATTGTGAGTTGGGATTAACTTATTTAAAGCATAGTCATAAAATAACATTGAATCAATAAAGAAGGACTTAAATGAGCCATTCTGATGAACTGATTTTTCTGATAAATTTTATCTGGTGATAATGTTATTAGTTTTTAAAATGTTAAGATTATTTGTAGATCATTGTAACAACAGTTAAAATAAATATGTAACTAAAGTTATTTTTCTTTATTGGTCCCTGTCCATTCAACCTCTAAATAATACCGTTACAAATTAATTTTTGGAACGACAATTTTTAACAATAAGTCGTTAAATAAATAGTTTTTAAATACTTATCTTTAATCTTAAAATGGGTTTTAGTGCTAACAAATATTTAACCAGAAAGCCACGTACGAATATGATCAAGTGGATAATGTATTAGTTTTATTGGTTATTTTAGGGGTAGGCGAGTACTCGAGTTTTCGAGTCTTTTCTAACACTCAAATGCTGAGCGAGTATTAGAGACTACTCAAAAATTTGAGTCGAGTAGTATATTGTCCCGCCGTTTACCCCAAATAGTTGAAAATGCCATATCTCGCAGTTTACCCACGTTTACGCCGCTAACCAATGTTTAACAAAATAAGTGACTGAAATAAAGAAAACCCCCAAAACTCAGCAAATTTCAAATGGTACTTCACTACCTCATGAAGCCACTTACCAACTTTCATCAGAGCATATTCATAAACAAGCAAGATATGAAGTTTTATTTATTCTCCGTCAGAAAAAACATTAAACTGAGTGTGCAGGCTTGCTGCATCAAGGACCACAAAAATCTGATTTTTATGCAAATACCAATGGATCCCACTAGATAAAGAAACATACAAAGTTTTACCAATTTGTATTAATAATCAAGCAAGATATCACAAGTTTCTTATTCTCCATAAGAATAACATTATAGCTGCTGAGTACGCAGGTTTGCTGCCATGGGGACCACCAAAATGGGGTTTTTATGCAAATATCAGTAAACCCCAACCACATGAAGCCACATACCAAGTTTCATTAGAAAATGTTAATTAATAAGCGAGATATAAAATTTTACTTATTCTCCATAAGATTAACATTGGACAACGTACTGTGTTTAGCACTTTCAGTATCTAGGTAACCAATTGACGTAGAGCGATGATCAAAATACCAAATTGTTTGTTTTTTTAAGCTTAATTTAATGATGTAAACTAACATTTGGAATTAAAAAGAATTGTGTAAAAAGTTCAAAAACTCATTTTTGGGGTAAAAAATCCCCCCAAACCCCCCCTTAAAATAGAGCGACATGTCTGGTCCTCAAACTCATGAAAATAGATGCTGCCTTACACGTTTTTACCAAATTTCATCAAGATCGGACCATTTTTACGAAAGTTATCGTGCCTTCGGACGATATGAATTTATACGGACATGAATATTCACAGACATAATACATGAATTTGAACGAATGGTGTTTTTGGCATCTGGGAGCCTCAAAACGAAAAGTTATCATGGTCCCAGGCCTAGGTCTTACCATGCCGACTACGGTAATAGCTTCTTCCGTTTATGGGAAATTCACTAAAATCTGTTTTTAGTTCATGTGAAAGGAGACAATGACTTGTTGGTTATTTATGGATACCTGTGAGTTAAGATAAGGAAGATAGGGAGCACAGGGAGTGTTTGGGTCAGGGGGAAAAATCACTTTCTTGTTAAAATGGGCTTTCTTAACAATGTCTTTGTGGATTCTTGTGTCAGTAACTGTAGACAAATTTAGATGGAGCAAATGAAACTCGCAAGTGATTAACCAATCAAATCCACCTTTCATGGTAAATGAAATAATCAATAGTCCTTTATTTACATGTTCCATTTGTTTACATAAAATAATTTGTACGATCTATCAAATATTATGTATCGTCATATTTTATTAATAAATTAGATTAAAGCTAGCTTACATATGCAAAGCTCAACTAAATAATGATTATATTTGTCTATAAAAATAAAATAATAGGTACCTTTGTTTATAATTAAAAACCAGAAACTTTTGTGATTGAAAAGGTCTCATAACAAGTTGATGTTAAGGCAGTACAAATTCCGAGATTGAATAAAATGCTTGAGATATGAGAAAATTGTCTTTTTTGAGATTTTATATGAATGGGCAATCTATTAAAAAACTGAACACCTTTGTAAAATGGACTTCTTTAATGTGCGGAGGTCCTATGCCGTGGAAAGGAGAGAGTACTGCCATGCCTGGTATTATGTTGATGAAAATGCCCAAGCTGCACGTGCTTATCCTTGTTTTTAAAGGTCAGAATGAGAACTTATTGTATATAAATAGAATACTTATTTTGTATACAAATAGAATGCACCGTCATTATACCACTCTGCCTAAAAATGTCTTTACATGGATGGCGCAGACATATACAAAAAATCAGCCTTAGAATAATTTTCTGATTTTTGAGCAGTTTTTCTAGTTCAGAAAAACTCCCCCAAACTTCAACTCCTTAGGAAAAAACACTCTCACAATATCCACGATATACTCTTATCAGTACGCCCCTGCTACAAGTTGACTGAAGAACGCGTATTGCAAACAGAGAACAACTAATACGCTTTAGAAGATTATGGATATGCGAATGCCACTTTATGGAATGATCAAAGGTAACCGTTGTCCTTAAACCACTGAGCTAAGTTTGGCATGACTGTTGCAGTGGTTTTCCTCAAACTATCTGAATCCTGGGCATTTATTAGAACGGAAACATAGTCTGCGAACATATTGATGAGACATTCTTTTCCGTTATAATGAAGATCATAAATGTAGTTAAGAAACAAGACCTGAGAGAGAATGTATCCCTGAGGGACATTAATTTGAGATGATTAGTAGGAAGACGAATAAGGGCCATCAAAGTTATTAATAGTAAGCTGCTGAATCTGTTAAACAGAAAATAACTAAACCAGTTCAGTTCAACGCAATCCCTCTTACTCAGTAGTGCGACAACTTATTCAATAGGAGTTGATGGTCCACACACTCTCAATATTTAACTTATTTGATCAAACCCTGATAAAGGCCCAAGTTTTTTAACTCGATGGGACTGTCAAGACAATTGACAGCAGTATTCATTAAATTTACAGTAAGTTTAACAACTCTATAACCTTTTTACTGCAAACGCACAAACAACAACCGAGCTCCAAGAACAAGTCTTACAGCTGGCAAGAACCAAGAAAAAAATGAAGAAATAGAAATAGTTTTGATTTACCACATTCTTTCAATATCGAATCGCGTTACTATAGAGACAATTCAATATCACAACATCGATATTTTCCCCCCACCACATATACGAAGGCACCACTTCCAGTGGTGCGTGTCTCTTTTTAGCTGCTAGTAATGATTTATATCCCTCTTTTAGCGAATTTCCTCTATAGGGAAGAAGCTATTATCGTAGTCGGCATGGTAAGACCTAGGCCCGGGACCATGATAACTTTTCATTTTGAGGTCCCCAGACCCCAAAAACACCATTCGTTCGAAACTATATATATTTGTCCGTGAGCACGATCACTCTCATTAAAAATAACCGATTTTGATAGAATTTGGTACAAACGTGTAAAGCAACACTTATGACTTTAAATTAAAATACCCCCGTCGCAGCAAACCTGCATACTCAGCGAATTTCCAATGAATATATAATATAACACATTAAAACACTTAACAGGATTCATAATAAATATATTCACAAACAAGCGATATTTAAAATATTAATTAATCTCCATAAGAATAATATTGGGGATGAGTATGCAGGTTTGCTGCAACAAGGCACACAAAATAATGGGTTTTTATGCAAAAATCAATATAATTCATCTTAGTGAAGTCACAAATCAAGTTTCATCCATATACATAAATAAGCGTTATATAACATTTTAAGTATTTTCCATAAGAATAACATGGGGACCAAGTACCTAGGTTTGCTGCTACAGGAATCACACTCACTTTCGTCAGTTAATGTTCATAAATAAGCGAGATATACAATTTCTCTTTTTCTCCATAAGAATAACATTAGACAACGTACTGTGTTTAGCACTTTAAATATCTCGGTAACCAATTGACGTAGAACAATGATCAAAATACCAAATTGTTTGTTTTTTTAAGCTGAATTCATTGTTGAAAATTAAAATTTGATTTAAATAAAAATTACATGTAAAAACCCAAAAAAAAGGTACAAAACCCCCAAAAACCCTCCTTCTTCGGATGGTGCGATTCATCTGTTTTTCGAACTCGTTCAAATAAATGGTACTTCACACATTTGTACCAAATTTCATTAAGATTGGACCTTTTTTACGAGAGTTATCGTGCTTACGGACGATATGTATATGTATATATATATATATATATATATATATATATATATATATAAGTAAAAATTTGAACAAATGTGTTTTTGGCATCTGGGGACCTCAAAATGAAAAGTTATCATGGTCTCGGGCTTAAGTCTTACCATGAGACCTACGGTAATAGCTTCTTCCCTATAGGGGAAATTCACTAAAACCAGACAGATCGACCCATCTAAAGTGGTATTTTTTTTTGGGGGGGGGGGGTTTATGTACTACAAAAATGGGTTTTTTGAAGTTTTTACATGTAATATTTAAAAAAGTCAAATTTTAATTTTTACCATTAGATTCAGCTTTAAAAAAACACACAATTTGGTGTTTTGATCATTTCTCTACGTCAATTGGTTACAGAGATGTTGAAAGTGCTAAACACAGTACGTTGTCCAATGTTATTCTTATAGAGAATAAGACCAATTTTATATCTCGCTTATTTATGAACGCACACTAACGAAACTTGGTATATGGCTTTTTCATCTAGTTGTGGTCTATTGTTATTTGCACAAAAAAAGCAAATTTTACCGATGATTCCCGTAGCAGCAAACCTGCATACACAGCCCCCATGTTATTCTTATAGAGAATAAGTAAAATGTAATGACTCCCTTAATTACGAACATATATTTATAAAACTTGGAATGTGGCTTCACCTTGTTAAGTTATATTGATATTTGCATAAAAACTTTTTTTGTGCCCCTTGTTGCAGCAAACCTGCGTAATCATCCCCCATGTTATTGTTAAGGAGAATAATCAAAATGGTATATATTGCTTATTTATGAATGAATATTGATGATAATCGGTATTTGGCTTCACCTAGTTCCTTGTATCAGCAAACCTACATACTCATCCCGAATGTTATTCTTATGGAGAATAAACTAGGAGTACGCTCTAATGTCGCGTAAGAGGATGAAGCGAAGATTTAAATTACTACCTTTTTAGCGAATTTCCCCTATAGGGAAGGACCGTAGGTCTCATGGAAAGACTTAAGCCCGAGACCATGATAACTTTTTGTTATGAGATTCCCAAATGTCAAAAACACTATTCGTTCAAATTTACATACATATATATATATATATATATATATATATATATATATATATATATATATATATATGTTATAATGATTGATTAGGGCTACTAATATTATAAGATGTATATTCATATTTTAACAAAGTACCCTTTTTTTATAAAAAACATTTTTATTTTAGACTGACATGTTTCGTGCGCTTAGGCCATTATCAAAGTCTATAAAAATATAACCTCACATTTAAAATAAAATAAATATTAATCATATGTTAAAATTAATTATTTTAAAGTTGCATATGAATTGTTTGTCATAATCGATAATATATTTTATTTTCTTCTGTTATTTTCTTTGAATACTATATTAAGTGATTTTTATACGTCCCTGTTCTTATTTTTTCAATTTTATCAAATATCGGGTTTGATTGTTTAGGTAAAACTGTATTTAGTATGTTTGAAGGGTCTTTTTTAAAATTAAAGTAAATATTCATTTCTTCTTTGACAAATAGCTTCTCTCTTTCTCGTTCAAACTCTAAAATTGTTAGATGTTCTTTTAGATCTGTATATTTGTGTTTTGACTTTATCAAGTGTTCTGCAAAGTTAGATTTCATTGTT
Organism: Allygus modestus; assembly: GCA_963675035.1. NCBI lineage: Eukaryota > Metazoa > Arthropoda > Insecta > Hemiptera > Cicadellidae > Allygus > Allygus modestus. The sequence continues at coordinate 230,499,534 of OY776112.1, read as the reverse complement.
GTTTTGTTGTTCGATTTAAAAGCTTGTAGATGTTCATTGAATCTAATTTTGAAGTTTCGGGAAGTTTGTCCGATGTAATAACTATTACACTCGTTGCAGTTTAAAGTCAAAACACAAATATACAGATCTAAAAGAACATCTAACAATTTTAGAGTTTGAACGAGAAAGAGAGAAGCTATTTGTCAAAGAAGAAATGAATATTTACTTTAATTTTAAAAAAGACCCTTCAAACATACTAAATACAGTTTTACCTAAACAATCAAACCCGATATTTGATAAAATTGAAAAAATAAGAACAGGGACGTATAAAAATCACTTAATATAGTATTCAAAGAAAATAACAGAAGAAAATAAAATATATTATCGATTATGACAAACAATTCATATGCAACTTTAAAATAATTAATTTTAACATATGATTAATATTTATTTTATTTTAAATGTGAGGTTATATTTTTATAGACTTTGATAATGGCCTAAGCGCACGAAACATGTCAGTCTAAAATAAAAATGTTTAAATGGTTTTCGATGAAATTTGGCTGAAATGTGGAAAGTGACATTCATGAGTAAGTTCGAAAACCAGAAAAATCTGACAATGGGAAGGGGGATTTAAATTTTCCAAAAATAAGTTTTTTGCACTTTTCACCCTACAATTTTTAAAACACTCAATTTTGGATTTTGAGCACTTTATAGAGCTTAAAAAATATAGTATTTTAAATTATTAACCTAGGTTAAGTGGTAGCGGAGAAAATCCAAAAAACCTGCTCACAAAATCTCCCATGTTAATCTTATGGGAAAAAGGTTTTTGGCTTTTTCTCAGTTCATATTAATGTAAACTTCACATTTGCTTTTACCAATCAATCCAGCTCTACAAAATAATCATTTTGTGTTTAAATTGTAATTCTACGTCCAACTGTTGCATAGATATTCAAAGTGCTAAACATAGTACGTTGTCCAATGTTATCCTTATGGAGAATAAATAAAATTTGATATCTCGATTATTTATGAATGTATATTGATGAAACTTGGTATGCGGCTTCACGTAGTACTGGTATGTTGATATTTGCACAAACAATCGGTGGGTTGCAAAGGATTCTGTAGTGCTTCCAAAAAAGGGATTTGGGTAGATATTTTGTTAAGCAATTTTGTTGAAGATTTTCTGTATACACTCTACCGTACTTTATATTTTATAGTTAGTAAATGAGAAATAATTTATTCATTTAAATATGGCTAAAAGGGAGAAAGTGTCAGTTTCCTGATACAGTGTAATGTAATAAGATGATGATGATTAAAAAAATTTGTCCAATATAGGCTACCCAAAAAAAAAAATATCACAATAACAAATGATGACATTTATTTAATAGTGACAACAATATACCGGTATGTAGGTTACAGATTATAAAAAGACAATGATATCCCTCTGAGATTATGTGACAAATGGGGACTTCGCCAAACATATGTGATTGCTGCTGCTACAGAACCCCTCTTGGAAGGTCAAAAATACTTAAAATAATGTGCACTGAATTACATTTTATAAATTAAGGTAATGGAAAAAGTCAAAAATGTGTATCAATGCTTAATACAGATAAGGCATTAAAATAAACTGTTATATTTGATTTAATTACAGAATTACTGATGATGTAGAGTCGGTTTGTAAAACGATTAACAAGCAATTCATAAACTATTATTACCTCCGATATATTTAAACAAAGTAACTACATTTTGATTTTGCCAATGAATAAGTAATAGAAATTAATCAAGAGGTTAAATTACCTTTTTAACTGTCAAGTGATCCTACATCGCCCTTGTGGGCGACCGGCTTCGACCCAGTTGGAGGGCCTTTTCAAGCCGGACGTAAAATTGTACTCCCTAAAACGCAGGGTGTCTGGACCCACAAGAGCATTGGATCATTTGACAGTTAAAAAGGTAAGTACCGGGGTACCAAGCCATGCTCGGTGTTTGATTCCACAGAGGAGGCATTGAATTTGTTTTATTTCAAATACTTGTTTATTTTCAATAAGAGCTCGTTCGCTTCGCTTATCACATCCGAATATTTAGTGAACGTTATCATACTGCACCCTATTGAGCGCTACAGTTGTTGGGTTATTCTTAACAGGTTTATACTGAAATCATACTTATTTGAAAATACTCTACTCATTGAAACCTGTCTTTAACTCCTTTTTCAAAATGCTGAGGATGCCACTTATGTTTTCTTATTCAAAATTGTACTCCTTACTTTCTCCCTCAAAGAACCTAGGCCTAGGCTAATTGCCTCTTTTATAACCTATAAAAAGTTACTGGAGTACAGATTACAAGTGATCAAAGCTAGAACTTATATACCCCTTTCAAGTAGTTTCCTATGAAAAGCAAGTTGACATATGAAGTTAAATACAATATATATGCCTTTTATCAAACTTACCTTTTAGAGAATTCCTAACTAAAGATAGAATAAACTTATGGTAAGGCTAAAATAAGAATATTGTGATATATATGTATCTTGACCAGCTTGAGATTACTGTCTGATCTGACATAGCTCATTAGAAGTAAAGTTAAACAACAATATCATAGACTATGAAATGGAAGGTAAATAAGTTTGTGTCATGGGAGACAGTTTAGCCTTCATTACACCAAACCAACCAATTTAAACTGTGAAGACAGATTTTAAAATATATCGACAACACCATAAAAGAGGTTGAAAAAGGTCTAGGCCTACACACATCTTCCTTTTATTACAAATGTACATATAAAGGGTACATCGGTATGATTATGCTTAATCGTTTGTAATTCCCACACCTAAAAATGTTGGCAATCTCGCCAATAATGACACTTTCGTATTTTAACATCCTATTTCAAAGCACAGTTGTATTTATAGAAAGTTTACATCTGTGAAAACTATAAATTTACCAATTAACAACAATAAAATTATTATTAAGAAACTAAAAGTCACGTTTCGTATAAGAATAGGAAGGTGTACATCAATTATTAGTATCAATAAAACTATATAACCTCAAGCATGAAATTGAAATTTGACACTTTAACACCAGCAATCCAACTGAATTTTTGACAGTTCTAGAACTTGACTACGTGAACCAAATCAGCTACTGAATGTAGTTCAGTTAAAAAACTAATAATTATTAAAATGTAAGATTAATTCTCCGTTTATAGTTTATTAGAATCTTTAAATCATCAAAAAGTTGCACTTAAAATTTCATGATAATCCATTAAACTGTCAAAATGTAGTTAGCGTTACACTACTTCGACTTTGCATTTTCTTTGCAAGTGACGTATAAGGACTCACTTCGTTTTGTCCAATAAAATTGTATATATCGCTTAGTTGTGAATGTATTTTTATGAAACTTGGTATGCGGCTTTATGTGGTATTAAGACATATATTTTGCATTAGAAATTCGCTGAGTATGCAGATTTGCTGTGACAGGGATATTTTGTTTGTTTTCCCATGTCTTTTCTTATAATATTCCATATGGTTTTAGACTTGTTCTGAGATTTTTTTGATTTCTCTAAAATAAAATACCCCCGTCGCAGCAAACCTGCGTACTCAGTGAATTTCCAATGCATAATATATGTCTTAATACCATATAAAGCCGCATACCAAGTTTCATAAAAATATATTCATATATAAGCGATATATACAATTTTAATTATTCTCCATAAGAATAGCATTGGTGATGAGTGCATAGGTTTGCTGAAACAAGGAACACAAACAATTGGTTTTTATGCAAATATAAATATAATTTAACTAGGTGAAGCCACATACCAAGTTTAATCAATATTCAATCATAAGTAAGCACTATATAACATTTTAATTATTCTCCATAAGAATAACATGGGAGATGAGTAAGCAGGTTTGCTGCAACAAGAAACTAAAAAATGGGTTTTTATGCAAATATCAATATAACTCAACAAGGTGAAGCCACATACCAAGTTTTATTAATTTATGTTCATAATTAAGGGAGTCATTACATTTTACTTATTCTCCATAAGAATAACATGGGGCTGAGTACGCAGGTTCGCTGATACGGGGATAATCAACAAAAAATAAATTTTTTGTGCAAATATCAATATACCAGTACTACGTGACCCCACGTGCCAAGTTTCATCAATATACATTCATTAATAATGGAGATATCAAATTTGATTTATTCTCCATAAGGATAACATTGGACAACGTACTCTGTTTAGCACTTTGAATATCTCTGCAACCGTTGGACGTAGAATCAAAATTTAAACACCAAAATGATTGTTTTGTGGAGCTGAGTTGATTGGTAAAAGCAAATATGAAGTTTACATTAAAATTAACTTAGGAAAAGCAAAAAACCTTTTTCCCATAAGATTAACATAGGAGATTTTATGAGCAGGTTTTTTTGGATTTTCTCCACAACCACTTAACCTAGCTTAATAATTCAAAATACCAGATTATTTGTTTTTTTAAGTTCTATAACATGTTCTAAACCAAAATTAAGTGTTTTAAAAATGTTAGGGTAAAAAATGCAAAAAACTGATTTTTGGAAAATCTAAAACCCCCATAAACCCCCCTTCCCATGGCCCGATTTTTCTGGTTTTCGAACTTAAAGTCATAAATGTCAACACATTTGAGCCAAATTTCATCGAAATCGGACGTTTTTTACTCAAGTTATCGCATTCACGGACACACACACACACACATATATATATATATATATACATATATATAAATTTGAATGAATAGTGTTTTAGTCATCTGGGGACCTAAAAAGAAAAATTTGTCATGGTCTCGGGCTTAAATCTTACCATGAGACCTACGGTAATAGCTTCTTCCCTATAGGGGAAATTCGCTAAAATAGGTTTCTCTAAAATAAACTTCATGACAGCCATCCACTGTTCAACCTCTGACTTTACAACAAAATAATAAATATTTAGCAGTTTTGTCTTGAAGAAAAACAGGTTTTTACTTGCATGTCAAGAAGAGAGGGCACAACTTTTGCATAAGAGTGCTGCGAAGGCCACAACTATCAAGTAGTATCATATCTAAGTGAAATATGTCTTTGGAATAATGAGTGCACATGTTGTTAAAATAATGACATGTATTCTTTATTAGTTTATTGACATATAAATATAATACTGAAAGACAAAAAATAATAATCTAGTGAATTCATTAGAAAATTGTGTGACTAGAATAAAATAATATCACAATTTTCATGAAAGGATAGTCATGATTGAATTCTCATTTTATAATATGTAAAAAGACTACCCTTATTTTATTCACTTGGTCACCAGTTTAAAAACAAGAGCACCAGATCACATCTAGTAAACCTGTGTGATAAAATATATTTTACTGTGGTTGTATGACTTTATAATAAAATAACAACTATTTAAATATATACCACAACATGAACAACATGTCGGGTAATAAACATGATTTAATTTTAAAATTACATTTCAAATTACAGTTATAATTAGGTTATCAGTCCTGAAATTTAATTACAAAAAATATATTGCTTTAATATATTTCTGAAATAAATTGAACTTTGATTTTAAATCTGTACAATACTTATAGTATTCATAGAGTACACACATTTGTAATACACATAAGCCTTCACAGTTGGCAGTAATAAGAACCTTAAAGTTGAAAAAAACTAGGAGTTAATTTCAGTTGAAGTGGTCCTAAGTTTACAAAGCCCTGGGTTGTTACATTGTGCTGCCACTTCCAGCTCCTTTGATTAAAAATTAAATACTGTGTTTATAACAAAGATTAAACAATAATTTGATTAGCACGGTTTGTGCCGTTACAATGTGGGTTATTATTACATCCCGAACAAAAATATTACAATACTCAGCAAATAAAACAATCTATAAAAATAGTATACAATTGTCATTAAATAAGTAATAAAATACACAAAGTAAAAATGTATAAAAAATACAACGTAATATAGCAGATGCCCTCGTAACCGCCATCGCTTCAACCACACATTGGATCATCCACCCTCTTTCCAGGAAATGGCTCACGGCCGCCGTCGCAGCCAAAGTCCCGGTTCTGAGCCATAAAAAATGTTCAGGTCACAACCAAATGTTGGTCATACTTGTCCATGGTTAGCAAGTATTGCATATTTTGGTATCAATTTCTTAACTTTCATATGAGTGTATTTTTACTGGTTAATATGATAATAGTACACAGTTATCCGACCCAGGCTTGGTCCCATGGAGGGCAGTTAAGTAAGTAATGTCTACTGTAAAAGTAAAACTGTATAAGATTATAGGCCAAAACCGAGATATATATCAAACAATACTAGGCAACTGATAAATTGCTGTCTACCATTCCCCTATCTAACATTAATTATCTTCATCCGATTTAAATTTCCCATAGTAAATAAATCCATTTGATTCAGGATTTATTCAAAATTTAAAGCTATGTGGTAACAGTTGTTTTATAGATGTCATTAAAACATTCTTTAAATCAGGCTTAACTAGGTATATAGGGACATCTTTATCCCTGGCGAATTCTGAAATGAACTGTCTACAAGAGCCACATGGGAACACAAACTTCTTATTGGGTTCTAGTGTGCCAGAAACAGCGACAGCAGAGAACACTGTATTTCCTTCACTCACGGCTTTGGCCATGGCTGTTCGCTCGGCACACAAGCTGTCTGGGTAGGCAGCGTTCTCGATGTTGCATCCTGTGTAGATGCTGCCTGTGTGAACCCTAACTGCAGCCCCCACGCTGAACTGGCTGTAGGGGCAATAGGCGTGCTCACGTGCTCTCAGACTGGCTTTCACCAGTTCTTGTTCTTCTGGTCCTAAAACAGACTGTATTTGTGAATTGGTAAACGAGTTCGCACGCAGCACGCTGACGTGAGGGAAGTGAATTTACACATACAAAACTTTTAAAACTCAAAACCAGTGTAAAAACATACATTTATTCCAATTTTATTGAAATCTAAAAACATTGATTTTTTTATTCATTTTGAAAATGCCTCCTGAACTGTTGTTTAGAATTTAAAACCAGGTTTACATACCTTTTCGGTCCAAACAGTTCAAAAATATATGCTGCCACATACTATGACGACATGTTTCGGAATCTAGAATTCCATCTTCTGGTCATAACAAAAACGTCCGTAATTCACACAGATTTTCCTCAAAATTTAAAATTTGTTGTTAAACATTAAAACAGTTCAACATAACACATAACACGACATTAATTAATGTCGTGTTATGTGTTATGTTGAACACCAGAGAACTTTATTTCTCTGATGATAATTTAAATACAACATCAGCCATACAAATTCCTCTGGTGTATCTGAGAATGCAATACTCAGTTTTTTCTACAGTACTATAGTCCATCAGTAGGACCAAAAACAACTTGTAAGTCAAGAGTCAAGAGGATGAATATTATTTAATTATATTAGCAAATTTCCTTTGGAAAAGTGAACTGTTAGCATGACCCGCACGGTGAAACTCAAGCCCGGGACCCATAGAAGTTCCTAATGTGCCCCCTGAACACGTTTTGGGGAGTCGCAAACAATTTTTATATATATATTTATTCTAAAAGAGACCAAAACTTACATAAAAAATGGAGTTATATATCGATATAAAATCTTCTTCAGATGCACATTCTACATTATAATACCCCCGTCGCAGCAAACCTGCATACTCAGCAAATTTCCAATGAATGTGTTAAACATAACACATTAAGGCACTTAACAGGATTCATAAGAAATATATTCACAAACAAGCGATATTTAAAATATTAATTATTCTCCATAAGAATAACATTGGGGATGAGTACGCAGGTTTGATGCAACAAGGAACACAAAATAATGGGTTTTTATGCAAATATCGATAGAACTCAACTAAGTGAAGTCACATACCAAGTTTCATCCATATACATTCATAAATAAGCGATATATAACATTTTAATTATTTCCCATAAGAATAACATGGGGACCGAGTACCCAGGCTGCTACGCGAACCATAGGCGAAAAATAGTTTTTTTGTGCAAACAACAATAAACCACAACCAGATGAAGCCATATACCAAATTCCGTCAGTTTATGTTCATAAATAAGCGAGATATAACATTTTTCTTTTTCTCCATAAGAATAACATTGGACAACGTACTGTGTTTAGCACTTTCAATATCTCAGTAACCAATTAACGTAGAGCAATGATCAAAATACCAAATTGTTTGTTTTTCTTATGCTGAATTCAATGGTGAAAATTAAAATTTGATTTTACTTAAAATTACATTTGAAAACCCCAAAAAACACATTTTTGAGGTACAAAATCCCCCAAAAACCCCCTTTCGAATAGTGCGATTCGTCTGGTTTTCGAACTCGTTCAAATAAATGGTACTTTACACATTTGTACCAAATTTCATTAAGATCGGACCTTTTCTATGAGAGTTATCGTGCTTACGGACACACACACACACACACACATATATATACAAGTTTGAACGAATGGTGTTTTTGGCATCTGGGGACCTCAAAATGAAAATTTATCATGGTCTCGGGCTTAAGTCTTACCATGAGACCCACGGTAATAGCTTCTTCCCTATAGGGGAAATTCGCTAAAAACAAACTAAACTAAATGTAGCGTTAGTTAATGCATACTACAAGATGGAGATTAGTAAGGTGAAAGTTTTAAGCCCTCTCTCATTATTCTAGCACAAATATGTATCGATTTATTAAAGAAAATGTTAACTGTCTTAACACAGTACGTTGTCTTATGGGGATTTCACACTCGAAAAGGCTGTTTTTCATATGTTGATGTTTATAACCCCCAATACCCTAGATACCAACTTGTTATCCTGACTATAATTCCTCCTAACCTTATAATATACAACATTGCCATCCTAATAATGAATTTAAGTATAACCAGGAGCATCAGAACAGCCAAAAAATGACATTTAAGGCATTCCAGCTTAAAGTAAGCCTGAGGTGTAAAAAATAAAAATAAAATAAAATTCAGTAGGTTATAAGTTAAGGTAAAAGGTTCTAGTTTAATCATATATATTACATTTTTAGAAAATATTGAGATTTAAGGAGTTTTTGGTCTTTATTCATGAGTATCAACAGCCATCCTCAAGGCATGGTTTTTACTTTCTCCCCCTATACACAGTATATGGAGAAAGTATTGTTTTCGTAAAAATTTTCGAATTTGAGTTGTTAGTGGAAATATTTGTTTTGGTGCTCCCTGAACCCAAAAAAGTGTTTTTTTTAACGTGATGTCTGTCTGTCTATCCGTGTGCGTGTGCGTGTGTGTGTGTGGATGTGTGGATGTGTACAGAGCTAGAGCCCTAACCTATGGACAGATTTTTATGAAATTTGGTATGTAGATACTGATCCTCAATATCTCCAGGAGTTTTTTAATTTTTAAGGGTAATTATCCCCCAAAAATGGCCAAAAAACATGTAAAATCCAAATTTCTCAAAAACGGCTCTAACGATTTTGATTAAACTTTAGTGGTTTGTAGAACTTTAGGTTTCCAACAAAATGACACCACTCGCATTTCTGTAAAAATTCGGCTTCAGAAATTACAGGACTTAAAACATCCAAAATTCAGTTTTTTGGATTGTTCATAAAAAATCATAAATGTTAAAAAAGATTACTATTCACCATTAAAAAGAGCTCAAAAAACTTAATAAATTAGTGTTTTAAATTACTATTCTACGATTGCTAGTTGCGGAGAAAATTGAAATTTTCATTTAGCGGTAAACGCAGTACGTTGTCCAATGTTATTCTTATGGGGAATACAAAAATAACTATTTCTCTCTTATTTACTGATCAATTTCATTAAATTTTGATATGCAGGTCAAGTTAGCACTGACCAACAGAGGATGTTCGAAATATGTTGCTATTTAACCCTGGGGGGGGGGGCAAGGGGGCATTTCCCCTCTCAAAACCACTGTGTGTAGCAACGGACTCTATAGTGCCTCCCAAAATGGGATTTGGGTGGATATTTCTGAAAAAAAACTATTTTAGACAATTTTCTGTACATTTATCTATACTTCATATTCTACATTTAACAACTTTTTATTAGCATATTACGTGTTGTTATTACTTACGGGATGTAATAAAAGACGTTTTACAACACTTAAGATATATATACTGATTCATATACAGACGGTAAACATATATAAAAGATGGTACTAGGCTATCGATTTCGACCAGTCACACCAGTCATCATCAGGCCAATGAGAGAACCGACTGGTGTGACTGGTCGAAATCGATAGCCTAGTACCATCTTTTATATATGTTTACCGTCTATATGTGAATCAGTATAAGTGTAAATATATCTTAAGTGTTGTAAGACGTCTTTTATTACATCCCGTATTCTATATTTAGTAAATAACAAATATTTTTGTCATTAAAGATTGGCTAAAAGGGAGAAAGTATGTATCAGTTTCCTGATACCGTTTATTTTATGTTAACTTGGCAGTACTGCAATAAATAACAAACAGCTGATGTAGTTATTAAAGTTGCTACAGAAGATAGCTGAAAGACTACTGTAACCAGTAATGCCAAAATTTAAGGCAATGTATTATTTTTTTCTTTTAGTGAATTTCCCCTATAGGGAAGAAGCTATTACCATAGGTCTCATGGTATGACTTAAGCCCGAGACCATGATAACTTTTTGTTTTGAGGTCCCCAGATGACAAAAACACTATTCGTTCAAATATATATATATATATTATATATGTGTCGGTGAATAGATAACTTGAGTAAAAAAGATCCGATTTCGATGAAATTTGACTCAAATGTGTAAAGTGACATTTATGGTTTTAAGTTTGAAAACCAGAAAAATTAGACTATGGGAGGGGGGTTTATGGGGGTTTTAAATTTTCCAAAAATCTGTTTTTTGTATTTTTCACCCTACAATTTTTAAAACACTTAATTTTGGTTTGGATCAGATTATAGAGCTTAAAAAAACAAATAATGTGGTATTTAGAATTATTAACCTAGGTTAAGTGGTTGCGGAGAAAATCCAAAAAAACCTGCTCATAAAATCTCCCATGTTGATCTTATGGGAAAAAGGTTGTTTGCTTTTCCTCAGTTTATAGTAATGTAAACTTCACATTTGCTTACCAACCAGTTCAGCTCCACAAAACAATCATTTTGGCGTTTAAATTGTGATTCTATGTCCATCCGTTGCAGAGATATTCAAAGCGCTAAACACAGTACGTTGTCCAATGTTATCCTTATGAAGAATAAATAAAATTTGATATCTCCATTATTTATGAATGTATATTGATGAAAATTGGTATGTGGCTTCACCAAGTATTGGTATATTGATATTTGTACAAAAAATTGATTTTTTGTTGATTATTCGCGTAGCAGCAAACCTGCATACTCAGCCCTAATGTTATTCTTATGGTATACGATAATTTAGGTTATTCGGTTAAGGTTTTGATTAAGTTAGCCTATGTTAGTTGAGGTGTGTTGAAATTTGTCCAGATAATAAACGTTGATACCACTATTATCAAAACGGACATGTATTGCAAAATCAACATTATCATGTCGTGTCACTATTATGTTTATTTATTCTTTAGTTTGAATGAAAAACAAACTAAACTAAACAAACATAACGTAATAACTAATATACAAACGAGAGAATATGTTGCAATCGATAAAAATATCGACCTAATCGATATAACTTATTGTATCGAACGATTTCATTCGGTTTTATACATCTGTCTGCTTATGAAAGTGTTCCCCATTATGTTTGAACCAATCCCATTTCAAAACCTTAAAAAATAATGCTAGTTTAATAACACAAAACAAACCTTTTTAGCAACCTACTGTCCCATTATTCCCATAACCATAGGACTATTTTTTAATATTCTGTAAGGCAAAAGCTTACCAACCATTGCCTGTATGAGAAACAGTAACACACATTTTTTAATTAACTAATTTCTTCAAATTGCACGATTGTAAAGAGGTTAAGTTGTTATTAAAAACTTAAAAAGTAAACAAACCTAAGGAGGTAAAATCTATGACTTTTTCCCCAGCAGCAATTTCTTCCATTGTATTTGGGACTGTAAAAGTGTAAGTGACGAGGAAACTGCTAAGACTAAACGAAATCTTACAATTCGAAATGAAATTTGTATATATCTGCACCCTAATCTGTTCAAACTGCTTTATTTATAAGTTGGCAGAAGCTACGTGCACGTCCGACGTGAGCCGCTACTGTTTACGTCCGTTCCAAATTATGCACCGTACGTTACTTTTCCTGTGATTTTTAAAAACAGATTGAGAGCCAGAAAACCTCCTAACCTAACCTAACCTAAGCGGTAGCGATGTGAATTTGCCTTTACATTGGACGTGAACGTAGTCACTTCGTTATAAGTTCCTCGTTTATTGTGACTTGACGACATGACAGATTAAATGATTAATGGCTAGGCTTCAGACGACTTTAGATAGCAGACAAGGACAGTGTTGCCAATGCATCCAATTTAGGGAAATTATCACCAGCTCCTGCAAAAATTACCACACTTTACCACCCTTCTTTAAAAGTATCAGAAAAGCGCGCGGCAATTTTTGAACCCGGCTATTAGTAGATGTACATACTGTTGTTATTGATACATAAATATTACATTAAATTAATGTTAGTGAGGTTAGTATGAAATGTACAACAGTTACTGATATTCAAATTCAAATTTTCAAATTCAAATTATATTTATTGTCACATTTTACATTTTTTACATAGCAATGCTATACAAACTGGTGACATGGTCAAATGGTACTACAACTAAAACTTAACTAAAGTACAATATTCAAAAACCAAGACAAGCAAGTACCGTACAAAATCAAACCAATACAAGTGAGCAAAACAAAACAAATTTCAGATTAAAGGCGAGAAATACCTACGTTTCTTATAAAAATATATCAATTTTACAAAACAAACTCATTTATACTATAATAGCTACTGGTAAGCAAATGCTCTTTAAGGGAAGGTTTAAAACTGTTTGAACCAATTTTAGATTTCAAACCAGGAGGAAGGCTGTTGAAAAATTTCAAGCCTATTATATGAGTATTCACGGAAGTTAGTTCCATCCTCGGAAGTTCTATGTATATAGTTATAAATATTGTTTTTTTTTCTTACAAGTATTTTAGATAAGTAACACAAATAATACAGAAATCCATATGTTTTTTACTTGATAGATTTCAATGAACAACTGTTGTTGCAGTTGCACCTGTAATGTAAAGTGTGACAGATTTTCGTACAAAGTACCTGGGGGCCGAGATTTGCTCGAGGGAAGGACAGTCAGTTTGTTTAGACCACTCGGAGTAATATTTCACCACTTCCCCCTACTGATAATCAGATTTGTATAACTCATTTGCCTCTTTTCTACAAATTTAAGGTCCCTCCAGTTTGTATTTATAGCTCAATGTCCCTTTGATTTATTTTACTACTTTAATATGTAATATTCACTCAAATCTTTTAAACTCTGCTCTCAGGAAACCACATGTTAAGGTGGTGCAGTCGACTCTATTGACAAGCTATTCCGCCTAGAGGTCAGGCCAGTCGCTGCTCACTCACACACATGCAGAGTCCCTGATGCTCACTCACACACACGCAGAACCCTCCCCTCAACTACCCCCAACCCCCAACTTCCCCAAGTGGTCAAACCACTTTCACTCAGCTGGGCTTGCTACACGCCCTGCCCTAAACCGTCATCAGGCACCAAGATTCTGAAATGGCAAATAGCAAGCAGCACAGCGGGATTAGCGGGAACTCAACTCAAACAGCCTCTCCGCATGTGTTATAAACATATTTATTTGTTATAAAATTTTCAGCGGTTAATATACCATTTAAAAATGTCATATTTAATTAATTCAGTCAAGTCTCTCAAATCTATGATATCGTAGATAAAAATAATTCAAGTTGGAAACGCTCTACTAACATACAAATAACCCCGTCGCAGCAAACCTGCGTGCTCAGCGAATTTCCAATGCATGAATATGTGCCTTGCTACCACATAAAGCCACTTACCAAGTTACATAACAATACATACGTAAATAAGTGATATATACCATTTTTATTATCGATTTATTTGGACTTTACCTATCACTTCTAGTGTTTAAAACACTAGAAACAAGAATTCAAACCCTAGAAGCGATAGGTAAAGCCCAAATAAATCAATTATAAAATTCAAATCCATCGCTATTATGAGTTTCAAAAATACAGTATAACATTTTATTTTAGGGCTGAGTACGCAGGTTTTCGCTGAAACAAGGAAGATAAGAAACGTTTTTTATACAATTATCAAAATAACTCAAGAAGGTGAAGCTTCATACCTTTATTAATTTAATTTAGGTTCATAACTAAGGGAGGTAGGCCATATCAAACATTAACTATTCTTCATAAGAATAACACTAGGGCTGAGTATGCAGGTTTGCTGCTTCGGGGAAAATAAAAAATTGTTTTTAATCAAATATTTTTTTACAAAAATCGAATTGATACAGTTCATATGATAACGGGTTTTAACAAGATCCAGTATAAAATACGATTGAATCACGGATAAAATATCTGATAACAATTAAACACATTAACTTTGAAACAAAGTCTAAGGCATCATTAAACTACTGGTAGTGATCCTAACAACATATTAAAATATCAAAGCTAACCGTTTGTTTGCGATTTTAATGTACTATATATATGATTGGCCTAGTAGAGCAATGGTTAAATATTTTTATACTATAGTGAAGTTTGTAAACTTCAGATGTGCCCAAAAAACGGGTGGCAGTTTGGTAGTACCCAGATAGGGAGGGAGGCAAATGGTTTCCAAAAATATACATTACCACCAAGAGATATCCTGGTAAACCATGTCAGTCAGGTCCCGAATTTTGTATTGCTTGAATTCCTTTACAGCAACTCATGCGGACAGTTAACATAAAACCAATAGTCACGGTCCGAGACAGTCCGTAGAAACCACAATACACCATGTTTAAGAGTAGGACTGGCTGTCTTTACCCAAAAACAGGCTGTGAGGGTAAGAGTAATTTTCTCTTTTAATGTGCAGTGTAAAAACTTTAAAGTGACACATCGATTGTCCAAATCGGTTGAGAAATAACGACGTAGCGGGCCAAAAACGAAATTCCTTAGCGATTTAATATGTAAGACTGGGCCGTATTTAGGACCTCTGGGGCCCCGGGCGAATACGAAAATGGGGCCCCCTAACATAAATACAAGCATGTATGTAGGTATACATACAATAGTTATTTATCTATTCCGTAATATAACCTTATTAATTTTAATTGTCTAGACTGTAATAAATACACCAAATATAAAATAATTAAAAAATTTTAATTTGTTCTGAAAACTTTAAAAATTTGCAAAATAAAAATGTTGTATTTAATTTTCTTTACAGGATTTAGTCTGGTTTTAGCTCTCAAGCCTATATCCAACAACAAACTACTAATATATTAAGCTAATATACGATAAAAACCATTATGACTAGTTAAACCAACAACTTATAAATTTAAAAAGAAATATCTCGTGTAATTGCTAACCACAAAAATCATTGTACTAACATGAAAACAATTAAAATATAGCACATATGAAATGTTTTGTTACAATAAATGTTATATATGTTTGAATTTAATACACATTGATTTGGAACTCTTTAAAGGTCGTAGATCAACATACTGCTGGATAGACTTTAAATAGTATTTCACGCAGTATAGACGGTAAAAACTCCTTCTTTCTCGGCATTTCTAGGCTGAAAATCATAAATTATATGTTCAAGTAACATAGGCAACGCCAACGCAATATATAATTTTCTAAACTCTGGTTTAATGCTAATTCAAAGGTAACTTTTTACAATTTTAAACTTTAAAACATGTTCTTTTTCCGGATTCAGTTGATATTATCGCACATAAAAATATTCTTAAAGAGATTTAAATGTTTGGAAATGTAGTAAAAAGTCAGTTATATTGTAGACGTTTATACATTATTTTCGAGATAAGTTTACGTGATGTTGATACAATGAAATATTATCTTTATCATTGGGCCTTGTTTCTTCCTACGTTAAACTTGATGTGGAGGGTAATCGGAGGATTCAGTGTTGGCAACAATGATAGGCATACATCCCGTAACACTCACTGATACCGGGGTAGTGCTGATCGTATTGAGTAATATATATTAACTCATAATTTATAATATTGACGTTGACGTTTTTAAATCCCCATGCTTTTCTTATGGGGGAAGTTTTACGTTGTTGTTCGTTTGCTGGTAAATATTTAGAAATACTGTTATTTTTCCCGAGTCCCTGGGAACAAGACCTTTCCCATTATCCTGCAATTAGCCAAACTCCCACAATTTTGACTTTAAAATTTCGCTTACAGAATTATATATAAAGATGATACGAACAAAATAACAACAACAAAAAACAGGCTAAAAGCTACCGTACCATTATTATTATCATCTTTATTATTAATTGTATATCATATTTAGGATAACCTGAAACACTTATGACTACTCAGTGTCCTACGTTAACTGACTTTCGTAACCAATTATTGTTCTGATACTATTATTTAATTACTTTATATTTGGCTGTTTGTTCCTAATAATTTATAATATATCATAATGAGTGTTGTGCAACAATAACAACAAACTTAAATCGGCTTGAACGGAATATGCAAGTTCCAAGTACGGCAGAGCATGGCTGTTATAATTTATATTAAACAATACAATACATACAATCTATGCTCAGCAAAATAAGTGCTCTACAATGCCATCAGTAGTTATGTTTCAAATCTTACCTGGCCAATTTTAGTTACTGGATTTGGGCAAGTTTATGAAGTCCGCACATGGTATTAAAAATAAATACAAATTATTGAATGACTTTGGATTTGATGCTTAGTTTGAACGTACACCTTTTACATCTTAAAATTATTTGTATTGTTGTCAGTTGAGAAATAATCAACTTTTTCAGAACAAATTATAAAAACTGCCTCCTTAGTGGTCTGAAGGGTCGCACTTTCGTGGCCTGGGGGCCTCCCTCGGGCCCAGGGCCCTGGGCGCTCGCCCCGTGCGCCCTTACGGCCCTGATATAAGGCTAGTTTTGCCCAACAGCTTCTATTGTTCATCTGAGTTCTGTTTTATAGTAAAATCAAATCACAAAGCTGAACAAATTATAATCCATTGCTCTTTATAATCAAACGTGCAACTGATTTGTATTTTAAAATATGGTTGGCTGCTATTTAATGTGAAATTTAAGACTCGTAAATTATGTTTGATTTACATAGAAAAAGCAAAGAAAACAGTGTATAAACAACTTGATTATTAGCTAAGAAAAACCCTCTTCACTAACAGAAATAAAATGTGGCGGTTTTGTCTTAAGAATAAATTTTTAGGGCCTAATTAACAATTGTAAAAATATATTAAACATCTTTGATGGGCATAAAGAAATCTGACTTCAGACCTGCATACAACTTAACACAACCTGGCTTTTAGACCTTTGTTTTATTTGCAAGGAAGACACCTCCTCTGTCACGGGGTGACGGTGCCGGCTGTCGGCGCTGCGGGCCGATGCGGGGTAGTGAGAGAGAGAGAGAGAGATGAGAGAGACAGGATATGTATGAGAGAGTAAAGGGATGTGCGAGTGAGAGAGAAATATGGTGCGCGGGTGCCTGCACGTGCGAGTCGGGGCGATATGGGCGGCTCAGGGGTAGGTAGGTGTCTGGCGCGGGCTAAAATTGAAAAGTTTATTGTACACAACTTTTTTATGAAACTTAATTTTTACATATTGTTGTATATAACTGTCTTTGTACACCCTTGGCTTGGGTTAGCTGAAGTTTTAAAACCACTTGAATAAAAAACAACCGAGATACAAACTTTATTTCCTGAATTAATAAAAATTTTAATAAAATCCATTTAGGTGACCCTTAAGTATATTTTTTGAAAATACGTATACCAATTTTGAAACATTTGTGATTGGCCGTTTTCAACTGGTGTATATATATATATGTATATATATAAAACTTAAAATCAGTGTAAAAACATAAATATAGTCCAATTTTTATTGAATCTGAAAACATTGAGTTTTTGGCTGTTCTGAAGTGTGACTGCTGTAAGGGATAAAACTACTTAATTCATCTAATGAAATGTAGGGACGATTGGTAATGTTAAAATAGCGAAAAATAATTAAATTACATATGTACAACGCATGATGTAAGTCTTACACAACGCTTCGAAAGTATAAGCATATAAATGCTTAGACAACAAAGTAAAGAGTATATATGTCTTCTTACTCCTTGGCAAACTTTTTATTTGTCAGTCGGTTCGTCGGCTGTTTTCAATAACCAATAGGGGATTGCCACTGAGAAAGTAGAAACAAAATCATATGTTTATGTTATCGTTGTTTAGGTATCGGCAAAACTTTTTATTAACAATTTGCTCTTGCTATCTGTAATTCTGTAATTTGTAGCAAAACACTGGGTTTTGAGTGTGTTTTCATCATAACTAAGGGGGTACATAAATCGCCGTGATTGAATTTTCATATTGAGTGTTGAAAATAAGTCATAAAGTTGGATTATCTACAACAACCGACTAATGCACCTGGGTTCTAGAATTTGTCACTGATTTATTATATTCACGAGAGCTAAATACGCATAAGTTGTAGTTTTGCATTCAATGCTTTTTTAACAAACGCTTTAACCTTGGGCATTAGATACTTTGCTGCCGGTATCTTTATGGAAAATTACAACAAGAAAAAATGGGAAGATTTGAATCTGACAAGAGATGAAATAAAAAACATTGGAGAGGCTCTTCAGAAAGAGGAATTCCGCAATCTTTTGGTTGAGTATGTAAAAGAGATCAATGATCCAGATAACAGAAAGCAGTATGAGGAGGAAATCACTCAACTTGAAAATGAACGGGGTGTTGATGTGAAGTTCATCAACCCATCGTCTGGGTACGTAATAAAAACTAGTGTCAATGGAGAAACTAAAGCCTTTATTAACATTTGCTCAAATGACAATGTGGGGAAACCTTCATCGACTCCAGGAGTGGATGAAGGACATCGAGGACTTAAGTGGTCCATACCTTATTGCATGGCACCACCAAGAGAAGATCTGGATAAAAAAAATAATGAATGCATGGTGTATGATGTAGTTTTCCATTCCGATACTTTGCATCTCGCCAAGAGCAATGATGCATTTAAGAATCTAGTCAATAACACAGCTCTTGATGCAGTTGAAGAAAGTTTTCATGTCTGTCTTGATAAGGTAAATATAAAATTTCCAAACATGGCCTTTAAAGGAGCTAAACATGCCACTGTGATACGAAAGAAGATCAAGAATTTTCAGCAGGGTGAATATTCAGACATACCAAACTATCCATACCCTCCCCCTAAAGAAACCATTGATTCCGATTCAAAACCATCCCATTCAACAAATATAAAGGATGAGAAACCCAAGCAAAGTTTTACCACCCCAAAGTATAAGATTAAGCACCGTAACACCATAGACATGCAAAATTATACAAATGATCCTCTTTCTAAGATGTCTGTTACAATCCCAGATGAATTGATCATAGAGATAGATTTACCTCTTCTGAAGAACTGCAGTGATGCATACATTGATGTTACAGAAAAATCTTTAAACCTTCAAAGTGAAAGTCCTGCTAAGTACAAACTTCACTTGAATCTCCCGTATCAAGTTGATAGCAATAAAGGAAATGCAAAGTTTGATAATGTTAAGAGAGTGTTGATCATAACTTTACCTGTGGTGAAAACAAATGCTAAACTGAACTCTTTTATGGATTTAGCTCGTGAAGACAGTGGTGTTGAAAGCGATATCAATAATGGAATAAGCAATAGTTTATCGAGCAGTGATGATGATGCTGTAGATAGTAATCATTCTACAATTAATGAAAATCAGTTAACTGAATTTGAGCATGAAAGTCAAAATCATAAGTACAGTAAGTCCCTAACAAATTTTCTTAATCCCAACATTCACTATATCACTCCAAATTTCAGTTGTCACAAAGTAAAAGATATGCTGACATTCACCCTTCAAGTACCAAACGTAAACCCTGACTCTGTTGAATACTGCTTCTCAAGTAAATTTGCTGGGTTTCATTTGACTTTTGTATCAATTGGCAATAGTTTTTTCCCTGTTCATTATGCACTGTATGTGCGATTGTCCACTCAAATAGAGAATGAAACTTTTCACATTGAAGTGTGGGATAACAATGTTATTGCTCAAGTAAAATTCACTGCCTTTGATGTACAAACATTTGAGTACTATGCTGGTACTGATGAAAAGAATGTTAAAGTATACTCATTGCTGGAACCCAATGATAACTTGCAAAAGCAGGTAGGCTATGTTTTTTTTCTTATAGGCTCTATATATATTACTGTAAACCATTTACATTTTTTAAATGTCCATTACATTGCATCAACCTTTTGTTGTAAAGGATAGTGTAATCATATATGTTGCAAATGTGATTGTTTATTTAGTAAATAGTCTTATCAGTCTCTGGACAAATGTCCATTGATAAAATTTTTTCTAGGTCTAGTTTATTGTTAGTTAACTTTATTTTAGTTAAGTAAGGCCTTACAATACTGTCGATACTTTGACAGATACTGTAGGCCTATTGGTCTAAAGTTAAACTTCCAGACCCTCTCAGTTTTTGTGGTATTTAAATACTTAAGTACCGTACTTGGTACTGTATTTGACTTTTTTAATACTTGCATCTCTAAATTGGGACCTATCCAGCTTTTTTTTTATATTACTAGGAGTACGCTGAAATATTTGCGTAATGGGATGACCGAACTCAGAAATATAGACGAAAGTTACTGCTGTTAACGTAAGTTCTAACTGCAATGTCATATCACAAAATATTAAATAAGTAGTCTTGGGAACTCTGTTACATTGGAAAATATCTATTTTTATTTTGGTTGATTTTAGGTCAGATCTACCGGATAAATGGTTTTTAATAGGGGTCTGCGGTACCAAAAATTTCAGATCGGTACGGTAAAAGATTTTGTACCTCGGTTCTCGGTACAAATTCGGTACGGTACAACGTACCGTCATATATATACTTATTTGTATTTATCATAAAAATATTGAGTCATACTTAAAGCCATAAACAATTTAAAAAAAACTATACTACGGATGAAAATATTTTTTTAAACCTGCCACTTTGGAGTGCTACGTTTTAATATTTTTATTATTATTAATACAAATTTTTGATATATTCATGATCAATTAATTAAAAACCTATTTGAAGGTCAATCAATTGCATAAGTTGCTAAAATGATTAATTGATTTCAATATAAATAAAAAATATTGATTTAAAACATACAAAGAGAAAAAACTAAAATTTTATAAATAGGTACCATACTTTGATGTATTGGGATGATATATCATTAGTAATACAAAGTAATAAAATAAGATAACTTTAAAAACCCAACTATATATTATGATGGAAGGTAAATAAAATTATAAATTAAACCTTTAAATACTTAAATTCATAAAGGAGAAAGAACGTGATCAAAAGATAAGTATTCCTTTTCTCACTAGGAAATATGTTCCTAGTCTAAACCTTTCTTATCTCAAGGTCAGATTTTTTGCCCGGCCCGACCCAACCTCTCCCCGCTCCCCTCGCCCTCCTTTTTTATCTTTATTCTCGTATAGCTATAAATAACACCTGTCAACGTCTCTTTTCATATAAGTTGAGACCTTATTTTTCCTTAACCCATTGGATACGGTACTTAGTTTTTTAATTACTGCATGGCCCTAGAAACCCAATTAGATTTCAATATTTTGCAGTGTTTTAGTAAATAAACTGTAAAAAATTTCCTTTTGCTACTAATTGGGCAAACGTAGTGTTTTTCTTGAAGCTGGATACATTTTATTTTTATTATGATAATAGAAAACAAAAAATAAAAAAATCATATTTAAAATATTTTGTTATAAAAATAAAAATAAAAAATTTAATTTTTTTGAAAAACAAAATATAGTAAAAATAAAAAAATAAAAATAAATATCTAATCAGTTGTCTAGTAAATTGCAAAAACTATTTCCTTATATAAAACTTTTTAGTTTTTTTACATCATCTAACAAACAAATTTTTTATGATTTTTTTTCAAAACAACTTTTTTCTTGAATAATTTATATTTTTACCCGTTTGCCAAAAATAGATCACATTGCAATATCTTACCTATAAAAATCATTCATGGATATAAGCTTAAAGTAAAAACAATAAAAAATAAAAAATTTAAAAAATGTAAAATTTCGAAAAAAACATGGTAGGTATTACTATTATGACGAAACTACTCCGTGATAAAGATTTTGGGCCAAAACGGCCATCACAGAATCGTTACGTGAAAAGTGTTCACTGGGTTAAAGGAAACGACTAGTTATCAACAGGAGTATTATTTCAACCACTTATTTTGCTGAACATTGTTCAGCTTATCTCTGTTTATTGTTTAACGCAGTAAACTGTATCGTACCGAATGTGTACCGGGGTTATGTTCTGTACCGAACCAATGACGTTAATTAGTTTTGTACCGTACCGGTACCGTTTTTTCGGTGCACCGCAGACCCCTAGTTCTCAATATATTACCGGTAAATTATATTAGAGGTCCAAATTCGTCAACAAAAAATAACATAGTAAGTTGCCTATGCAGTGAGGTATACACTTTTAAATTGGAAATTAGCTGAGTACACAGGTTTGCTATGACGGGGGTATTTAAATATTATAAGCTGACAAAAGAACACAGCTGACAGAAATAAATACAAACTATTAACTCACCCAAATTACTCACATTATAGGAGAACTTTATCTTTATTTGTAAAAACTGATAACGGTCTTAGTTTTTGAGACTAAAAACTTCAAAAACCTTTGATAAATTGAATTAAATAATGTTAAACTGAGAGTACTTAATTTGTTTAATCATAAAACATATGAATATGACAATTTTTTTTAGTTTCTTGCAATTACGAAACAATATTGCATTAGTATCTCGTAACTTTACAAGCAGTAATTTTCATCCAATACTTTACCTTATGAACATTTTACAACTTAATGTTAATTAATAACAAATGATTTACAAATGTGATCCATTTTTGAACTGGAAGCGTGAAGTTTACTGGAAAACATTTGTGTAAAATTTGATAACGATTCGTGCAGGCGTTTTCACGTTATTGTATTAGAAACACACACTGACGGTCAACGAATAATCGTCCATGCTAATACGGAGACCCTTCACTTTGTTCCGTCATCAATTATTGAGATATTTTCATCAAAAGGTTGTTTTTCGGGGACTCATGATTGTTGGGAGGGCTGCTCAATGGGGACCGAAATTTAGCAGAGAATTTCAAGAAGGATTTGACTAATATAAATTACAAATTAACTCATTACATTTAAACAAGAGTGATTTTACACTAACATTTCACTTCAAAATAGGCCTGTTATGACATATTATGTGTAGGCTAAAGTATTTTATAGTTCAGTTCCCCATGAACACAGTTAGTACAGCAATAAATACGGTAGGATATAAGTATCGGTATTACAATAAAAAAGACAGTTGTTAATTTCATGTAGGAAACTGATTTTTGCCACAAAGTTGCAATAAATGTTTTGCTGCAGGCACAGCCGTCATTATAAATTATTTTCTTAAGTTTTGGCCAAATCTCACAGCACAATATTTATATATTATAGACACAAATTCATGTTTCATGAGGGAGTGCACTTTTTGATCACAAAACTGTTTAGGCTAACACCAATCAAATCAAATTTGACCAACTCCACTACCAAAAAAAATCGAAGGAAATTGGGCTACAATGACTAAAATGACCCAAATCAAGAGAATTCTGGCCTAATTTAAATTCAAATTATTCACAGTAAACTTATAATTATAACGTATTTTTTTTTTTAAATTCTTAAAATTACAATACTCTGTTTTAAAAGACAACTTTAATCACAATACTCAGCCTTATAAAGTTATTTACAATATTAAAGTTACAGAAACAAATTTCAAACTAAGCTAACATAGATTCTAAACATTTCTGCAATCTAGTAAGGACAAGAGGCCGGCCTGCATTGTGGGACTCCTACACCAGATATAGTTTACCCAATAAAAACCTCATCTACTCTTTCAGACTCTAATCTGTGATCTGTTTTATCACATGACTTTAATGTAAGTCTACTGTAGGCTTCTGCCCCGAGAGCCGCTAATTACTAGCTGACAAAAACTAAGAGTTAGCTCGGATCCCGGTCTAGGTCTTTCTTCTTTGTACGGAGGACTTCCTGGACTACCCATTGGTTTACTTTAGGCTTTTGCCCTCAGAGATGCTGATTACTGGCCGACAAAGACTAAGAGTTATCTTGGATCCGGTCTAGGTCTATCTTTGTACGGAGTACATCATAGACTACCTGTACTGGACTAGCTGTAACACGCAGACTCACCCGAGCTGGCCACAGCTAGCTGTTGTTGACCTCACCCTCCATCATTTTCACACAGACCGTGTCCATTGATGGCATACCGGCACAGCTGTGATGTGGCCTCATTTACTAGCGCAGGCAGCGGAAGAAAGTCAGCTCTGCACCATCGGAGTTGCCCGGGCAATAAATGCAGTCCGGTAAACTGGTCTTGATCATGCAGGAAGTATATAGGCTAACTGAAAATAGCCATGACCCGACGAGAATTGTGTTAGTCCACCTCATCATACTGCCATTTCACCCATTCCTAGACAAGTGAAATGAGTCTCAAGTCCAACGTCATTCAGACAAGGAAGATTAACACATTCACTACGTTAATCGTGTATATTCATGATAATTGCATTTGTTTCCTCGTCAGGCAACCGCCGGAAATCCGGCGCGCTGCACTGAACGTGTTAAGAAGCATAGCATTGATACCATTCTTCTACCATTCTGTAAATCAGGTGGGGCCTACTTTGAAAAATTAAAAAATATTCTCATTATGATGTAGACCTAAGTATATTTTCTATTTTAGCATAAGTCAGCCGATGTAAACCATCCACATTCTGATGAAGATGATTCAAATGGAGTCAGTAACGATGATGAAATGCATACATCTAATACATCATTAGGCCTAGAATCTCAAGCAGAGAATGAAGAAAAGAAATTCTCTGGTGTTTATGAGGTAAGGTTGGTTTAAAGTTTTTATATTGTTATTTTCTTTTTTGTATGGTAATGCTAGTGGCCTTATCAATGATGTGATGGGTGGCGATCAAAACCCTGGTCTTATTACAATCTAAGATGCACCTGTTCTTAAAAGATCATTAGTCAATAGCTAAATCAAAAATAGCAGCATTGTTCAGCATCTTTCCTTCACAAAATAGCTATCATTTTTCTCAGGATTGATCTGACGAATCTTGCATTTGAGCCAAACACTCTAACCACTACAGCCAGTTTATAGTTAAAGTTACGGTTAGGCTTATATACAGGGTGTTTACAAACTCCCTGGAAAAATTTTGTGTATTTGTTCCTTAGGTTAGTACAATCAAAAAACGTCATATAAATATGGGTCTGAAATGTCTAGTTTTCTGTCTGTCGGTCTGTTTGTGTTTTTTACAAATTATTTGATAACTTGAGTATTATTTTAGATAGAAACCTTAAATTTGGCAAAAATGTGTACCTTGGTAGGTCAAACAAGTGTATAAAATTTCGTTACGATACCTTAAACAGTTTCAAGATGGCGGCCATTTAAAATATTTGATGTCAAATTTCACGAAAACCGTAAGTTTTATAAAAAAATGTTACCAGTAATAAAAAATTTAGAATTTTAAGATGAACAAAATCATACTTTATTTGCTACAATCGGATAATAAATAACTGAGTAATGACACATTTACTAAAGTAAATATCATATTTTTAGAGTATTTAGAATATTATGTAGTATTTATTCTATTTTGTCATTTGGGAGTATATAAACACTACTACTACGATGCAAGAAAGAAGAAAGATAAATCTACAGAAAAATTACTAAATAATGATTATACTGTTTAATTACAACTACTGCTCAAAATGACGTCCACCTCTGCTGTCTTAAGCGTTCGTGCATTAATTTTCTGACTTGAGCAAAAACATTGGCGTTGTCTTGAATGAAACCCGCAGCTTCAACCACGGGCGCAACCAGGTCCATCTCATCAAGTACTGGTGAACTATACACTAGGGTTTTCATGTGACCCCACACGAAAAACTCAAGTGGTGTGAGGTCTGGTGACCGAGGAGTCCAGTTCACCGGACCACCACGACCTATCCAACGCAGACCATAAGTATCACCCAAAAAGTCCCGGATGTTGGTACCAAAGTGAGACAGTGCACCTTCATGTTGAAACCACATGTTTCTTCTTACTTCTATAGGAATATTCTCCATCAGTTCAGGTAGGATATCCCTAAGAAATGCATGGTAAATAGGAGAATTCAGTCTGTTTGGCAAAATGTAGGGACCAATTAGGTAATTGCCTAAAATACCGACTAAAACAATAACGGAAACCTTGGTTTGATATCCTCTTGTAAAAGTACCATGAGGATTGTCCTGAGTCCAAATATGACTATTCCGGGGATTGAAAATTCCTTCTTTGTTGAATGTCGCCTCGTCTGTAAACAGAATCTTTTCTAGAATTATCGGGCTGTTTATTTCTTTATTTAATAACCATCTACAAAAGTTCATTCGACGGGGAAAATCTGTTGGATTGAGATCCTGGACTTTCTGAAGCTTGTAGGGGTGCAATTTTTCACTCTTAACCCTAGGAGTGGCGATCCGCCGGTTTCCGGCGGATTTTTGTGTCGCCTATTGTGGCGATCGCCGGTTTCCGGCGGATTTTGACCGAAAATTTTGCAACGTAAATAAACCTCTATTAATCAACTCAAAAGTGAATAATATATATATCATTCGAAAGATAATATTCTGAACTTTCATTTTATTACATAAACAAACCCTTTAGCAGGTATATAACAATGTCACCGCGATTAGAAATCAAATGAATTTCAGGCGCGACACGATACTTGCAGCCGACACTTGGGAAATGTCAAAACATGACTTTTTTGAAATTACCCACCTCGGGTAATTTTCGTCACACGATGTTGCGGAAAGTACCAATGCACAGCCAAGGAGTTATATTTCATTTTGGTATGGAGTTTTAGATCGATATATTGATTTGACAGATCATATGATTTTATAAACACAGATGATTTTTGTTCTTCTGTAAAATGGCGATCCGCCGGAAACCGGCGGATTGCAAAATCGAATATATATCCAGTGTAATGTTATATTTGCATGACATATAATATCTTATTTGAAAGAAGAAAGAATGGCGAATAATTTGGTGTTGCGCGATGGCAGCACTGAATGTAGCCGCACTCGATAGAGTAAACGTTCCATTGTGTTATATTTGTTCTGTCAACAGCTTGTATCAGCCATTTTGAGTTTCGTTTTATGTGCGTTGTGATATTTCTATCCGTGAGTTATTACTAAATAATTTAGTATTTCGGAGTTTTAGTGTTAGTGAAGTGTTTGTGTGTTTATAACAGTAATCTTTATGCATTTTATTTATCTTACTGTTGGCTCTTTTTCATTATTGAGTAGGTCTAATATAATGTAGAACAATTATTTCGTAAAGCCCTACACATGGGAATATTGACCGCACGTTATCTCGTATATAACACGCTAATACCCTATGTAGGCCTATATGTACATATATATATATATTTTATTGTCTGTTATCATCTGTAGTAATAATAAATATATATATAATGTGACATTATTTATGTTTATACACATCTCATTGAAAAATATCAGCCTAGGCCCTCGGCTAATTTCAACAGATTTTCCAAGTTCGCGACTATATGTTTATTTTCTATATAACACATATAAAAACAATAATTTACCCTAAGTGTTATACATTTTTATGTAGGTAATTGAATGTACTACAGCATGGTTATATTGGTTTGGGGGTAAAATATTTGGTAAAAAATTTATATACTAAAAACTGTGAAATTCTTTTTTCCAAATACGCAAAAATTCCAAAACATTATTTTATTTACATGTATTTATAAGTGACAATAAATTTTACCATAAACCTATGACTTTTTTGGATTCCTTACTTCATTAGCTATACAAATATATATATATATCATTATTAGTATACATATATATTACATTACTTATTTACATCACAAACTAACACTCTACAGTTTACGCATTTTTCGGGTTTCCGTTTATTATTACATTATGCCCCAAAAAACTTATAAAAAAAATTCTTTCCCCAACATGTTATATATTTCTATGTAGGGAATTAGATTGTCTACAAAATGTATATAATGAATTTTCCATAAAAAATCTGTGGAAAAAATTTTACCCTGGCTGCTTTTGAAATTTCAAAAAAAAATATCAAAATTTTCTTATTCTTTTCACTTTACCGGAAAAAAATGTCTAGATCTTTATTATTTTAATATCTCTAGAATCTCCTGTTCTTTCTGAACAAAATGAATATAAAGTTAACTTGTTTACTCTAACGGTTGAATTTATATGGATTTTTAAAAAAAGGTCTGCAAAATCGCCAAATTTAGCTCACCACACTACGCGTTAACATGGCGCCACTCCTAGGGTTAAGGACGTTCCATACAGTCCTATTGCTACAACCCATTTCCGTTTTGACTGACCTTGTGCTTAAATCAGGTGAATCTTCAAATTGTGGCAGCACATTTTCCTCAAACTCTACATTTCTAACTGACCTTCCCCTTCCTGTATCACTCCTATTTGTGTGAATGATACACTTTCCCTTGATCGGTTATGAACTGCTATAAAGGTCTTAAAAATTAGGTCATTGTCTCATATGAAAACGCTCTCCATAAAGTCTTCTAGCTCCTATCCAAACCGTAGAAATAATGAATATCACAATACTCTGCAGACGTGTAGTTATTTATGGTAGCTTATTTGGCGCTGCTAATACCATTTCACAATTTACTAAGTTTATTACATAACCAACATGACAGAAAATCTACACTGTTCAACACATAAAATCTGGCAACAATTAAGAATGATGTGTAAATATTACAACATCTGATTACATTACATCAGCTGATTACAAAACAACAGCTGATTGAACACAAAAGTTGCCCTAAACAACAATGTGCCGTGTACACTTGCTACATAATTAAGTAAATGTGTCATTACTCAGTTATTTAATATCCGATTGTAGCAAATAAAGTATTATTTTGTTTGTATTAAAATCCTACATTTTTTATTACTGGTAACATTTTTTATGCAACTTACGGTTTTCGTGAAATTTGACATCAAAGATTTTAAATGGCCGCCATCTTCAAACTGTTTAAGACATCGTAACGAAATTTTATACACTTGTTTGACCTATCAAGGTACATATTTGTGCCAAATTTCAGGTTTCTATCTAAAATAATACTCAAGTTATAAAATAATTTGTAAAAAACACAAACAGACCGACAGACAGAAAACTAGGCATTTCAGACCCATATTTATATGACGTTTTTCGATTTTACTAACCTAAGGAACAAATACACAACATTTTTCCAGGGAGTTTGTAAACACCCTGTATATGTAAGTGTTAGAGTTGTAGTGTCTTAAATTGTGATGCTTTTCTTCTTTTTTAATGTTCTCATGTAGCTAATTAAATTTACCTTAACCCTTTCATAAGTTCTTTGATGTTAATTTTGGGATTTGTGTATGTGATGAAATTAATCTGCTATTTTACCTAGAAACAGAGTAGAGAGAAGATTGTAGACCACCAAAATGGAAATAAGGAAAGAAAGTTGATAAAGGAGATAAGAGATCTGTCAATTTCTGAGAGTGGAGCTTCAAGTTTTGATGAAAGCAGCTCCTCACCAACCCATCAGAAACCAGCTAAATGTCGAACCGTCTCAGAATCACATAATGGAGAAGTAAGTGCATTTCTGTAGCGCTTATTTATAAAAATAAGTTTGAAAATATTACAAACTCATACCCTATCTCTCAATTCATTCTCTAAGAAATCTTTAGTTTAGTTAGCTGTGTTTTTATTTTGTAACTGATATTGACGACTGAGGTCAAATTAAAGGAATTTTCCCCTAGATGTTGAGGGATTTTCTCACTAGCTTTTACTCATGGCTTCGGCTCCCTTGAGGTTGTTTTTTTGTACAATCCTAGATTATACACTACAGTCAATTACTCTGACTCGCTCCTGTTGTGATAATTTTATTTTACTAACAACTGATTGACCTGAAATTTAAAGTCAAAGTCATACCAAAAATCATCATTTCATTAACTCGCTGTACCACATGACCTAACCTTTGTTAAATATATTCTACTTATGTTTATTACTTTATAGCTTGTTAATGTAATAATATGATTTGGGGTGAAGCCACAACCGGTAACAGCTAGTGTTTCTAGTAATTTAACTATAAAAAAACATGAACTATCTCAATAAACATTGCCATTTATGCATAATTAATTTTATGTCCCCAATTTCAGCTGCCACATGATTATTTTATACTGTTAGTTATGTCAAATACCCAAGAATAACATGTAGCCTCAGTCATATTATGTAAATGTTACCATCCCCCCCTTGGAAATATAATCAATTTAATTAAGTTTACCTGTTAATTTAATTATTATCTCAAACATAGTTTATTCATTTTATCCATTTTAAATTAATGTAAAAGTTTTCTCAGATAATTTTTTTAATAAATACAAATTTTTAATTTGATCCCTCTCTATTCATAATTTTGTTTTCAAAAACTAGGCACTATGTAAAACAGTGTTAGTGAACACGATTGTATGCTTCAGTTTTTAAATGCGTGAGCATGTGAGCTTTCCAGCTCACATGCTATACAAACTAAGCTCCCTTCAACTTGAATCAACTATGGCTGCAGTAGTAATACCTCCCTAAAGAGCGGTCTCCAAATGTTCCCTTTCCCCTAAATTAGCATTCAGATACTAACATTATGACTTTTAATTAGACTGCAAGAGCTCAGAAAAATATTTACATTCCGTTTTTAGCCATTTCAAGAAAGATTGTGAATGATGAGACAGTATCCATTTGGTAAGTTCTGCCAATCTTCAATTGGCTGCTCAACCTTACAAAACAAGAATTATTGAACTCGATTGAAAATTTAACCAGTAAATCAGTGCCTCTTGGGGAGCACCAGACTGAAAAAGTTGACAAAAAATTTGATGGAAATAGCAAGAGTTTAGTGGGATTATAAGAAAGATATGATACTAATAGAACACAATGATTATCTCAATTTATTCCAACATCAACATAAACATAAACACAAACACATGATAATATGACACTTCATATCTAACACATGATTTATAGACATACAAGTAGCAAGCTATATGAAAGTCAAATGGTATCTTCAACATCCTCCCAACTTGCATATTCCTTGCTCTTGAACGCATTTAATAAGTTTGTCTTTGTCCAGTGCTTTGGTCAAGGAATCTGCGACCATACTTGCCGTTGGAGTGTAGCGAAACTGAATTTTCTTAACCTGCAACTTTTATCTTATAAAATGTTGGCGCACATCAATGTGTTTGGTTCGAGATTGGTGTGCACCGTTTATTGAAAGATTTGTAGCACCCTGATTGTCCACGAATATAGAGATCGGATCTGAATGTGGAGTGATCTCGCTCGCCAATCCCTTCAGCCACAGAGCTTCTTGGGTTGCCGCATACATTGCCATGTATTCAGCCTCGATGGTTGACAGAGCTTCTGTGGGCTGCACATTCATATAAAAATTTACATTAAATCAGTTTTAGAAATGACAAAAAATAAATTATGAACATTAAGTGTACAATATCAACAGGAACTTATCGTTGAAGTTTTTCTGACTATATGGTTAGTTTTTGTGTCCATATAGTTTGCTGTTCCTGTCTTAATATTTAATAATTTAAAATTAATTTTGTTGATAAAAATCATGCATATTTATGATTTTAATTAAAAATAAATCTAATATCCCCCTCACCAACAAATATATAGAACTTCAGTAAGTCATCATCGCTGCTGCTACCTGCCAGGACGGTTGTGTAATCAGTGGCACATTTAAAGAAATAGGACTGGGATTTTAGTAGTTTTGAGGCCAGGAAAACTGGAGAAAATTTGGGAATTTGAACATGTTGTAAATTTAGTATGTTGTAGCTTTATGGTGGTGTTTTAATGGTGGTTAAGTTTCATGTTTTGGGCCCAATCAGTTGACTCTTCTGCAGATGAAAAATTATCTTGGGGTGGTTTTAGGGAGTTGGTTGGATTAAGGACCG
Organism: Allygus modestus; assembly: GCA_963675035.1. Taxonomy (NCBI): domain Eukaryota; kingdom Metazoa; phylum Arthropoda; class Insecta; order Hemiptera; family Cicadellidae; genus Allygus; species Allygus modestus. The sequence goes on along the minus strand of OY776112.1, from coordinate 230,467,287 downwards.
CTACTTGCCCTTCTATAATGTAATAAATTCAGTTTGATCTAAACGACTCTGTTGATATATTTGATCCCTCCAATAAAAAATAAGTTCAGTTGTGAAAGTACAAGTGATGGTAAAATTGCCACTTTCCCTGTTTGGTTAGGGCAGCAGTGTCGCCCAAAACTTGTAATACTGTATCGTCTACGTAAGAGTGCAGAATTTGAACAGTCAGGAACTCCCGCAGCGCCGTCCTCGCGCAGTAAAACTGTTTGGCGGGGAACTGGCACTGTCCCCCACATCATCATCATCATCAAAAGGGGCGGACTTAGGTCCCAAGGCACATCAGCCACACTGGGCTTATTACGCACCCCAGAAAAGAAGAAATGAGAAGGTATCAGTACTCCTTCAGGTTCAAGAGCCTGATGAACTGCATCATCCTGTCAACGAGCTCCTCAGGAGGCAGGTATCCACCCCTGATCATAGATCCCAGAGTTGAAGCCCTTACCTCCCTAAGCTCAACGCAATCGAAGAGCAGATGATCTGCAGTCTCCTCGTACTGCCCACATTTCCTGCATGCAGGGTCACCATTGAAGACGCCCATCCGAGAGAGGTGTTTCCTTAGGTGACCATGGCCCGTAATCATACCTGTGATCCGCCTAATGTCCAGCCTACTGAGACCCAGGAGATTTCTTGTGACCTGCTGGGATGGTCCCCGGAGGTTGAGCTTGCTGACCCTATGAAGAGGAAGCTTTACCCATCTCCTTCTATGACGATCCCGAGCCCAAGCACCGATCACCTGCGAAGCACAAGAACGAGATATCCCACAAAAAGGGGGGGACCCATGGGAACCAGGGAGGCAGCCGCGTGAGCCAGCCTGTCCGCCACCTCATTACCCATGATCCCAGAGTGACCAGGCACCCAACAAAGAGTAACCATGTTGCGTCTACCAGCACAAGACACTGTTTTGTAGCAGTCCCACACAACCCTAGACCTGAACTCACAAGTGTCCAGCGCCCTCAGAGCAGCCTGGCTGTCAGAAAAGATGCTGATAGAGAGGCCCTCTTGTCCCCTCCTCAGAATCTCCCCCGCACACTCCATGATGGCGGTAATCTCCGTCTGGAACACAGTAGGAAAAGAACTCATTGGCACCCCAAGACTAACACCATCCTGCACCCCGTGGATGCCAGCACCCGACCCGCTCCTAGACTTGGAACCATCCGTGAACCACACTCGGTCCCCAGGAGGGAGCGGACAAACACCTTCGCTCCAGTCGTCCCTACTAGGAATTCACACCCGGAACGACCTGCCGAAAGAAAAAGTTGTGGGAAGATGATCAGAGGGCATGTCCAAGACCTTACTCTGAACCACCTGAGTGAACTTTGTGTGGCCAAGTGGTTCGCCCGGCAAAACCCAGAGATTCTCACACTGGAGACGGTACACACCCATTCTAGCCACCATCTTGATATGAATGTCTATGGGCAAAAGATCAAGGAGACACTCCAAAGTGGCTCCCGGGCAGCTACTGAGAGCTCCAGTGACGAGTAGGCCTGCGAGCCTTTGAACGCCCGCAAGCCTCCGCATCGCCACGCCAGCTTCCAGCTTCGTCCACCAAACTTCGATGGATCCAAACGTCATCGCCGTTCTCACTACTGCAACATAAAGCCAATGCATTAGTCTGGGCTTGAGCCCCCAGGTCGAACATATCATCCGCCTGCAAGAAAATAGGGACCACTTGCCTCGATCAATGACCCTTTGCAACTGCGGCCCCCATTGAAGTGTCCTGTCCAAAATGACTCCTAGATACTTCACCTGGTCCTGAGGAACAATGGTGGACCCATGCAACCTGAAAGGCCCGATCCCCGCAATGTTCCTTCTCCTCGTGTTCTTCTCCACAACAACCTTTGAAGGGTTGACGGAGAGGCCAACCTCTCCACACCAACGGCCCACCGCCCTCAATGCAGAATTCATGAGGTCTGTGACTGTGTTGTTGAACTTACCTATCACCAGGATAGCGATGTCGTCAGCGTACCCTTGGGCAAAAACGCCGCTGTCATTGAGATTCCGGATGAGATCATCCACAACCAAATTCCACAATAGGGGGGACAAAACTCCCCCCTGAGGACAGCCTCTGGTCGTCCCGACCTCGACCTTGCAGCCTATGGCCTTCTCTATCCTGCCCACAAGGTGATGCAAGGCAGAGTCACATGACCTACCTTGAATGTAGGCTTGCTGGTTGCAATGAATAGGCGATGTCCGCAAGGCAGTGTCCCAAGCGTACCTTAACACTAATTTCTCGAGAGTCTTCAAAAGGAAAGACGTCAGGGAGATGGATCGGAAGGACTTAGGATCAGTATACCTATCCTTACCGGGCTTAGGAATAAAAACAATCCTCGAGGAACACCATGAAGAGGGAATGTGTCTTAGAGCCAGACTTGCTCTGAACAAACCACAGAGAACTGGGAGTAGTGTTTCGAGACCCGGATGATGGACCATCACCCCATCAGGCCCCTCAAGAGAGCCCAACTCAAGGGATCTGTCCCTTACCAATATTTTGTAGAGCCTAGAGGTCTCCCTCATGCTCTCCACATTGTTGCAGAAACTGTTCCAGGACCGCCTTTTAGCCCTCCTGACGGCGAGGTTGTATTTGGTCAACATCTCATGATAACGGTCCCGGTTCCAGTTGTTCCGGGACTTTGCCGTCCTGAAAAGAGCTCTTACCCTTCTCCGCAAACTGGCAAGCTCAGAGTTCCACCAACTCGACCCCTTGCAGCGCCTCAATCCCGACAGCGGACAGCACTCCTCAAAGGAGGAGACAATCGCCCCGCCGAGGAGGACCGCGACTCGATCAAGCTCAGCAGTATCCCTGATCCGAGGGGTCTGAGGATCCAATCTTACCCTCAGTTTTTCATTGAAGGAGGTCCAATCCGCTCTCCTTGGATTCCTGAAAGAGAGAAATTCAGGAGAAAAGTCACCCACCTTGAAGAGGATGTGCCTATGATCAGACAGGGAGGGCTCCAGGGATACCTGCCAACCGAGTATCCTCTCCTGTAACCCCTCCGAAACCAGTGTGAGATCTATGACCGACTGACCAATGCGACTCTGAAAAGTTGGTTCAGAACCAATATTGGCAACCATCAACTCACTGGATGCAATGTAATCTAGAAGTGCCCTACCTCTAGTGTTTGTGTCCTTGCACCCCCACACAGAGTTGTGGGAGTTTGAGTCACACCCGACCAGCAGCTCAAACCCTGAAGAGGCCGCATACTCCACCAGCCCTCTCATCTCCACCGGTGGCACCAAGTCGGAGTCACCCGGCATGTAAACAGATGCCAGCAGGATTGGTCTTCCAGAGGATCCACACACCATCCTCACTGTGGCAATATCCCTGGAACATTGTGCAAGAACCGGAAAGCAAGCAAGTCCATTTCTGACCCAAATGCTGGCTCTTGTGTTTGCAGAACTGCCACAAATGGTTCGGCCACCAGACGCCCCCAAACCTGTAATTCTACCATTCCTGACCCACGGTTCTTGGATCAGTGCGACATCCACGGCCCTGTTAGCCGCGGTCACAGTAAAAACAGCCGTAGCTGCCTTACTGTGTTGTAGGTTCGTCTGGGCGAGGCTGATCATCGCCAGGGAGAGCCTTGTTTGTCCACGAAAGCATCCTGAAAGATGCCCTCGATAACCCTAGGAAGATCTGCCATCCTCTATCCTTTAGAACCTGAGCACTTGGTTCATCTATCGCTAGAACCAGGGTCTGGCTAAACTCCTCCTTCCTGCAACTGACAACTCTCCACACAGAAGTGTCAACTCCAGAGTTTTGTTCACCAATAAGGTTGAGGGTTTCCTTTTGACTCACAGCCAAAGCGAGATCCAAGGCGCCCACCCGCAAGAGGACCTTAACAGTACGTAAGAGATCCTTGTAGTCCCCCACAACCACCTTAGCCCCCTCACGGTACTCCATCTCGTTGAAGACCTGTTTGACCCAAGCATTAGTTACAAAGTTCCCACACACAACGACGAGAGCTCCTTGCTTCGAGAAAACCTTGTGGAATTGAAGAGGACCCACTGCGCCACCATTAGACTTGATAGCCGTCCGGAGCTTGCCCCTTAACAAAAGACAATCATCCTCAGTTAGTCTGATGTCAGGAAACTCCGAAGGAACAATCGCCAACTTGCCGGAGGTGAGTTGCTCCTTGAAAGTCAGCCCCATAGTACCCGAACCGCCCGCAGGAGCAACCTGGTCAGTTCTCCCGGAAGGGCGGACGTCCCAGCGACGAGGCCTCTTCGCAGGGGTCCCGCTCCCATGCTCAGAGCCCGTGACTCTACGCAAGGGCGAGACACCCTGAAAATTAACCTCGCCTGCCGGACTGGGGGTGCCATCAGACCTCTTTCTCTTAGGCCTGAGCTTCTGGTACTCACTCATAGGGAGCCAGTTCCCTTCCGCCATCTTTTTCGCCTTCCTGAGACACTGTCGCTCCGAGTTCAAGCGACGGCGCTCCTCCTTGGGAAGGGAGAAGTAGTAGGCGTTGTCAAGAATGTCGCCTGAAACAACATTTACATTGGTTTCCAGAGTATCCTGGTCAGAAGAAGATTCCGTCTCCGCCTGGACGACCCTATGAGCCTCCTCCAGCAGATCCGTGTCCATTGTCGTTGAAGGGGCGCTCCGAGGGGTCTCTGTCAGAACCCCACCGGAGAAAGCCGCCCCTCCTCCACTTGTAACTGAAACAACACAGGTTTCATTAGTAAACAAGCTGTTGGTTGCCCTCCCCAGAATCCGCGGGCAAGCCCCCCTGAGAGGGAGGTGGGATTGAGCGCCGAGACGCCGACCCACCTGGGGTAGTTCCGAATGTTTACCGTCAGCCATGGTGCCTGAAACCCCTTCTCCTCAAGTTTGCAGTTTGGCGGCCATTCCGTGAATGTCACTCCGCCCACCAATGTCCGATACTGGGCCCTTTTCGGAGATGAACTCCTACACTCGTCCCCAGGTCAGTACTGGAGCTGCACACCTACCAGTTCCAGGTGGTAGTGCAGAGACCTTTCAGCCAACACCTTGACTCAGCCCTCTGCTAACAGGTGCCAGGCCATTCTGGTGCCCTTCACCTCCGCCCCAGCACCCTACGTGAGCAGCTGCTCCCCAAACTCACGGGCAATTTTTCGACCGCCAAGTCTAGATCTGCCGCCTTTTGTAAAAACAGAGGTACCCCTGGAAGGCTGTGATTAAAGATCACAGTACGGTCGCCAGAAGGGCAACCGAGTCACAGCGGTCTTGAAGTGAGGACCCTTCCCCCTCCCTGAGGCGCTTTCGCTGACCTCTCACCCCCTGTCCCCCACCCCGCAGCTGCTAGTACTACACCAGGGAGCCACGCCCTTGTCCCCACTCCATACATAACAATAGCAGTTCTGCCAACTGACATAAACATCAGAATTGTCGTATGCTCCTAAAATACAACAATTTAAAACCACAAATCCTGTCATTTCCAGAATATTATATATTAATACGGTAAGGCTATTTTTGTTAGGAGAACTCCTCCTTTATTTCTGAACCGATTTTTACGATTGAGGTACCTAAGATATTGTCTTTTAAAATATAATATAAAGCAAACAATAAACTGTATTCATAAAAAATCACAATAATTTAAATTAAGCTTTAAGTATCCTTATATATAATATTTGAAGCAGTTTTTTGTCAGTGCAACTCCTCCATTATTCCTGGACCAATTTTAATGTTTGAAGCAATGAGGTTTTTAATTTTCAATATTTTTATTCTCAAGGGCACGGGCTGCCCTCAAAGTTCTTTTTTTGCACATAAGGTTAACATGGGGAATAAATGTGTTTGAAATGCAGCTGTTAACACATTACTGACAGTTTATTAGCAATACCAGATGTTCCAGGTAAGGAATGTCCTTATCTTTATAAATAAAATAAGTTCTGTTTCTAAATCGCTTTGAGCAGTGAAATTTTGTATGCAGCGGAGATATTTAAATATGTGTTAACATTTGTTTATCTGTCTGTTTGTTTATAAGCCAGATTTGTTCCTTGTTTCACAAAAAAAGACTGTACTTAATGAAATAAAACATTTTTGTGTGGAGGAGGAAACGTTTAGGCTAAAAACTTAAACAGCACGCTGTGGTGGTTAGGTTAGGTTAGGTTACTATCATTTCCGTACACAACACGATTGTTTCTGAGGGTCCCTTAATTTTACGCTGGATGCTAGAAGTTGGTAGAACTGCTGTTGTTATGTATGGAGTGGGAACAAGGGCGTAGCTCCCTAGTGTAGTACTTGAGGCTGCGGGGCGGGGGGTCAGCGCCAGTTCCCCGCCAAACATTTTTACTGTGCGAGGACGGCGCTGCGGGAGGTCCTGACTACCATTTGTATCGTCTCGTCTACGTAAACATCATCATCGAGCTGGTACTGCCGTCTGCTCCCCTAGTGAGTCAGTTATTACTTGAACACCCATTAATTCAAAACGAGTTCACAGGCAGTATGCTGATGTTAGGGAAGTGAATTAAAAGGGAAGTAAAGTGAACAAAACTTAAAAAAATCAAATAACCTATTTAAATAAAGATTGGTCATATTTTACAAAATGGAAGATAATTGATTTTTTTACTGTTCTCATGCACTTGGTTCTATGTAAATTCAGTATTGGGATGGCATTGATGTGCATTATAAGGCTAGGAGGGGTCTGAACATCAGGATCAAAAGTCTATATGGGGGTATTAGGAGTGATAAAACTACATCAAGATATGAAAAACAGCATTTTCCAATGTAAAATCCAACATACCGTGTCTAGTCAATTGATATTTACTTCGATAACTCTTGAGTATTTGTGCAAGAATTATGAGGGAGGGCTTAACATTTTCGTCTTTTTATGTCCTATAATTTAATATGCATTAATACATTCTAGGCTTTTCTGACCCTTTTTGGGCCCAAATCTCAAAATTCCGAAAAAAGGGGTTAGAGTTTTCCGATATTGTTCCCCAACAAACTTCTCCAATTGACTACAGAAAAAAATATCCCTATTTAATTTGAAGTAAATCGGATAAAAAATGTGACCGCCAGAGTGCAAAACATTATGATTTTGAACGACCCCCCCAAAACGTTTTCAGGGGGTCACGTTAGGAACTTATATGGTGGTCCCGGGCTTAAGTTTCACCGTGCGGGTCATGCAAATAGTTCACTTTTCCGAAGGAAGTTCACTAATGAACCAATTGTTTGATTTGCACCATTTTTCAGAGGAATTCTTTTCACCATAATTTAAAATCTTTAAAAATGAACCAATTGAGTAAGGCCAAGCTTTGCCAATATTTTACTTCTTACCATTCTGAAGATGGGGATTAAAATTATCTAGCTCAGAATTTGTATTTCAAGTGGACTGTTCAGCTTACATTTAAAACGTTTAAGTTCATGTGATCGGATTTAAATAAATTAAATCAACTGCTCAGAGTCTTTCTGGCAAGGTTCAACTGCCAAGCCCTGAACACATGCCTCACAGTTCCGCAGTGTAAAAATATCCTAGCCTTCACTTGTTAATAAAAGATTATAGTTTTACGCAATATAAAAAGGGATTGAAGGATTTTAAATTGTTTGCTTTGGGTATTTACCCATAGTTTTGTATACATTTTGTTTGTAACATAATAAGAACAAAAATATAAAAATAAACTAAATCACTTTGCAGTAAGGCTGTGATTTTATAATGTGTTGTAATTATATCTGTTAAATTCCAAATATTTGTTGGATAGTGAACCAAAGATATAAATTAATGTTATTTTTGTTAATCAAGTTATTATTTGAACACAACTAAAATTTAATTGTAATAAATTCGTAAATTGAGACCAACTGTTGAAGCACAAGCCAGCATACTGTATAAAATTCAAACCCTTAGAGCTAATTAAGACAAATAAAAAAATGTGCGATTTGCCATTTGCCAAACAATGACCCTTTAAAATAAAAAATAAAAATAGCATATTTATCATTATTTATTTAGTTGAAAATACTGTGGAGTTGTATGTGCATGCAAAGTTTCATCCAAATCAAACAGTTTGGGTACTCTAGGGCTGCAGTCTTATGAAAAAATACAAACATTAAAAACATCTGATAGACATAATTTTGAAAACCACCTAATTAGATACAGAGAACATGCAAATAAATACAAAAAAAAACTTATAATTACAATATGACACCGAAACCAGTTATTTTTCATATACAGTAGACTCCCTCTAGTCCGGTCTCGGTTGGTTCGGCCGTCGAATGGTTCGGCCGGCCTCATACGATGAATAATGAATAATTATTTTTACTGTTACATTTTTATAGTAAGTTGCCATCTGTGTAAGGTAAGGTTGCCGACCATTTACCACAGTAAATAATTTTCTTTTAAATTTCAGAGGCGTAAAAGTCGAGGGATTCTGAAGATTGGCAGAAGTTTGTCCGAGTCAAGTGTAGATGACTACGCCTTGTGGAACGATGAAAATGGAGAAAAACCCAAGAAAACAGTTCGCTTCAGTGATGCAATACAGACGCAAACCTTCAGGTATTTATGTTTCACCAAATCATTTGAGTCCAATTACACTACTGCCAATATCCAATTTAAACCAAATAATGTATGATAACAAATGTTGAGTCATAATGTGTGATCGTACAACAGTTTACCTCTTCTTTTGATAATGTCCCGAACTTTTATCAGGGAGACCTTTATTGCATTCGATTGGTATAAAGTTTTGTGCTTACCATAGGTTTTAATATGCAAATAATTAGGATTTTATTAAGAGTAATAAAATAACTTTAATCTTAAAAAAATGGTTTTGGTACCATTTAAATTAACCATCAATGAAGTAACATATGACAAATAATGTTCCCAAAAATATAATACACAAGCCTCATCATCAAGAGGCTAACCTATTTTTAAAATAAGGTTTATTAGTGAATTTCCTTTGGAAAGTGAACTATTAGCATGACCTGCACAGTGAAACTTAAGCCCGGGACCACCATAGAAGTTCCTAACGTGACCCCCTGAACACTTTTTGGGGGGTCGTTCAAAATTTTATATATATATACAAATAGATATATATATATATTCCTTTCTGTAATCAGTTGGACAAGTTTGTTGGGCAAAACAATCGAAAAACTCTATACCCTTTTTTGGGGGATTATTCTTTCAAATTTTGAGTTTTTGGGCCCAAAAAGGGTCAGAAAAGCCCCGGATGTAAAATTAATGCATGTAAAAAGATGGGAATTAGTGAGGCAAAAGTTTTAAGCTCTCTCTAGTCATTATAGCATAAATATTTACCGAGTTATTAAAGAAAATGTGTTTAGACTAAACATAGTACATTGTCGTATGGGGGTTTTACTCTAGAAAAGCCTGTTATTCCTTTGTTAGAGTACTTTTATCATCCCCAGCAACTCACGCCTACTTAAAAGCCTGCCTGGACCTTCTCCTAACGTTACAATGCGCAAAATTGTATTCCCAGCTTTGCAGGTAAATGAAACCAGAAGCACCAGAACAGCCAAAAAATCAGTGTTTTCAGATTTCAATAAAAATTGGACAAATGTATGTTTTTACACATATTTTGAATTTTAAAAGTTTTTTTGGGGAAGTTCACTTCTCTCACGTCAGCGTGCTGCGTGCAAACTCGTTTATTCATTTACAAAAATTTGTTCAGTATTGTAAAAATTAACTTAGGTATTTGAAACTAAAAAATATATATTTTTCAGAATGAACTCGAGTATTCTTGGACAGAGGAAAAAGAATCAGCGGAAAACAAGAAATAAAAAGCGAGCCATGGAAAGAAGACTTAGTGAAAGCGGAGGAGAATCTGAAGGGGAAAATGAAGTTTCTGTGATAAATAAAAACATTTGGTCGAAAGACCCCGAGTCAAGTGATTTTTCGGAAATTTCCGAAATATCAGATGTTTCAGAATCGGCAGAATCGGATGATGGTCAGAAAGATGATCCAAAACCGTTTGTGCCTTGCAGCAGCAAACAGAACCATAAGAGAAGGGGTAAGAAGTCCGCCCGAAAAAGTGCATCCACTGCAAAATTTCAATTTATAGAAAATTAGTGCAATTTATGCAGTGTGCAAGTAGTGGGTTTAACTATGGGTAGATACGGTTCTTGCAGTTTATATAATTGTTGCAATCTTTTCTATTTTTGGGGTTTTATATTATCCTTTGTGAACTTATTTTTGTTTAATTTATACTTTTTCACTATAATTTACATCATGTTTTTGTGGTTTTGATCAATTTAATTGTTATACTCTTTTTGTAACTAAGCTTTTCGGTTTCTGTAACAATTTTTCTATCAATGGTGTATGGTTAATTAATGTGGAAGATGTAATAGTACAAATAGTGTAGATTAATTTATTCTAAATTAGAATTATGATAACTATTCGGAGAATCGGATATTTTAACACCCATTTGCAGATTAATGTATTAAGTGCATGTATTTATTTAAATTTGTCATAAAATGTTATTATTGTATTGTTTTAAATTATTTTATGAATTATTTTAATGTTAGTAACTAATTATTTTAATGTTAGTAGTAGTTTGAATCGACCAAATCAAACATATAAAATATTAACTTTTTTGTCAGGTAGATTTTGCAATTAATTGCTATACCCCACGTACTATTCTTATGAGTTATTGTTTAGTTTGTATTCTTGATATTCTGAACTCAGTCTGCATATTGGAACATGTTGACAGTTTGAATAGGACCGACACAAGCTAATATATCAAAGCCAGAGAGTTGCCTCCCAGTAATTCTGCACGAGTGTCAGAGTTTACTGTCATAAACTAAGCACTGCCAAATATAACTGAATCTATTGCAGGATAACTGTTCTTGATATTCAATTCCATATTTTAACTGTTGGTTCACTCTTGGTCTGGTGAGATTAACTAGATAAATTTTAGCACTCTGTAGTTATATTTTAGCGTTTGGTTTAATGAATATAGTTTGTAAATTTATTATTTTGCGATAACTGCAAATCATAGTGGTTTCTCTTGTTGGTCGGTTTTCTGAAATTTGATGTAAACTCTGCTGCTCTAGGTAATTTTGAGATTAAAAAGTAAGCAGTTACTTCTTTGTATTTGTGTTCTGTAGCTGTTCTTGTTCGATAAATTAGTCAGTCAATTGTTTTAAAGTCAGGAAATAATATACTGACACTAAATATCCAGCCGTAGTAATTCTACACTACTGAACACAACGGCAGTATTTTAAAGACAATACCTTCATCTAAGGTTGGGAGATGGAAAAGCTTCTATGCTGATTCTTTTTCTAATAAGTCTGGTACAAGCTAAAATGCAAAAATATTAACTGAAGATACTTACAGATCAAATAGTGTTAGTTGTCTGGAGTCTGGTATTTGTAAACTTGGTTATGATTCGATGTTCACATGTTCAGGAATTAAGGTTGACCTTTTAATTTATTGGTGGAATGTTAGCATACGCATTTTGTTTGAATGAAATTTATAACATAGGTAAATAATCACCATAGTCACCTGATAATCCATGGATATATTTTATAGATAATAGTTTGATCATGTGTTTTATGACTATATAACATCACATCCGTGTGGTGATTTACACATTTGTTAAAATAGAATTTTAGAATGATAGTTGATCAGTTAAACTTGAGATGTTGGTATTGTTATTGCATGTATGTATCACGTTGTTTGAAAAATACTAGTAACACTAATTCACAAGACTATTTTTACACTCTTTATATATTTTTAGATACAACCGTTTTGTGAAACAAGTTTATAAATTCATTGTTTTATATATACTAATATGTATAATTTTTAATGTTGCTTGAAATTTTACTAGTTTTTTATTTATTTTAGTTATATTATTGCATGATAATTATCGCTTGAATTATAAAATGGTTATAATAGTAAATGATTAGAGGGAAAATGCAAGAAAATAAAAAAAAGTTAGTTGAAGACAAATATGACTTTATTTATTGTGATAATCAGTTAATCAATGTTGTTAGTTGGTTATAAGTTATAAAAATTGGGGTTTTGTATTTTTTGTTCTGCATTTTTTATATGAATAAAAATATATTCCCCATTTTTGTTGTGTTACTGACATCCTCACACTATCACACTGAAAGAGATCCTCCCACACATTGGGACCAATTGTGGTTTGGATATTCAACAAATAATTTCCCTTTGCAATCCCACAATCATGCTAAGAAGTAGTTTATAAGTAGGCTAATTTTTGATAATGAATGTAGTAAGAGCCATATACAAATACAAATTCTATATGCAGCAGGAAAAATTCTTCATGTTCATCATATTACAAATCAATTTGACACACAATTGTTGATGATCAAATATGCCAAATGAACCAACTGAAAACATATTGGAATTATGTCTATAAACTGTTTCTTGTCCATCTTTTGACATTATTTTGAAACATTTAAAATTGGGTACTATGTTAAGTATTCAATAGAGATTTATAAACCTTGCTACAACTCTAATTTTAATCAATAACTAAACCAATTTGCCGAGTACACAAGTTCGCTGTCGTGGGGTGCTCTGGTATGAAACTGTTTTAAAAAATAACACAAAACTCAACCACAATCCTACACTGATATTTAGGAAAATATTAACACGAACGTTTTCATCTGTTGTCTAGTATTCAAATAAGAAAAGTAATAGAAACTGAAAATAATGAACAACAATTTTGAATTGATTACACTTTGTCATATTTCTTTTCATCTTTAAACATTGAGGCGTCAATTGGTATGTGTCGAACTCTGTTATAAGAACAAGTGCTTCAACCTGAGAGCGTTATTTTCTAAACATTTTCTGGAATTCAGAACTCACTCACTCATCCCTTTCCCACACTCCATTTAATTTACGTAACTTAAAACCAATCCATCAAATCATTCCAAAGAGGACTAAACACTAGGCAAGGCTTTTTATGAATACACTTCCTACCCGGTAGACGGAGGACAAAATACCAACTGTCCATCACAGCAGGCAAGATTATGAATTGATTTTAGCATTCAATTAATTGAAGTTTCGGATAATTCAAACTTCGGTTAATAAATGTTCATCTACTGTATTTCAGTATGGTTTGTAAAGAGTTACCAAATAAAAGTTTTGTTTGAAATAGATATGAACTAGGTTTGTTGTACAAAAATAAAATTAAAAACAGGGTAGTCTATGTGATAGCATTACACACAAACTACTTGGATTGAAACTCAGTAGATAAATTTCTAATTGACCAGAATTAGACCTAAGCCTACTTTCGTTTTGAAAATCCTTTATATCATCATCACACTGGTTTCCAAAGTTACAATTGTTATCTTAAAATATATTAAAGTGTTGAAAGAGATGACTAGTTAAACAGGTATAAATAATTGGAGCTAGCCAATAGGCTTACCACACAGAATGCAGCAGCACACAATATTTTGTAAAGTTACAGATAGTTCCAGAGGCAAATGTGTGCAGAGAGTTTGCTTGTCATGAGCATAGCACATTTGCCTCATATGAAAAGCGTGTATACATAAATGCAGGTAATTGTAATGTACCTTGTAATGTCTGTCGTGATATCAAAATACAATCACTCACAAGTGTCCCAGTCTTACACTTCATACCTTTTTAATAGTATAATGTAAAAACTTCAAATTTTTACAAACGTAATAATTTTTTTAAATAGGGAAGCAGAGAATTGTCTATTGGATTCATAATGCGAGCAAATTACAGCTTTAGAGTAAGAGGAATAACTTGTTTAAGGATTATTTCATGGCCCAAGCGCCCGCGCCGGATTTTTTCTCTTTTCTATAAAGGGGATTATGGGTGATGGAATTGGCCGTTAATTTTACTGGTTTACCGGTTAAAAGTAATGCAATTTGTATTTTCTTTTCTTATGAATTGTTAGAACTCTATGCATATTTCATCGATAAATTTATACTTCCTTTATTCATGTGTTATTGTTGATATCTGATCATTATCCTTGTCATTCAATTTGATTTAAATAATAAACCATAAATAAAATTTGCAATTAATTATACTAAAATTGGTCTTGGATACAGAGAATGTCCGTGGGATGTCCCCAAGATATCCACGTTATCCCGGGATATCGTGGACATTCCTGGGACAACCACAATTATCCCGGGACATAGCAGGATATCCTAGGAATGTCCTGTTTATTCTGGGATGGCAATGGGATGTGTGGGACACAAATGAGATATCCTGGGGACGTCGTGTGATGTGTGGGACTGCATTGCCGACATCAGTTAACCTTAAAAACGAGAACTAAATTATATATATTTATTTTTAAGGAGTTTCAAATATAAAATTGTAAGTTTTGGATATTTTCCTAGGGGTATTCCCTGATTGGGCCTGATGATGAACGGTGTGACCGGTTGAAATCGATCGCCTTGTACCATATTTTTGTATATTTACTGACTTGTATTAAGTACAGTATAAGTGTAAATATATTGTGAAGTGTTGTGAGACGTAGTTTTATTTTATCCTGTTAATTTTAACAATACGTATTATACTACTCAAGAAACTATATATATATATATATATATATATATATATATATATATATATATATATATATATATATATATATATACATATTTATGTGTCAAAAAGCACGATAACTCTCATAAAAAAGGTCCGATCTTATTGAAATTTGGTACAAATGTGTAAAGTACCATTAATTTGAACGAGTTCGAAATCTAGATGAATCGCAACATCCAAAGGGGGATTTTGGGGGGGGGATTTGTACTGCAAAAATGAGTTTTTTTGGGGTTTTCACATGTAATTTTTATTTTAATCTAATTTTAACTTTTACTATTGAATTAAGCCTAAGAAGCTTAAAAAACAAACAATTTGGTATTTTGATCATTTTGCTCTACGTTAATTGGTTACTGAGATATTGAAAGTGCTAAACACAGTACGTTGTCTAATGTTATTCTTATTGTTCGCTTATTTATGAACATAAATTGACGAAACTTGGTTTCATCTAATTGTGATTTATTGATGTTTGCAAAAAAATTTCTCCCATGGTTCCCGTATCAGCAAACCTAGGTACTCGGTCTTCATGTTATTCTTATGGAGAATAATTAAAATGTTATATATTGCTTGTTATTGAATGTATATAGATGCAACTTGGTATGTGGATTCACTTATAAGATCTATTTATGTTTGCATAAAAACCCACTATTTTGTATTCCTTGATGCAGCAAACCTGGAAATGGAACACGAATATGGTATTATTTTTAACAAAAAATAATTAAGTAACGAGTAATGATCGATTTTTCATTAGGCTCCGACTTAAACCTGCTCCCTGCCAGGTCTAAAGTTGGAGCTCAAATTCGCTGATTTTTAGCCGTGGACTAGGCCTATCTAATATGCGCTCTAACTTGGACTCCTGAAACAAAAAAGTCTATCTCTTAAGCCTGAGTTCATCTAGGCCGGAACTCGTGAACCCCATTAGCACAAATCGTTGGACCAATTAACGTTGGAAAATGGTCGGCGGAAATGGTTGGCCAACGGTGGGCATGTCCTGAGGCGCGAGGTTGGCCCTCGATGGACTAACCAACAATATCGATGGACTAACTAACTATTATCCAACAATGCTAACCAATACCCAACCAAATGCCAACGGTTTATAATTTTTTATTTAAATGCTTATTTTAACTTTAAAAATCATGATTTATCTAATTTAATTGTTTAGTAAACCAACTATCAAAATTTAAAATACCCCTCGTCGCAGCAAACCTGCGTACTCAGCGAATTTCCAATGCATTTATATGTTTCTCACTAGTACATAAAGCCACTCACCAAGTTTGACAAAAATACATTCATAAATAAGTGATTTATAACATTTTATTTATTCCCCATAAGAATAACATTAGGACTGAGTACGCAGGTTTGCTGCAACGAGGAAAATAAGAAATGAGTTTTTATACAATTATCAATATAACTGAACCAGGTGAAGCTACTTACCATGTTTTATTAATTTATGTTCATAATTAAGGTAGATATAAAACTTTACTTATTCTCCATAAGAATAACATTAGGGCTGAGTATGCAGGTTAGCTGCTACGGGGACAACCAACAAAACATTTATTTTTTGTGCAAATATCAATATACCAGTACAACATGAAGCCACATACCAAATTTCATCAATATATTCATAAATAATCAAGATATCAAATTTTATTTATTCTCCATAAGGATAACATTGGACAACGTACTGTATTTAGCACTTTGAATATCTCTGCATCGGTTTGACGTAGAATCACAATTTAAACACCAAAATGATTGTTTTGTGGAGTTGAAGTGATTGGTGAAAGAAAATGTGAAGTTTAAAGTAAAATTAACTGAGGAAAAGCCCATAACCTTTTTCCCGTCAGATTAACATGGGAGATTTTATGAGCATGTTTTTTGGATTTTTTCCGCAACCACTTAACCTAGGTTAATAATTCAAAATACCATATTATTTGTTTTTTAAGCTCTATAACATGGTCAAAACCAAAATTAAGTGTTTTAAAAATTTTAGGGTGAAAAATGCAAAAAACTGATTTTTGGAAAATTTAAAACCCCCATAAACCCCCCTTCCCATTGTCCGATTTTTCTGGTTTTTGAACTTAGTCATAAATGTCAGTTTACTCATTTGAGCCAAATTTCATCGAAATCGGACGTTTTTTACTCAAGTTATCGCATTCACGGACACACACATATATATATATATATATATATATATATATATATATATATATATATATATATATATATATATACATATATATAAATTTGAACGAATAGTGTTTTGGACATCTGGGGACCTCAAAACAAAAAGTTATCATGGTCTCGGGCTTAAGTCTTACCATGAGACCTACGGTAATAGCTTCTTTCCTATAGGGGAAATTCGCTAAAAGGAATTAAGTTGCAAAAATATTGAGTCACCGTCGGGTCTCTAACCTACAACTATTGAGTTACTCACCTTAACCCCCACGGCGAATCTGACTTACGAGAATCGAAGGGTGGACTGAGATATAGAAATTACCAATAGTCTGTACCTGCACGACTTGTACTAGCCTATATACTGTTATGATTTTTTCTTCTAAGATTGGATAGTACTCGTTTTATTCTTCTACGTGAATCTACTCGTGCCAAAATCACTGTAATAAAAGTAAGAACAAGTTAATTTTATTTATGTATCTATGAAATATGAAAAACTACTAGCAAATTAATATGTATTTAATATAATTATAATAATAAAAATATAATGTTAATTTTTACCCCTTCAGCACAAATCGTTGGGCCATCGTCGGCATTGTAGGATTTGGTAGGGAAATGGTCGGTTGGCTAGCCCACGTTGGCAAATCCAACCATAGCCGAAGTTGGGCCATCAAACGCTATTGTTGGCAAATCCCACCATTATATTATTATTAATTATATATGCATATATAAATATATAATTAATATAAATAATTAATGGTAGGATTTGCCAACGTGGGCTAGCCAACGATTGGTTCGTTGGCCCACCGCGTTAATGCCAACCGACCATTTTTCTAACTATCTTTCAATGCTGACGATGATGGCCCAACGATGTGTGCTGCTGAGGAAGCGGAATTTTTGAGCGCGGGGTTATCCCTCCCATATTTAAGCCAGGACTATTTCTAGGCCGGGTCTAACGTTAAACCCGAGATTCTTAAGTCAATTTTTAAGCTGCGGCTCAAATACCGGTTTTCACCAGTATTTAAGCTCCAGTATTCACCAGTATTTGGGCTGAAGGTAAACCAAAACTCCTGAACATCCCCTAATCTATCATGTAATTTTAAAACTGTATGTACATAATGAAATTTTAAACCTTAAATTTTGCACAATAATGTGTATACTAAATTAAATTTGTATTCCTAGAAAACGACCGTTTTTTATTTTGTTAAACGCAAGGGGAATTTTTTAAGTTTGTTTCAGAGCAAGGGGCTATACAGGCCTAACTATAAAATAATTTATTTTGTGTTGGAGTTAGCACTATTTACTCAATAGTAAAGATTAATTGTGCAAAAATGAAAAATTAAGCACAGTAGAAAGCAAATAACGCTTATCACGCAAAAAAGGTGTCGTGCTTTTTAAGTTTATTCTTATAATATTTTGTCTATAGGAAACTTCATTTTTATAATCTGTACAAAATTATCTATCGATATTTCTGAAAATTGCATACAGCTCACCAATAATCAATATACTTTAAAACATATAATCTTTAGGAACATATTGAGGAAATTGCTCTTTTTCTTACAATAGTACATCTGTAAAAGGCCGGGATTATTTACTTTTAGCGAATTTACTCTATAGGGAAGAAGCTATTACCCTAAACCTAGGTCCGGGACCATGTTAACTTTTGTTTTGAGGTCCCCAGATGCCAAAACACCATTTGTTCAAATTATATATATATCAGGATAAGATAAAACTACGTCTCACAACACTACACAATATATTTACACTTATACTGTACTTACATACAAGACGCGTGGGGTCCCACAGTGCCGAATCCCTCAGCCCCGATTAGTGTTTTAGTCCCACAAAGGCGAAAGCTTGTTGTTCCCACAGACCCGAAACCTTTCTGGTTTGTGAGACGATACACGTATTCATTGAGGTTCTAGGAAAATTGTTGTAAATTATCGGGCCTGTGGGATTTTAAACTGTAACCATCGCACAGCCACGAAGAGATTTGTCTCTCAGCCCCATATGAATGAGGGCCGCCGCCGCGATACTACGCTGCCACACGCTGGTGCGTAATTGGCTACTCCCGGCAGCTCCGATTGAATGACTGGGAGGCGGGGGGAGGCGGTGCCAGTTGCACTAGCCTAGCCTAATTAACCTGGCTATGGGACCTCCTCAAAGGTTTTAATGCAGAAATTCACTTCCCTCACGTCAGCGTGCTGCTTGCGAAATCGTTTGTATTATATTTGTCATGATTGCTGTTTTAGGATTATTCCTGTATCTAACAAAAATATACTTTTATTTTTTTTTAAATCGTAACTGTCTGCATTTATTTAATAAAATAAATACATATAAAAAGTAAAATATAACCGTAATCATTATTGTGAAATTGACATTTTCTAGGCCTAATTTTTAATTATGGAGTTTGATTGTAAATATCAGCGAGTGCAGCTCGGCCTCATCCATTTATCTGATAGTAATGTCTAAGTATGCTGTAAACTTGCTCATTAGCAAATATGTACAGTTAACTATTGACAATATACCATGATAAAGCCTTAAAGTTTCCTGCCCCACACGAAAATGGGCAAAATGTTTGATTTCATTCGGTTAAGTCTTTTCTTGTGAAATGCGGATCAAACCTGGTTCATAAACAAACGGAGAATTTAAATATCTCCGCTGCAGGCGCTTCATACAAAATTTCACTGCTCTAAGGGATGTAGAAACAAGAGTTATTTTATTCACATAGATAAATACATTCCTTTGTTGTAACATCTGGTATTGCTAATAACTGTCCATAATGTAACAGCTGCAATTCAAATACAATTATTCCCCATGTTAATCTTATGGATAAAAAACAAACTTTGAGGGCAGCCCACGCCCTTGAGAATACAAAAATCCAAAATAAAAAACCTTAATGCAAAACTACAAACTGAGACGAATTTTTTGACACTTCAAACAATAAAATTTGTCAGAAATAAGGGAGGAATTGCGTTTACAAAAAACTGCTTCATAAAGATATAATTACTGCCGGGCTGCTGCCAACCTTACGATATGAATTCCCCGAGATTCCCTGCCCATTAGGCTGTGGACTAAGTTAAACTCGGCTTAACTTAAACTCGAGCTTTAGTAATTTAGGCGCGGACTCCTGAAGCCGCGGTCTAACATAGACAAGGACAAACGAAAGACGCGGACTCGCTAAACCAGAACTCCTGAACCGTCCTTTATTGTTGAATGTGGTACAGTCTTAAAGGATATATTAAATTTTATCTTTTACATAAAAGCTTAGCAACAAAAAACAACAAAAAACTGAGAAGTGAAATAATTTTGCAGTGTGAAACTACGTTTACTACGTGATAATGATCAGATTTAAATAGACCTACCTTTAAAAATGACATAACAAAAATGCTTGCCTTTGTTGGGAATTAAGTACCTGGGGAGCCGAGCTTTGCTCGGGGGAAGACCAGTCAGTTTGTTTAGATGACTTGTAGTAATATTTCACCACTCCCCCCTCTACTGATAATCAGATTTGTATTATTCATTTGCCTCTTTTCTACATTTTTAAGGTCCCTCCAGTTGTTATTTATAGCTCAATGTCCCTTTGATTTATTTTACTACTCTATATATGTAATCTTAACTCAAATCTTTTAATCTCTGCTCTCAGGAAACCACATGTTAATAATCATAAACAACATGAGTATTACTTTGACAGTTCCCTGGTTGATTATGAACAGCTGTTACAATTCTTTTGTTTTGATTTGAAACTCCATAAGCCCAATGTTAATTTTTTAACTTTTCATTTTAGTTTTTTTACATTATTTGATTTTTCCTAGGGATGAGGCCTGTCTAGAACTTATTTTTATCCCAGAAATTAGTTATTTTGAACATTTGAAGGAAATCGTTGGAGCCGTTTTTGAGATCCGTGTCGCAAGCAAGCAAGCAAGCAAGTAAACCTTACTCATATTAGAGTATAGGATAGGATTAGGCTATGATTAATCTGATAAAATTTTTCAATTCAAACCATTTGTAATGCTATATGATTACAGTTTTGATTTTAAAACGTTTTCAATTAGGATAAAGACTGGAAAAATCGACACTTTAAAAATTTGTTTTACAGGAAAAAAATGTATATTGTTATCTACTTCGTAATTGCAAAATACGGTTACTGATTTGTTAGGTAAACTTTGAAATAAATATTGTGAACGAGTTAAAGTTTTTAAACCTCACTAAAACATAAACTTTAAACCGGATGAACTTGTTAGTTAAATCTACAAATGTGAACCTGAGCAAAACTAGTTGGAGTAGTTAGAGTAGTTGGAGTAGTTGGAGTAGATTTTATTGAAGAACTTAAATCTTTGGTAAAAAACAGATAAATAATTTTAAACATGTTTTCATTAATTACTTGGAATTTCAGTAAAAATTTATAATTTTTAACATAATTAAACAAACCTGGTGATGCTGTTTAGATAATGTTTGTTCGTGTCTTCAATAATAATTATATTTTACGAGGTAAATATCTATAGTGGTCTCGGTATCGTGTTAAAAGAATTGAAGCCTCACTGGAGGATATTTTTGAAAACAAAACGTCTGGCCAAAGAGTAATAAAGACAAACATAACTTTGGGAAGAGAGGATTTGATTGGTTGGCAGAGTTGACCTTATCAAAATGGCGATCAGCATGTAGGCTGCAGTTTTTACCCCAGACGACACCTCTATAGATATTTACCTCGTTCATTATAATAACTCTGAGGTATTATAATAACACCAATATTAAGAGTGTTAAAACACTTTTCGTAAGCAGCTTGTTAAAATATTGAACTTGTGAACAACACACAAAAAAGTAATTTATGAATTGTTGTATATTAATTTTTTAATTCACACTTTTATGGTTTATTTATTTTCAACGTTAAAATATAATTGCAGAATTCCTTAGGACAACAAAGTTTGCGGGAAAGCTTTGGTGCACTCAGAAGGAAAATGACGGAAGTCTTACAATAGTGGAAAATCCAGTAGGCTTCAGCCACGATTTTTTTGGTTGGGACTGTTGACAGTTGATTTTTTCAGGACGACGAATACAATTTCTCTTCCTTATACCCACAGAAAATTGTCTGCTTAAATTTAGCTGTCTGTAATAAATAACACAACGTATAATTATTCTTAAGTTTGTGGAATGTTCACCATCCAACCGACGCTTTTGGGCGCACCAAGCAACGAGTAATAATACTTATAGTATAGAATGTATTGGATTACGACACAAATTCATAATTGTAGCCTAAACCACATGGACCTTATAGTATAATATTTTAAAGTGTTATTAGTTTTTTTTTATGAGATCATCTGTGGAAAGGAGGTTGAGATTTTAAATAAAATGTTTGGTCAAATAAGTACGTCTACAATTTTATATAGGTGGTATAACCTGATATCTATCACGCTCGACTTAACACATATTCTGATAAAAAAAACTTCTAAACAGTTTGGGTTTTGTTAATAGTTGAGGTTCTACCGTTGGAAGACCAATTCTAAACGTGTTTTCACCGATGTCCAATTTATAACCAATTACCAATTTATAACCCAGATTGCTATATTATATACTTCAAATAAACCTACTACTTGAATTGGATAAGAAAGTTATTCCATAAATTATGAAAAAAGATAAATAGTAAAAGAGGTGGTGACTAAAAGAACCCACACAGCACACAACGTCCCCAGGATATCCCATTTGTGTCCCACACATCCCATTGCAATCCCAGGATAAGCAGGATATCCCTAGGATATCCTGCTATGTCCCGGGATATTGTGGAAGTCCCAGGGATGTCCACGATCTCCCGGGATAACGTGGATATCTTAGGGACATCCCACGGACATCCTTTATATTCCAGAACAATTTTAGTATAATTAATTGCAAGTTTTATTTATAGTTTTAGTATTTAAACCAAATTGAATAATAAGCATAATGATCAGATATCAACAATAAAACATGTATAAAGGAAGTATAAATTTACAGTTTATATATCGATGAAATACGCATAGAATTCTGACAATTTATAAGAAAAGAAAATGCAAATTGCATTATTAGTTTATACCAGTACAATAGTAAATAACGGCCAATCTCATCTACAATAATCCCCTTTTAAAGAAAGGGAAAAAATTTGGCGCTGGCGCCTGCACAGTACCCCAGCAGGCCAGCAACAGGTCAACAGACGACAGACCAGACGGTGTTTGTAACGGTCTTTGGTCGGTGAGCTGTTCTCTACCTCGTTGGGTGGGTTGTACTGACTTTTAGACTAATTTCCACTTACCAAGTATTACATTTTGCGCGTTTGTTAGTTGAGAAAAATAACATTATCTTCATTCAAGAGTAACTACAACTGTTTTGTATACAACAGTACTGTTTCTTGGTAAGTAACATCCTTTTTTAAAACATATTTATGGTACGTACAGGTTAACCCTCTAGTTTATTTTCCTTCATAAATGTAATAAAGAGTTATTCCCCTAGGATGGTTTGGTTATGGAGTGTTGCCGATTGTACAGAAATAATATATTTCAATTGTTTTGAATCACAGTTTATTGTAGTACTTGAATCACAATGAAACAGTACTGAATAAATTTAGTCAATCACTTATTCTAAGAACTAGCATAACCTCAATATAACCTAAGTACCTATACAGTCTGTTTCACGATTGGAAAACCAGGCCTTCCTTACTGCCATAAGCCCAATGTTAAAATTGACACTAGTCTTATGGACAGCCAGCCACTTGTGCAACACACTGTACAATACACAGTCCTAGATGACAGGATACTGTCATGTGTATTCTTGGGAAAGCGTAGGGATTAGACTATATTATTTGCATTGGGCTAATTAAGTTTTTAATTTTTGTCTTTTACCTGCTGATTTGTGAGGAAATTCTGTATTTAAAATCCTGACTAGGCCTGATGATAATGGCGTTAACCTAGGATTATATAAGTTCTCTTTATTATAAGTACTAGACCTATTTAATATCTAAATACTACCTTAAGGCAATAAGGATATTTATATTTTAATAGCGGTCAAATAAATTGCCAATTGAGGGCATGGTTTGCCAGGCTATCAACTAAGATCAGCCAATAGCAGATGTGCTGCATTGCCAAAACTCCACACCAGCTAATCGGAATAACATTCAAGTGATATTTTTCTGTGGCAACAGTGACAGCGTACAGCCATGCTATTGGCCACAGCCTAACTGTCAATTTATTTGTCCGCTATTATAGTTATGTACATCACACTAAATTTGGTTTAAGAAAAAATAAAATTCATAAACTGCTTAAGCCTAACAGTAAACAACAAATTCTAAGCTTTCATAGAATATTTGACTTCAGGATTTCCAATCAACTTAGTTAACGGCATTATTCAGTTAGTTTTATATAACATAGTCATTTAATTTTACATTTCAGGACACTAATCACTTGAAATAGGCCTAAATCCTACATCAAATTATGTAAAATTAAAATGTTATGTAGGGCCTCATAAATCCTACATATGGTAAGTTAATGTAATACTTTTTTCCTTATTAGCGCCTATTATTATTATTAGTGCCTATGCTAATTTTGAAGAGAATATCGAAGAACACATTGCATTTTATCCTTTGATTAATTTAAGTGTGGTAAATCAACCCTTTATTTTAATAAACTATAATCATGATGCTATTTGCTAAGAAAAATCAGCTTCATTGTGTAGTTTAGAATGAATGAATACAAAGCGTACGACAAGGTAAAAATATAAAATCTTTTAAAACTGAACCTAAATTGCAATATGATCTTAAACTTAAAGGGCCTTATAAGGGAAGGGGGAGGCCTACATTAAAAGTAGGCATATGATGTAAAGATGTGCTTTCAGGAAATTATTAGGCCTAGTTTTTTTGCCAATCAATTATTTTAATTAGTATGTGTCTCTGTTTAGGAGCTGGTCAGAATCAGTTTGCTGAGGCCAAAGTAAAACACATTGGATTCATGTGATTCAGACCCTAAACGAATCAACTCCTTATGTGAAGATAAATCCAGGTAAAATTATAGAAAAAATTCTGTTTATTAAAGAAGGTAGGTTAGAATACCGGTACTATGATTAAGTACAGTAGGCTACTTAATTTGATTATGCAAGGTCTAAGATAGCCTTGACACCTATCAAAATGATTACAATTTAGTTACTAACACAATTGCTTGAAGGTGTGTTAGTATATATGATTATATACTATATATATAATCATATATACTAACACACCTTCAAGCCTATTATATATGATTGTATATCATATATATATATATATATATGATATACATATATTATATTATATATGATTGTATATTAATGAAACTTTGTATGTTGCTTAGTTGTGGTCTATTGATATTTACATAACAAGTTCTTTTACTGTCCGCATAGCCGCAAACTTGCTTACTTAGCCCTAATGTTATTCTAATGAAGAGAATAAGTAAAGTTTGACAGGTATCTCCCTTAATTATAAACTTAAATTAATAAAACTTGGTATATAGCTTTATTTGGTTGAGTTTTACTGATAATTGCATAACAACACAGTTCTTATCCTCCTTGACGCAGGAAACCTGGGTAAGTTACTCAGGCCTAATGTTATCCTTATGGAGAGTAAATCAAATTTGATATCTCGATTATTTATGAATGTATATTGATGAAACTTGGTATGTGGCTTCACCAGGGCCGCCACATGGGGGGGCTACCGGGACTACCGTCCCCGGGCCCGGGCCCCGTGGAGGCCCGGCCGCGGCCCGCAGACATGGTAAAATATTACCGACTTTTATTGCTTTAAATGGTAAAAGTTTTACAGGTTATTTGCTATTTATCGTTTATCGTAGGACCAATGAAAAAAATGTCATGTTTCATGTAACATTATTAGAACATCTATATGAAGACTATATTCAGCAAGTTTGCGGCTTTTTTGTCTGCTGGATCACAGAGTAAACAATGTACTCTGCTACTGACTAGTGACTGTACTGGCCTGGATGTCACCTGAAGCGATGTCGCGGAGGGCCCCAATCCCCTCTCCCTGTCCCACCAATGAGTCATACGCACGCAGACGAACATACAACCGAAGCGACAGCGACGCCGCGTCTCGTCGCCTGCACCCTACATCGCGCATGCGCCAGAGTGACAGAGTCGCCCCTCACCCCTCCGCAGGCTCCACACCACTCCTCGTCCTGTCACTACTTGTCAGTTTGTGTACTTCCAAATTTGCAACATATCGCAACAAATATATTTGTTATCTATGCATATATCTATAAAAATAAAATAAGTTTTGTTTCTACATCGCTTTGAGCAGTAAAATTTTGTATGCAGCGGAAGCGGAGATATTTAAATTATGTTCAAAATTGTTTATCTGTCCGTCTGTTTATGAACAAGATTTGGACTGGTGTATTTTTATTCAGTTAAATTCATTTTACTAGTTAAAATAACCAATGGTATGGCATGCACATTAACTGGGGGTGGGGTCATAGAATGCTGTTTTTGGAGGGGTGGGGGGAGGGGGCCCGCAGCCAGAATTTGGCCCTGGGCCCGACCTTGAGATGTGGCGGCCCTGGGCTTTACCTAGTACTGGTATATTATTTTTGCACAACAAATTTGTTTTATTATCATCCCGATAGCAGCAAACCTGCATACTCAGCCATAATGTTATTTTCATGGAGAATAAGTAAAGTTTTATATCTCTCTTAATTACAAACATAAATTATTAAAAATTGATATGTAGCTTCACTTGGTTGTGTTATATTGATAACTGCTTAAACACACACTTCTTATCTTTCTTGTTGCTGCAAACCTGCGTTTCGTACTCAGTCCTAATGTTTTTTTTATGGAGAATAAATAAAATGCTATATATCACTTATTTATATATGTATTTTCATGAAACTTGGTAAGTTGCTTTATGTGGTAGTGAGAAACCTAGAGGGCTATATGCATCAGAAATTCGCTGAGTACGCAGGTTTGCTGCGACGGGGGTATTATTCTTATGAAGAATAAGTAAAGTTTGATAACTTATCTCTTTTAGTTATGAACCTAAATTAACATGTTTGCTACCGAACGTCACGTGTGTGTGCCGCATGGGTGTTCGTAGCGTACCAACTGTAGATTATATACTTCCAGAATAGACCAATGCAAAAATATAAAAACATACCTTCAGACCAAATTTTTTATGCAAGTTTCAATTGTTATTATGGTTCAAAATATCAATGAACAACATCTGACTCATTTTTAAATAACAGTTGTACTCATTTTGTTTTTATTGCCCCTGAACTGGTAGAACTATTATAGTGGTTTTAAATTACCTTTCCGTCACCAGTTCGAAGTTTTTGTAGATTCCTACAACCTCAGGTTTCGACACGGTTGCGTCATGTTCACGTAGTGTAGGTCAATTGTTTCAAGCTAAAACTGCATTTCGGTCTAGAAGATGTCGTCATCAAAGTTTTTTAAAAAACACGAAAAACATGAGATGCACACATTGACACATTTAAACATGTAAATAAAACTACTGGTCGTATACGCACGACTCAAAACCCGCTATTTGGTTCCGTCGCGGTAGGAGGTGGCGGCGCTAGGACACTGAGGTCGGCGGCGACGTTGACCAGATGTTGTTATCAGGTGCCTTGATAATGGACTCATCCTTGGGGGTGGGAGTTTGCAGTTATCAAGGTAGATGGACTCGCCCGCCGAATTTAACTTTAATAATTTGATTAATAATTAAATGTGAGTAGTATTGGAGTTATTCGTTTAATACTGACTCGCTATCTTGTCTGAAGGCTTTGTAAATGTGGAACTCACATTCGCGTTGTGGCATTAAACGAAAAACTCCAATACAGCTCACATTTAATTTTTAATCAAATTATTAAAAGTGAAATTTGGCGGGCGAGTCCATCTACCTTGATAACTGCAAACTCCCACCCCCCAAGGATGAGTCCATTATCAAGGCACCTGATAACAACATCTGGTCAACATCCCCGTCGACCTCAGTGTCCTAGCACCGCCACCGCCTACCGCGACGGAATCAAATAGCGGGTTTTGAGTCGTGCGTATACGACCAGTAGTTTTATTTACATGTTTAAATGTGTCAATGTGTGTGTCTCATGTTTTTCGTGTTTTTTAAAAACTTTGACGACGACGTCTTCTAGACCGAAATGCAGTTTTAGCTTGAAACAATTGACCTGCACTACGTGAACATGACGCAACCGCGTCGAAACCTGAGGTTGTAGGAAACTACAAATACACCCGTCGCAGCAAACCTGCATACTCAGCGAATTTCCAATGAATATATAACATAACACTTAACAGGATTCATAAGATATGTATTCACAAACAAGCGATATTTAAAATATTAATTATTCTCCATAAGAATAACATTGGGGATGAGTACGCAGGTTTGCTGCAACAAGGCACACAAAATAATGGGTTTTTATGCAAATATCAATAGAACTCATCTTAGTGAAGTCACATACCAAGTTTCATCCATATACATTCATAAATAAGCGATATATAACATTTTAAGTATTTTCCATAAGAATAACATGGAGACCAAGTACCTAGGTTTGCTGCTACAGGAACCATAGGCGAAAAATTGTTTTTTTGTGCAAACAACAATAAACCATAACCAGATCAAGCCATATACCAAATTTTGCCAGTTTATGTTCATAAATAAGCGAGATATACAATTTTTCTTTTTCTCCATAAGAATAACATTAGACAACGTACTGTGTTTAGCACTTTCAATATCTCGGTAACCAATTGACGTAGAGCAATGATCAAAATACCAAATTGTTTGTTTTTTGAAGCTGAATTCAATGGTGTAAATTAAAATTTGATTTAAATTAAAATTACATGTGAAAACCCCAAAAAACACATTTTTGGGGTACAAAACCCCCCAAAAACCCCCCTTCGGATGGTGCGATTCATCTGGTTTTCGAACTTGTTCAAATAAATGGTACTTTACACATTTGTACCAAATTTCATTAAGATCGGACCTTTTTTACGAGAGTTATCGTGCTTACGGACACATATATATATATATATATATATAAATATATATATAAATATATATATATATATATATATATATATATATATATATATATACATATATAAAAATTTGAACGAATGGTGTTTTTGGCATCTGGGGACCTCAAAATGAAAAGTTATCATGGTCTCGGGCTTAAGTCTTACCATGAGACCTACGGTAATAGCTTCTTCCCTATAGGGGAAATTCGCTAAAACTTTGAACTGGTGACGGAAAGGAAATTTAAAACCACTATAACAGTTGTACATTTTTATGGGTTTTATTATGCGTCACAAATATGTGACGTCGGTCTATAGCATTGTTTTACTGGTGAAAATATATATGAATTGTACTGCTGACCGATTGTCACACATGTGTGACTCAAAAATAAAATATATTTTATCAAATTGTATTGGTAAGAAAATAAAGAACACTGTTCAGCTAACCAACTTAGGTTTATTCAGAACTAAATAAAGTCCCCTCATTAAAATCATCATATATCACACGATCAATTTCACTTAAAGTCATGACATCTCTCCTCTTCCTTACTTTTCACGTTTTACCTTCTTCATTTATCACCCAACAGCACAGAAACAGCAGTTTATTATAACATAAACAAACGAATAATACGAGGGTTAGAATCACGTGAATCTCAACCGTGGTTCAGCGTAATGTAAACAACAGGTTGGCTAACACACCCCTAGACTCAAAACGAAATATCCACGCTCGGACCAAGTGACCCTTATATGTGATTTCTATTTATTCCTATAGTTCATTTATTCCTATTCATTCCTATAGCCCGATATGCAGTTAAAAATACGATCACATACACTGACAGGCTGCCAAAGCGTATTTAGTAACAATAGGCTCGAGTTACAAATACGTGACGTCGGGCTGTGGTTAGCGCTCCACGCGTCACACATATGTGACATGTGAAATCCCAGATAAAGGATGCTATAGATACAGTTCTCTGGTTTTGAGCAACATGTCCACGAGTCTTGCGAAAACCGGTCTTTATAGCGAAAACCAGAGCGTCACAAATACGTGACGTCGGTCTATTGAAAGTCTAAATTTGGAGTCGGTAGCGAACATGTTAATAAAACTTGGTATGTAGATAGACTTGTAATTTTTAACTTGGTATCTGGTTGAGTTACATTGATTATCACAAAAACCATATTTCTTATCTTCCTTGTGTCAGCAAACCTGCGTACTCAGCCATAATGTTATTCTTATAGGGAATAAATGAAATGCTATATATCGCTTATTTATGAATACGTTCATGGGAAACTTGGTAGGAGGCTCTATGTAGTAGTGAGACTTATATATGTGCATTGGAAATTCGCTGAGTACACAGGTTTGCTGCGACGGGGGTATTTTTGGATAAAATGTTACCCAAGGCTATATGGAGTATTAGCTTAATTTTTTTATTTTCAGGAAACGAGGCCATGATGAAGATGAAAACAGAGAAGGAATTTAATCAACAACCACTACTTACTCTGTGTTTATATCCCCTGGTTTATATAACTTACATTTTGGTTTTATATAAACTTATTTTTACTGCAATTATACTGCCATTTTGTTTGAATTCATTACTGTATTATTTAAAAAATCCTTAATTGTTTGTATCACATCACCGAACAATTATAATTTGGAATCCATTCTTCAATTTTTAAAATCTGGATTTAATTCAAGTTTTGTTCTGAGAAATGTTTAGGTCTACATATGCATATATTCATTTTATTATAAACTTGTTAAACAACTAATTTTTTGAAAGATTTTGGGTAAATTTTAATAGAAAATTATAAGTTGTATATATATATTCAGTGTCAATCCATTTAAGTACCTATAATCAGGACATTTGTGACACTTTACAATTGAATCATGTGCTAGTAATGATAAAAATTTGCATAAAATGTGACAAAGGTAACAATATAAAGTTGTAAAACATGATTTTCAAGTATGTGTCAATGAATACAGTCTTATAAGAAGAACACGTCTTATAGGCCAGAGTCTGTCAGTATTTGAAATTTGCCGTGCTAGTTTTGCGCTCGGCCACGAGGCAGTGCACGCTGTCTACCCAGTCATTCCTCCCCCAGACCGCCGCTACAGCCAACTCCGCCCTACTACAAGAGCGAAGGGACCTAGGCCATGGCAACACCTCGTGTTTTCGGTACCGGTCTGCAGTGCTAGAGGCGCTTCACAGCGGCGTGGCGCAAAACTACGGAGTTCCAGCGCGCCAACATCAAATAAGCGACAGAATTTTTAACACGGGACGTGTTCTTATAAGACTCTGTATTCATTGTATTTGTTCTTTTGAACTGTGATGACACAATTTAAAGTTTTGTGGGTCTGAAGATGACAAAATTTCCTTTGACAAAAAGTGTCATCCATTAAAAAGATATCCTAGAATCACAAGGTAGATTACAGGTATTTAACGTTTATACACTAGTCAACCTGATTAAAAAAACATCAACATCAATATGAAGTAAAAACTTGTGTTTCTATGTGCAAGCTGGGCATGGGCAATTATAGTATTATTTATAAAAGGATAATTTAAAGTTGTCTTGTAATTTATTTTAGAACTCCAACTGTCTTCCTATCAGATTGTCTGACCATATTTAAAGTTGTCTGACCATGTTAGTTGTCTGATCCTACCCCATGATAATTCTGTGGTCATCCTTAGGAGGCCATATGGCTTTAGGATACACACTACCTATTACTAGGAGCCATAGGGCCTCCTAAGGATGACCGCAGAATTATCATGGGGTAGGCAGGGATATCTATGTGGGATTAGGGGATTCATACTGATAGAATAATGGGACACCTTTCAATGCATGTCAAAGGCATGTCTCCAGTAAATCCTGTGGGACATCCTGGGGATGTCCTAGGGCTTCAGAGTACAATAGCCCTTTGAGGTCCGAGGGATGTCCCCAGTACATCCTGTGGTACATCCTGGGGATGTCCTAGGGCTTCAAAATACAATATCCTTTTGTGGTCCGAGGGACATCCCCAGATAATCCTGTGGGACATCCTGAGGATGTCCTAGGGCTTAAAAATACATATCCTTTTATGGTCCGAGGGATATCCCATGGTTATCCTGAAGGATGTCCCCAGGATGTCGTGGGGAGAGGACATTTTTGTGTCCTGAGGACATCCTGAGGGTATCTTGAGGATATCATGGGATGAGATAGGGATGATCCTGGGATATCCTGCATATCCCACTGTGATGTCCTTGGGATGTCCTGGGGAGAATCTTGTGCTGTGTGGGAAGTGGTCGAGTTTTAGGATGGCCATGTGAGCCATTATTTAGGATTTTAATAGAGTCCCGTTTTTAGAGAATACTACATATTTTATAAGCTAATTATAAACCAATGTCCATTTGAACGTTTACAGTAGTTTTGGCTACGTCACTAAAATAATATAACGATGATTAAAATCTTAATATGTACCCCAATAGCCTCTGAAAAATATAACCTACTATATACAGTAATAAAATATACTTGAGTGTACCATCGCCAATAAATTACTAAAACTATGTACAGTATTAATTTGAATATGTTATAACATACAATCGTAAAGTGTGAGTTAAACTTGAGAAAAATGTATGGATGTAATTGAAAGTAATTTAGTAACAGTTTAGTTTAGTCGTAGATGAAGAAATATTGATACAAAAGATGACTATTTAAATATCCTTTTCAGAGGTTGTAAAACTACACATATTCTTAGCATCTGTCACAACCGAAGATATATCTCAATTGTGACATTTCGATAGCTTAACAGTCATCGTCTTGGACTTGAGTTGAAAGGGTCAGGGGATAAATTTCCGGAATGTCCACAACCGGAAGTTGAATGGATTTGGACCGCCTACCCTTAAAAACGTTTGTGATTCTTTCTACCTCTTTAAAAATTCCTCTGACGCTGATATACAAAACAGGATTAGTAAAGTCTGGGAATGTTAATATTTTCTCTAGTTAAAATATAAAGATGAAAAGTTCAGTATTACCAAACAACATGTAGTTCTAAAGGCAGTACAGGCATTTTAGTAAAAGAGAATATGCTTGTTCATAAATAACAGTTTAACGTAATTTATCGTAAAATCGTTTGATATAATCATTGTAGATAGCCACTGTAGCCATACCCGTTAAACAGTAAAATAGAAACGTGTAAGCTAAATTACTGGGTTTGGTAATGTATAATTGCGTACTATGGAAGTGCCCATTGGCAATCCAGGTGATATTATACCCTCGGGAATGTCAAGTGTAATTAATATCGCCACCAGTGAACCGCTATTGCCCCTCAGACTGCTCTGAACGCCCTCAGAAACCCATCGGACATTATAGATGCGGACATTTAAACTGGCCGTTAATAATTATTGGCCTGTTACTACATCCCAAACCTGAGAAGACTCAAATATCAGTATTCACCACAAATACAATAATTAGGGCCTACATACATACAATACAAATCGAATAAGAACATTTGTTCAACTAGCAAGAACAATTAGTGCAAGTTAATAAGTATAACAAATTATAAAGCAGGAGTTTCTTATGTACATTTTTGACTTAAACTAGATTAAGACCAGCACTTACTTCGAGGTAATGTAACGGTAAAACATTTCGGCTGCTATGATTATTTACATAAGACCTAAAACCTAAAACATTTCACCTTTTAAATAGAAATGTTTTTAAAAACCCAACCTAGACCTGTAATTTATTTTGATGGGTCGGGGGAATCTAGGTGGGAATAGTCCTGTGAGGGATGAGCTGCATCTGCCCTATATTTTATATTACTGCGAGGGCCTATCAGCCCAAGGCCTAACGACTATCAACAGGAAGACAAAACTAGTAATTATATAAATCTTACAACTGTGTAATCAAACTATGCCGATCACCCTTCGAAAACAAATCACTTATGCTGATTACAATTTAAAAATATTAACATAGGAAAGAGACTGAAATAAACTATATGTGGAATAAGACTTGTGAATTATACAATAATAAAAAATACCTACCGAACTGTTACACTCAGACCGAAAAAACGCAATATTTGTGAAAATTGCTAAAATGATGAAATAAAAAAGAGAGACATATATTCAAGAAGAAAGTAACAAGAAAAAGTAACAGTATACAAAATATAGGAACACATTAAATTATTTTACATTGTACTGCTTTTAAGATTGTATTCATGTGATGGCTATTAAATTATTTATTTGTTTAGTTTGTAAGGTTACCAATATTTTGACTTGAAAACTACCGAGAGTTGAAACTAGTCGTCAAAATAAATTTAAATACCCCCGTCGCAGCAAACCTGGGTTCTCAGCGAATTTCCAATGAATATATAACATGACACATTAAAACACTTAACAGGATTCATAAGAAATACATTCACAAACAAGGGATATTAAAAATATTAATTATTCTCCATAAGAATAACATCGGGGATGAGTACGCAGGTTTGCTGCAAGACGGAACACAAAATAATGGGTTGTTATGCAAATATCAATAGAACTCATATCAGTAAAGTCACATACCAAGTTTCATCCATATACATTCATAAATAAGCGATATATAACATTTTAATTATTTTCTATAAGAATAACATGGGGATCGAGTACCTAGGTTTGCTGCTACGGGAACCAGGTGAAAAATTGTTTTTTTCTGTGCAAACAACAATAAACCACAACCAGATGAAGCCATATACCAAATTTCGTCAGTTTATGTTCATAAATAAGCGAGATATACAATTTTTCTTTTTCTCCGTAAGAATAACATTATACAACGTACTGTGTTTAGCACTTTTCAATATCTCAGTAACCAATTGACGTAGAGCCAATGATCAAAATACCAAATTTTTATGCTGAATTAAATGGTGAACATTAAAATTTGATTTACATAAAAATTACATGTGGAATCCCCAAAATACCCATTTTTGGGGTACAAAAACCCCAAAAAACCCCCTTCGGATGGTGTGATTCGTCTGGTTTTCGAACTCGTTCAAATAAATGGTGCTTTACACATTTGTACCAAATTTCATTAAGATCGGATCTTTTTTACGAGAGTTATCGTGCTTACGGACACACACACACACACACACACACACACACACACACACACACACACACACACACACACACACACACACATATATATGCATATATAAAAATTTGAACGAATGGTGTTTTTGGCATTTGGGGACCTCAAAATAAAAAGTTATTATGGTCTCGGGCTTAAGTCTTACCATGAGACCTACGGTAATAGCTTCTTCCCTATAGGGGAAATTCGCTAAAAACTGAAAAAAGGGTTCCTCGTTGTAATTATTTTTACAATTTTAATATAAGTAAATATATATTTATTTATATTTTTAATTGATGAACGAAGTGAATCACTGTATTGATGAAGAAGTTTCAGTGGCCGTGTGTGGGTGTGTGTGTGGGTGTGTTATCGAAGTACAAAATAACTATAAAACATTTCTTAATGAAATTTTGAAGGAGTCATTTGGGATACGAAAGGGATGTTTTAACACAGCATTTGTATTTTATTTTGGATTATTAATAATTATTAAAACTAATTTTAATGTTTGATATTCAGTAGTTGAATTGGATTTCGTAGTAAGCTATTGACTATGGTTGTCTTTAAAATGCCAGCTGGGATTTATCTGTGTTTTACTTGAGGGATTTTTATCCCATATATGGGATATTTTGACTGCTTGTGGGATAAGATGGGCTTGTAGGATAAAGTGGGATTTTTTGGAAATCGGGATTTCGTCTGCTAGTTTGCTTACAACTTACGACCAGAGCACCTTAGCAGTAGCACTTCTAGTGGATTTTCTCGCCGTACTGGCAGTTGCGGGGTTTCCCATTTTTTTAACCTCGCTGTCCGCACCTTTTATGATTTTATAAACGTCACAGAACGAACGCTGAATCATCTCAATGTCGCTGGCCGAGCCATGTTTGAATTAACAAGCAAACTATTTGCCATTATTTAGTACCTATGTCGTACTCTTTAGTACTACCATTAAAAATATTAGTACCTCTCACGTAAATAAATTATTTAATTTAGTTAATTCACCGTATCATTTAACCTATGTCGCATTGCTCAAAATCCTTTGAGGTACTAAAATGTAAAATACCTATTGGTAATTAGTAGATCTAAATAAGCTCTATCCAACGGTATAAATATTTTACTAATACAGTATTCAATAATCATATAATATTTAACATTAATTGTGTTGCAATGTTTTAACAAATCAGTGGGAAAGTGTGGGATATGACGAGGGATACTATAAGGGAGAGTGTGGGATAAAGTGGAATTTTTTGTATCAGTGCGTGGCATATTTTTACCGTAGAGTGGAAACACTGCATATGTGTTTATAATCACTCAAATGTAAACAAGTTTCAACTATGGAGTTGGTTATGTTTTGTTCCATCAATTTTTGTTATTTTGAAATAGTTTAAAATGTGAGTGTTTTGTAAATTAATGGTGTTTTTCGTGTTTCAAACAATGCTTGTATCTATTTAGATTTATTATCAGTTTATTTTTAACTGGAAAACTTCGATGTAAAAGCTAAGTGTTTGGACTAGTGATGATAAATTAATACAATAGGTTTTGGAATTTTTGAATTACTGGGACAGTATAACTCCGTAACACGACTGACTGTGATTGATAATCAAGAGTGTTGTAGACATATCACACAGTCTGTGATAGGTCTGTGGTGTTGTTTCTTCACATTGTGAACAAATTTCTTGATGGCAAACTTACTAAACGATCATACGTGCAAACTATCTTTATTACATGTAATGTACCAAATAAGCCCCCTGTCACCTAATGATATGGGATTAAAGTTTTGTAATCTACCGGTCAGTAAAATAGTCTGGTTACAGTTTATATTTGTTTGCATTTTCTGTGGTTAAATATTGATTTTCATAAACAATCAAGATGTCCAAAACTCCGTAATCCCAACCGCCTACATTGTTCAACTAATTACGATGTAGACAGATTGCCCTCCTGAAAAATTGGCATTAATGTAGATGTTGGTTTTGCTTTTAGACCTTTCGTGCTGCGATTTCAGTAGCTTGGGTATTTAAATTCATACTAACATATATATTAATGATGTAAACATTTTTAAATTTAAGGTATGAATTTTATAAGATACTGTTATATAAATAAATCATTGAATACCTTTTATTACATTAAATGGGTTTAAAACAAGTATATTTCTGTATGTTTAACCCCCTGATTTTGGAGCTGGAAATTAATAGGTCTAATTGGCAACTTTTCCCTCAGGTGATATATTTAAAACTCGTCGAAAACCATCCGGTGCCAAAAATATATTAAAGTCATTGGCCGAGTCGTAAAAAAGCGTGACCAGGCCTGATGGCCATAGCTAGGACCTGTGACCAAATAAACGCAATCAGTTTAATCTAATTTTCTAGGTACACACAGTGGTTTTAAGAGGTTAATTGCTCCACCTCACCCTCCAGGGTTAGATGGAAACGTATTCCGCATATTCTCTATTCATTGTTACTGGATAAGGAAACCCCAGCATAGCTGCTATAGGCACATTTTCTACAAGCGGGAATTTGGCGCAGGTTACCTGAAGGTTAGGATATAGCAGGAAAGGAAAGGGTGAGATGGGACAGGCAGTCAAATTGGCCTTTCAGAGTACCAACTCCCGTGCTCCTGTGACTGCTGAGATCAGGCTCAAACAGGTGGACCCGCTCTGCCCTCCAACTGGCCAACTCAACGGATGGGGTATCCATGTACAACAGTCAGGGACCATACATTCTCAGGTTGGGGACCAACCCCTGAGTTTCCGCCCCGAGCCGCTGCAAGTGAAGGGACCAAAGGTGAAAGGGAAGTTTGTCGTAATGGACAGCCAAAAAACTTCATATGTAATGTCAATTTCATTTGCTGTACCCAATGTCAGCATCCAAACTGGTATAGACCAGTTTTAAGGTTGTCCTAGGAAGAATATTCTCTATTGGTCAATGCTAACACACCAAGTTTTAATAAAATGAATCAGTATACAAGAGATATGTTTTTTATTTCTTATAAGAATAACATCGGACAATATACTTAGTTTACTGCTGAATGAAAATTGAAATATTCTCCACAACCATTAGCCGAATAGCCTACTATCGAAATACTAATTTAACCGTGTGTGGATTGGAGTATTAATTTTTCATCTTTTAGAGCTTTTTATGGCAATGAGTTAAAACTGTTGAAACCTGCTAAAAATATATAAAGTTTATGGTACTAAGAAAGGTAAAAAAAACTTAAGTTTAGGATCTCTTAAGCCCTGTGATTTCTGAACCCGAATTTTTCTAAAAAATCAGGTGGTATATTTTATTAGAAACCTAATATAAACCACCAAATAAAAAATCCAAAGATTTCGAAAGCGGCTCCTCAAAACTGCTCCACCCCTATATACTACTTTGTTGGGTACCAAAATATTATGGATACCTCTTTGTTCTTACCTCAGGGCTCTGCCTTTATTATCACTCCCAACGTTTAATTTTTAACGTATGATTCGTTGGATTTATTTTGTTAAAGCAGCATCTCCTGAAAGATGTCCCCACGTTTGATACGCCGCTCTACTCAACCATAGACCTCCACCGCACAGGACAATTTTCTATGTTATTATTTACGCCTTTTTTAGTAATTTTAGAAAATTTTCAATCATACAAAAAATTTTTGTTATTTTTTTAACCCCGACCTTAGAGCTCCGCCTCACTGGCTTTAAAAGTTGCCTTGTTAAATTTATGGAGGAAAGATGGTCCTTGGGTAAGCGTTCGGGAGTTCGGGTCAGCGTTCGGGTTGAGTACTACTAGCTGGTCTGACAGTCGTTCTTCTGTCCTATTGTCACTGAATTTGTTTTATGTCAAAGATTCTCGTTCTTTTCAAGATGAATTCGTTCGCTTCACTCTCTCGCTTCCAGGATGAGCTCGTTCGCTTCACTCACTCGCCTATTTTTAAATAGAGCTTGCTTCGTTATTGAAAATGAGTTGCCATTCAAATAGATTTATTATTTCTATAATAAACATATGTTTATATGCTTTTCAAGTATATTTAGATATCATCCTTATAACAGCTGTTTGATGAAACTAAATAACTAACATACAATCCCGACTTTGTGTTATGTATTTAGATAATGAAAAACACTTAATATGACCCATGACGACGTTAGTATATACTAGGCAGCAATACGGAAGTAATTGCACAACGCCATCTGTAGAGCCTGATATAAGCGTAGGTTATATTATATAAATCAAACAGGAAAGTTGGCCGGGCTGGTAAGGGCCCGAACTTGCCTTTAGGGTGTAGACCAGGGCCTGTACAGACCCTAAATTCAGCCCTGGCTGTCTGTATGCAGAACTTCAAACATGCTAGAATCCAGAATCATTGTCCCTGTCTCGTGTACACTCTATGTGCCTAAGAGTAAGAATATGTTATAGTCAATCAATAAAAATGCTGAATTATTTTGACTCAATCCTATCCTACACTATAATATGAGTAAGGTTTGCATGCTCGCTTGCTTGGTTGATTGCTTGCAACTCTGATCTTAAAAACGGCTCCAACGATTTTATTGAAAATAACTAATGTGTCCTTCCAACTACTTGTGTTGTAAAACCTGATAGCTGGGATAAAAATAAGTTCTAAACATGTCCCATCCCCAAAAAAATCAAATAATGTAAAAAGCCACTATGGAAAATTGAAAAATTCACATTGGGCTTTTGGAGATTAAAATAAAAGCAAAAGAGTCATAACAGCTGTGTAAAATCTTTCAGCGAAATCTCAAAGTTATACTCATATAGTTTAAGTACTACCTGGGGCTGAGCTTTGCTAGGGAAAGGTCAATCTTGTTTATGACTTGGAGTAGTTTTTCACCATGTACCCGACTAACGAGCATTTTTGAGGTCACACCAGTTGTTATTATAATGTACCTTTGATTCATTTTTGATATGATCACTCTACATGTAATCCTCATTCAAAGGTTTTATTATCTGATTTTAGCGAATTTCCCCTATAGGGAAGAAGCTATTACCGTAGGTCTCATGGTAAGACTTAAGCCCGAGACCATGATAACTTTTCATTTTGAGGTCCCCAGATGCCAAAAACACCATTCGTTAAAATTTTTATATATGTATATATATATATATATATATATATATATATATATATATATATATATATATATATATATATGTGTGTGTGTCCGTAAGCACAATAACTCTCGTAAAAAAGGTCCGATCTTAATGAAATTTGGTACAAATGTTTAAAGTACCATTTATTTAAATGAGTTCGAAAACCAGATGAATCGCACCATCCGAAGGGGGGTTTTGGGGGGGTTTTGTACCCCAAAAATGTGTTTTTTGGGGTTTTCACATGTAATTTTAATTTAAATCAAATTTTAATTTATACCACTGAATTCAACTTAAAAAAAAAACAATTTGGTATTTTGATCATTGCTCTACGTCAATTGGTTACCGAGATATTGAAAGTGCTAAACACAGTACGTTGTCCAATGTTATTCTTATGGAGAAAAAGACAAATTGTATATCTCGCTTATTTATGAACATAAACTGGCGAAATTTGGTATATGGCTTGATCTGGTTGTAGTTTATTGTTGTTTGCACAAAAAAAACTATTTTTTGTCTATGGTTCCTGTAGCAGCAAACCTAGGTACTTGGTCCCCATGTTATTCTTATGGAAAATAGTTAAAATGTTATATATCGCTTATTTATGAATGTATATGGATGAAACTTGGTATGTGAATTCACTAAGATGAGTTCTATTGATATTTGCATAAAAACCCATTATTTTGCGTGCCTTGTTGCAGCAAACCTGCGTACTCATCCCCAATGTTATTCTTAGGGAGAATAATTAATATTTTAAATATCGCTTGTTTGTGAATACATTTCTTATGAATCCTGTTAAGTGTTTTAATGTGTTGTGTTATATATTCATTGGAAATTCGCTGAGTATGCAGGTTTGCTGTGACGGGGGTATTATGGAACCGCATGGTAATATCACAGAACAAAAAATAATATATTATTTATTCTATGGTAATATCCTATACCACTGACTATAAATACTGTAGTATGCGTACTCGTAGGTATACTCTAATATGAGTTAGGTTTGTTTGTTTGGTTGGCTGCTTGCTTGAAACTATGTTCTCAAAAACTGCTGTTTTCTGAGATTAGTGACTAAAACCATTGAATGAAGATTGCATATAGAATGGTTACCTGAAGGGACATTGGGTTAAAATAAAACCTGGAGTGACTGTAAACCTGAGTCACTTAGTTTGAGTGACCAATCCAAGATTGTTCTTCCAGTTCTGCATTTATATACATTTTAACAATATCATAGAAGAACAATAATAGCTTGGGAAGGGTGCCGCATTAACAGTTAGTTGAAGGTGCCGCATTAACTACTTCGGTAGTTCTTTTTCTGAATGGCTGATTGTCCCATGAATGGCGTATGTCTTTGTATGGGGGAACCCAGTCCGTATTTGACTGAGGGGGCGAGTATTCTCTATATCCGCTTGGTATGACTGACCGATTCGCTTTTAGACCTCATTTTTCTCCAAGTTCATTATTTATGTGTATTTGAAACATATTGTCAATCTGCAATAACAATGGAATTATTGGGTGGTAATGGGTTGTTACCAAGGTGTCGCAGAATATAGTGATTAGACCATTTTGTTCGTAAAGGTATTTCCATG
Organism: Allygus modestus; assembly: GCA_963675035.1. NCBI lineage: Eukaryota > Metazoa > Arthropoda > Insecta > Hemiptera > Cicadellidae > Allygus > Allygus modestus. The sequence continues at coordinate 230,425,863 of OY776112.1, read as the reverse complement.
AGCGCATCCCTTTCTGCGATATTAGAAACTACTCCTTATACTTGTCATTATGAACATTTAACAACAGCTGTTATTACTATAAAAATACACCCGTCACAGCAAACCTGCATACTCAGTGAATTTCCAATGAATATATAACATAACACTTAACAGGATTCATAAGAAATGTATTCACAAACAAGCGATATTTAAAATATTAATTATTCTCCATAAGAATAACATTGGGGATGAGTACGCAGGTTTGCTGCAACAAGGCACGCAAAATAATGGGTTTTTATGCAAATATCAATAGAACTCATCTTAGTGAAGTCACATACCAAGTTTCATCCATATACATTCATAAATAAGCGATATATAACATTTTAAGTATTTTCCATAAGAATAACATGGGGACCAAGTACCTAGGTTTGCTGCTACAGGAACCATAGACAAAAAATTGTTTTTTTTGTGCAAACAACAATAAACCATAATCAGATCAAGCCATATACCAAATTTTGCCAGTTTATGTTCATAAATAAGCGAGATATACAATTTTTCTTTTTCTCCATAAGAATAACATTAGATAACGTACTGTGTTTAGCACTTTCAATATCTCGGTAACCAATTGACGTGGAGCAATGATCAAAATACCAAATTGTTTGTTTTTTTTAAGCTAAATTCAATGGTATAAATTAAAATTTGATTTAAATTAAAATTACCTGTGAAAACCCCAAAAAACACATTTTTAGGGTACAAAACCCCCCAAAAACCCCCCTTCGGATGGTGCGATTCATCTGGTTTTCGAGCTTGTTCAAATAAATTGTACTTTACACATTTGTACCAAATTTCATTAAGATCGGACCTTTTTTACGAGAGTTATCGTGCTTACGGACACACACATATATATATATATATATATATATATATATATATATATACATATATAAAAATTTGAACGAATGGTGTTTTTGGCACCTGAGGAACTCAAAATGAAAAGTTATCATGGTCTCGGGCTTAAGTCTTACCATGAGACCTACGGTAATAGCTTCTTCCCTATAGGGGAAATTCGCTAAAACATAGCACAGAAGCAAAAACAGCTGCTTCAAGGTAACATCTAGAAGGGCATATACATATATAAAAATTTGAACGAATGGTGTTTTTGGCACCTGAGGACCTCAAAATGAAAAGTTATCATGGTCTCGGGCTTAAGTCTTACCATGAGACCTACGGTAATAGCTTCTTCCCTATAGGGGAAATTCGCTAAAACATAGCACAGAAGCAAAAACAGCTGCTTCAAGGTAACATCTAGAAGGGCATCACTATATAAACTAATAGAACCAAATATGAGATGGATAATGACCAAATACGGTTTTTGCTCGATTCGAGCAACTAGATTCGCTTGAATCTAAAAATATTACCAAGCCTTTTTGTTTTTTAACTATGTTTTCATGTTACAATAACATAGGCAGTGGCATAGCCCTTCAGTAGACCAAAGTTCAAATAACTACGGTAATATAAAAAATATCCTGACTGATTGGATCATGTGAACCTTGTTGTTCTCCATAATATTCTGAAAAAAGAATTCAAAACATTATAATATTTAAAATTATAAGAAAGAGGGTCTGAGGACGAGTAACTATCCTTGAAGTAATCTTGAAGAACGTGATTTTATCCTTTTCAATGTTTAAGCGTTCCAAACAACTTACAATAAAATCGGGAGGCCTGGGGGGCACAGCCGCGTAGTGAGACCAAAGTAAAAAAAAACTAAATCAATAGTTCTTGGCCTGACTGATTTATCTGACCTGACTGACTGACGGACTCTGGAAGTCCTTGTCCTCCAAATGATTTATATGTTTATATTTTAACATTAAAAGTACTACAAAATATGCAACATTTCATAGATTTGATATATTTAAGTTTACCATATAATAAATAAACCCCATATTAATGTATAATAGGCCTATCTAGGTAATAAGAAGGCTCACTAATTCATTCATGTAAACGGCTTCAAATTATTTAATTTTATTTATTTTTTCAAAATTGATCTCATTCCAAATTTAATTTGATATAGTACAAGTGTTTAAAACAAGTGACAGTGTCTACAAGAACTTCAGGAACATATGGCAGTGACTAACATTATTGAGAACCATGTGGTACAATTTAAAAAGAATTGAGTTTCCAAAAGTATAATGGCCAAGTGTTAGCTTTTTGTGGGTATCTACCCAAAATTAACATTTTTCCCTATAAAAAGTGTAGTGGAATACACCATCCACTCTTTTATTATGTAAGAAGAGTCACTGGCAAAGTTTTATCCCATTTTGCAAGGCCAAGAAGAAATGCCAGTGATGAACAATATAAAACTATGGTGAGACCCTTCCAACTTACCTTATAGATTGCAGCAACATATAATTGATGTCCAATTTTCAAGTCTAACATCATTTCTAGCATTTTGGAATACTTTAAAGTAAACTAAACACATCAACCTCAAGATTAATTCTCTGGACTTATACTTTTTAATAATTAATTTTTCAACAGACTAAAGTTTCAAGGCTTAGCCTATTTTATTTCCTCAAGACTGAAAGAAGCCAATAACAGTGTATTACAAACTTTTGATTTCTGAGATCCTCATTGGCAAAACTTACAATGTGTTAAAATTCATATCATAACTAAACATTCAATTAAAATAAAAGATATTTTACTAAGACAAGAACAGACAGTCATTCTTGCCGCACGAGTTCCCCCCCTGCAGATCCTATAAACATTGTGTAAACCCTGAGCACTTTATGTATCAAATGATAATTATCTTATAATAAAGTTAATCCTCTATATTTATGAGCCATAATTTGTGAATCCCTATTTGTAACCTGAAATGTCAACTTCATTAATAAATCCATTCATTGTATTGTAAACCAGTTTTATTATTTGTAGTATAAACAGCCATTAATTATTGTCATGATCACGAAATGGAAGAACTAATTAAGCCAAGAACAGCTGTTAGGTTATCTATGTAGCGAAACCTGGAACTGAAATAAAATGCAGTAAAATAGGAAAGTCAAAGTAAAAAAAAAAAGGTAAACAAATAAATATCTCTCTATCTATCTATTGTTTATACATATGTTCACACTTATATTAAGCAAACAAGGTGTTGTGTTTTGCAATTGGCGCTTCCAACGTAAGGCTTGAATGAGTGTCTGTTCTTAAATTTGAAGCAGTTAATTTAAGTAGGCATATTTGTTTAGAATAAGGAAAAATCAAGTAGGCTACTAAGAATTATTGTAAAGATAAGATTTATTCCCATACTCCATTTCCCCCCACTACAATTGACAAACTTTATAGTGAAGTAAGATTATGCCCAAACATTATAACTTAAGACCTAATATCAACCCACCCCGTCGTTTAATCGAATCACCAACAACAACAACTATGAGTTCCCCAAGTAACGAATCTACGGAATCACAGACGTCCGAAACACTTACTGCTTCTGACATTACGACATTACACGAAGAACACACTACTACAGTAAACATTCCCACGCAATTTAACTTCAACGACGACACAAACACGCCATTCCTTGGTTTCGACTTGAGTAATGACGCAGACGACGTAAACAGTACAGACGCTTTACACGATAGTCCTACCACGAACGCCATGACACCTGGCACAACCGGTGAAACCCCCACTCCCGCGGTTTCCATGACGACCACCGTTTCCCTGGCAACCACCCCTCCCCACCTCTCTATGTCATCACTACAGTCCCAGAATATACCGCTTGCGACTACACTAAACCCACTCAGCCCGCAGTCGACAATTAACATAAATCCCGCTGACATGTTGTCCCAAATCAGTATTATGTTTCAACAATTAGACATTAAGCTAAGCACAGTCCAAACTGAAATAAAATCCGAATTAGACACTAAACTAAACACAGTCCAAACCAAAATAGACACTAAACTAAACGCCGCTGATGCTAAACTAAACGCCGTTGACGATAAACTAAACGCCGCTGATGCTAAACTAAACGCTGCTGACGCTAAACTTGACACGAAATTTAATGCTGTTCATGCTGAATTACATAATCTAGGCCGCGCTCAAGTTAAATTTCAAGACGAAATAAACCAAATCCGACAAAGACAGAGTGAACAATCCATTAGAATCGAAGAAATTGAAACCAAATTATCCGCTGAGATCACCAAACAAACGTCTGATTTAAAAGAACATTTCGAAATCGAATTTGAACGACAAAGAAACGAGACTAACAATCTAATCTATTCTACTAACAATCAAATTCGTACCGAACTAATCACTAAAATGAACGAAGACGTAGGTGACGTAAACAATCAGATCAGAGAACTTAAAGATGAAACATTACAACGAATAAACGACACCATTGACCGTCACACCAAAACCACTCAAGACGTGTTTTTACCACTAATTCAACAAAATCAAATCAAAATCGAGCAGACCAAAAACGAATTTATCCAACTAAACGAAATTGTAAACACGGAAATTAAACTCCTGAAAAACGAAATCGTACAGAAGTCAACTATCGTCCCTTCAACCATAAATGTTGTTTGCGGAAACAATGGCAATGCTGTCGACCAAACCATACCCAAATTTTATGGACGCGCATACAATCCTCAAGAATACTTGATTAAATTAAAAAAATACTACGAACGGAATAGTCACAGAAACAATTGTACTGATCTGAGAGAAAATCTGATTGACACAATCGAAGCCAGCTTCGAAGGTCATGCGTCGCGTTGGTTCTCTTTGATAAAAGACGATATCAAAGATTGGAATGAGTTTGAAAATGCATTTTTGGCTAAGTTTTGGAATCGTTCAGTTCAGAGAGGAATACGACAAAAATTGGAGGTAGAAAAATTCCGGACGAATGGTAAACTGTCACGCTCCGAATACTTTATAGAACGTGTCATCACACTGAGATCTTTAACACCACCATTAAGCGACGATGAAATTGTATCCTGTCTCGCTGAACACTTCAGTGAAATAGTACAAGACGCAAGAAGAGTCCAAAACGCTAATACTATTCATGAATTCGAGTCACTACTACAAAGAGAGGACCTAAAGGACGCACAGAAGAGAGACAGACACAACTATTCAGCACATAACAACCGACCGACTTCACCCCAAAATCAACGTCAACCGAATTACCAAAACAATCAGAACGACAAGAGACCAAATAACAACAACAACTTCCAATACAACAACGGACATCAACATGGTAACCAGTACCGAAACCACAACATAAACCCACACTCCTACCAGCCTAGAGATAACCGTGCACAGTATCACCCCTACAACAACGGTTACAGAAACAACAACAACTACAACAACAACAACAGTCACTACTATCGACCTCAACAACACGACAGGAATCCCCCGAACAACAACAACATACACAACTACCATTTCCCATCCCCACGACCAGGAACATCAAGTAATGAGAGAAAATATCCGTCACGTGAACAGCATAATGTCTGTACGACAATCCTAGAGAGGACTGACCCCAACCAAAAACCCCCATCACCCAACCCCAATGATACAGCGCTACCTTTAAATGGGTAAGCACTGAAGTAATCGAAGGCTGTCTTACGGATTTGTCACTCCCCTCCCGTTTGATGATGTCTTCAGTGCCCACACAACATATCGGACATAACAGGCCTAATAATACTAATGATACTAATATTATATATAATCCCATAAATAACGAGTATACTGTAAGTACGATCTGCTGCGACAGAGAATTTTTAATGAGAGAAGAATCTGATGTAAATAATAAATCCACTGATAAACAAAATTTTAACTGTCCAGAACTTAAAGTAAAAATTAACGATATATATGTAAATGCGTTAATTGATACCGGCTCTAACATCACGTGCATGTCAGAAAAATGGTTTGAAGAGAATAAACATAAGTTTAATAAATTTGAAGAACTGCCCGTAACCGATACATTCATTAAGACTGCAACAGGTGAACGATCGAAACGTATAGCGAAAATAATATTATTACCCATACAGATAGAGAAGCAACAAACTAATGTACAAGTTTTATTGGTTCCCAACCTAGTTAGACCATTCATTATAGGGATTGATTTGTTAAGTTACTGGGAGATGGAAATAAACTTTGAACATGAAACGATTATGTTGAAAATAAACAATAATGTTATCAATTTGAAGTTTGGAGAAGCGTATATTGAAGGTATATCATGTTACATCGTAAGAGATGAAAGCCACAGGCAAAATAACATTAACAATAATACTCATATAAATAATCATACTAATCAGTCTAATTATGATACCAATAATCCCACAACTTGTAGTATCTCTTATAATATCGTTCAGCAATCACTAAATAACAATGAATTATTAAACCATCAACAACAGGAGCAGTTAACCGATTTGTTAATAAGTTACCAGGATGTATTCTCTGATGATCCCAGAACATGTAACAGTATAAATTCGGACCATACTACATTAATGCATTGAAAAAGTATATTAGCAGACCTGTGAACACCTGAATACATCATCATCGTGAACCCCACCAATTCCCTTCCCTTTGTTATGTTATAAATAGTTATGTTAGCATATAATATTCATTATGTTGTCATTTCAAAGTGTTATGTAATTTCCCCTATCAAGTGTTTTCCCCATTTAATGTATGTGTTTTCCCACTGTGTTTATATAACCCTTTACAAGTGTCTCCCTATTGCATGTGTCTCCCTCCCCTTCTTTCCTCCCCAAGACTCCCAAGTGACAAACCCGTTAGGATATGGACCAGAATAACAGTTTCCTTCCCCCCCTTGAATAAACAATTATTATAATATTTCTTCCAGTGAGTTAGTTTAAAAAAAAAAAAAAAAAAAAAAATGTATTAATGTTAAGGAATAATAATGTCAAGTGGATACTCTCCCTACCAACCCCATTATGGACAGAGAAACCCATGAACATTTCACCCTTTTTGTAACTTATGTCATGATATTCCATATTTGTATTTAATGTTTAATTGATGTTATTTAATCCCAACTGTCATTCATCCAACGTTATAATTTTGTTATGTGTTAACCTTCATGTATTTTCAATGTTATCCAATTGTTATGTGTGTTCATGTTATCATAAATATTCATATTATGTGTACCATCAAATCCATTCATGTTGTTTCGAAATCTCAGCTTCATTTCATTCACTTCGACTTCTGCGGGGATCATTGCAACATTTCATAGATTTGATATATTTAAGTTTACCATATAATAAATAAACCCCACATTAATGTATAATAGGCCTATCTAGGTAATAAGAAGGCTCACTAATTCATTCATGTAAACGGCTTCAAATTATTTAATTTTATTTATTTTTTCAAAATTGATCTCATTCCAAATTTAATTTGATATAGTACAAGTGTTTAAAACAAGTGACAGTGTCTACAAGAACTTCAGGAACATATGGCAGTGACTAACATTATTGAGAACCATGTGGTACAATTTAAAAAGAATTGAGTTTCCAAAAGTATAATGGCCAAGTGTTAGCTTTTTGTGGGTATCTACCCAAAATTAACATTTTTCCCTATAAAAAGTGTAGTGGAATACACCATCCACTCTTTTATTATGTAAGAAGAGTCACTGGCAAAGTTTTATCCCATTTTGCAAGGCCAAGAAGAAATGCCAGTGATGAACAATATAAAACTATGGTGAGACCCTTCCAACTTACCTTATAGATTGCAGCAACATATAATTGATGTCCAATTTTCAAGTCTAACATCATTTCTAGCATTTTGGAATACTTTAAAGTAAACTAAACACATCAACCTCAAGATTAATTCTCTGGACTTATACTTTTTAATAATTAATTTTTCAACAGACTAAAGTTTCAAGGCTTAGCCTATTTTATTTCCTCAAGACTGAAAGAAGCCAATAACAGTGTATTACAAACTTTTGATTTCTGAGATCCTCATTGGCAAAACTTACAATGTGTTAAAATTCATATCATAACTAAACATTCAATTAAAATAAAAGATATTTTACTAAGACAAGAACAGACAGTCATTCTTGCCGCACGAGTTCCCCCCCTGCAGATCCTATAAACATTGTGTAAACCCTGAGCACGTTATGTATCAAATGATAATTATCTTATAATAAAGTTAATCCTCTATATTTATGAGCCATAATTTGTGAATCCCTATTTGTAACCTGAAATGTCAACTTCATTAATAAATCCATTCATTGTATTGTAAACCAGTTTTATTATTTGTAGTATAAACAGCCATTAATTATTGTCATGATCACGAAATGGAAGAACTAATTAAGCCAAGAACAGCTGTTAGGTTATCTATGTAGCGAAACCTGGAACTGAAATAAAATGCAGTAAAATAGGAAAGTCAAAGTAAAAAAAAAAGGTAAACAAATAAATATCTCTCTATCTATCTATTGTTTATACATATGTTCACACTTATATTAAGCAAACAAGGTGTTGTGTTTTGCAAATAGTCAGATCTGGGTGGTGTGGCCCATCCGATGGGTGGAGCAGTTATACTTACTGTGTGTTGCTTGAATGATTTCAAAACCAATTTAAACCTTATTTTTCTTCAAGTTACGTATTTAAATAATTTTGAAAAACAAAATAAAGCTACAATAACAATCCCCCCAGTAATACAAAAATTCAAATAACTATTTCAATATTACCTGGACTGACAGACTTCTTTGTCCTCTCTAAATTTTGCATCTATTTTTGGGGCGTGTCCCCCCACTTGAGACCAAGGGGGCGAGTAAATACTATGATTCTGCTTGGTTTGACAGACTTCCTAATTTCAGACCTCACTGTTCTTCAAGATCTTTGTAAAATTGTGTGAAATACACTGTAAAGTCGAAACAACAATTGAGTTCTCATGTGGTACTGCTGATTTTAAACATTTTTTCGTAATGACAGCTGAGCTCATACACTTATGGGATGACAGAGTGTACTCATCTAACTCTATTTAAAGAAGCTTTAGCATTGATTGTAGCGCCTAAGTGATAGCTATCGGAAGCTTTTGTGGTGCAATGTTGCTAAACTAGAGACCACCCAATGGTCGAAATTCGACTAAAAAATTTAATAATTTAGTTTAATATCTAGTGGGTTCTAGTGCGCTCATTTCCCCCCCTCTCATTCCCACCCTCCCCCACCCTTTCCAATAGATAATATTTTAAATGTAGAGTTAAAACAGATATCTACAGAGGGGCGAAACCATTCCAGTAGTCAGTAGCGTTTTTTTATGGCTTAAACCTCTCCACCTCATCCTCTCCCGGTTTAATGTGGATTAAAAACGCATATCAGGAGGCCGTTACCATTCTAGTAATCAGTAGCATTTTTATTTATGCCCCGAAACCTCTCCAACTTATCCGCTCCCCGTCACTCATCCCCCCCCCCACATAAACAGGTTTAATTATTTTTAATCCTATACTCTAATATGAGTAAGTTTTGCTTGTATGTTTGCTTGCTTGCCTGCTTGCTTGCTTTTGCTTGCTTGCTTGCGACACGGATTTCAAAAACGGCTCCAACGATTTCCTTCAAATGTTCGAAATAACTAATTTCTGGGATAAAAATAAGTTATAGACAGGCCTCATCCCTAGGAAAAATCGAATAATGAAAAAAAACTAAAATGAAAAGTTAAAAAAATTAACATTGGGCTTATTGGGCTTCAAATCAAAATACACCCGTCGCAGCAAACCTGCATAATCAGCGAATTTCCAATGAATATATAACATAACACTTAACAGGATTCATAAGAAATGTATTCACAAACAAGCGATATTTAAAATATTAATTATTCTGCATAAGAATAACATTGGGGATGAGTACGCAGGTTTGCTGCAACAAGGCACACAAAATAATGGGTTTTTATGCAAATATCAATAGAACTCATCTTAGTGAAGTCACATACCAAGTTTCATCCATATACATTCATAAATAAGCGATATATAACATTTTAAGTATTTTCCATAAGAATAACATGGAGACCAAGTACCTAGGTTTGCTGCTACAGGAACCATAGGCGAAAAATTGTTTTTTTGTGCAAACAACAATAAACCATAACCAGATCAAGCCATATACCAAATTTTGCCAGTTTATGTTCATAAATAAGCGAGATATACAATTTTTCTTTTTCTCCATAAGAATAACATTAGACAACGTACTGTGTTTAGCACTTTCAATATCTCGGTAACCAATTGACGTAGAGCAATGATCAAAATACCAAATTGTTTGTTTTTTGAAGCTGAATTCAATGGTGTAAATTAAAATTTGATTTAAATTAAAATTACATGTGAAAACCCCAAAAAACACATTTTTGGGGTACAAAACCCCCCAAAAACCCCCCTTCGGATGGTGCGATTCATCTGGTTTTCGAACTTGTTCAAATAAATGGTACTTTACACATTTGTACCAAATTTCATTAAGATCGGACCTTTTTTACGAGAGTTATCGTGCTTACGGACACATATATATATATATATATATATATATATATATATATATATATATATAATATATATATATATATATATATATACATATATAAAAATTTGAACGAATGGTGTTTTTGGCATCTGGGGACCTCAAAATGAAAAGTTATCATGGTCTCGGGCTTAAGTCTTACCATGAGACCTACGGTAATAGCTTCTTCCCTATAGGGGAAATTCGCTAACAAAAGAATTGTAACAGCTGTTCATAATCAACCAGGGAACTGTCAAAATAATAGTCATGTTGTTTATGATTATTGACATGTGGTTTCCTGAGAGCAGAGATTAAAAGATTTGAGTTAAGATTACATATATAGAGTAGTAAAATAAAACAAAGGGGCATTGAGCTATAAATAACAACTAGAGGGACCTTAAAAATGTAGAAAAAAGGCAAATGAATAATACAAATCTTATTATCAGTAGGGCGAAGTGGTGAGATATTACTCCGAGTCATCTAAACAAACTGACTGGCCTTCCCCCGAGCAAAGCTTGCCGCCCAGGTACTTATAATTATTCAGATATGTTGCATATGGTCTAGATATTTGTTGACCTATTTTAAAAGTGTTTGGCAAAACAAGGTGTAAGTTAACAAAAGCTCAATACGCAACTTTTTTATTCAAATATATCTTTAAAAATTCAGTCTTCGTTCATCCTCTTACGGGAAGAATGAGCGTACACCTAGTTTATATATACGTTAAATAAAAATTATATTAATATTATTAGATATTTTTCGTAATAATAATATGGTAAAGCGATTAGACAGTTTAATATAGCAGAATATTTAAATTTAAACGCTGTTTAATTTCATGAGTCATTTTTAGTTTTGATTTAAAATAATAATTGGAACTTACTATATGCGGTAGTACTTTTAGTTAAGAAGTGCAAATATGTTGATTACTTAAACATAATTTTTCTATCACAAAGAGTATAATTTATTGTGTCACAGTGCCGATGAACCAAACGGTATTTACATTTTGACTAAGATAAGTTATATAATTTAATTGTTTGGGTGTTTTTGATCCATGCGATCACTTATTTTACTACTTGCACTCCTACCTTTAAAGCACAGTAATAAGCCAGGTAAAGAAAACACATCAGTGAAGTTGCGGTGGGCCAAGGTCACTGGAGAGCTTTTCATTCCTTTGTTACCTTTGTTGGTGCGTTGGTTTCTCCAGCTTTAGGTTTATGGATGGTAGTATAAAATCCTGACCAGGTCACGCTATATGTTCCTCTTTCTGGTTTGAAATCCCAGCAAAAATAGGTGAAATTTTTCCGTTTAAAGAGTTTTTTTTCCAATTAATAACTAAGCATTGTGTATAAAGGTAGCGGTTAAAATTTAGTGATAACACAAAAAAACATAATCTTTATATCCCAATACACTAAACTTATTTGAATATACTGGCATGTTATAATGCACATTGTATTTAGTAAACACAATTATTTTACGGCAAAATGTAATTTGGATGTAGCTAAACAAATTAAATTACATTTCTTTATATGTGATACTTACAAGACAATTGGTTCAATTGGTTGGGAATAATTATCCCAAATTTCTTGGTTAATAAAGAGTTTTGGTTGTTGAATATCTACGCTCATCGTACAGTTATTTTTATGGTATATAATTGGATTTGATGTTAATAATGGGTTGTTTACCATGGGTTCTATTAATAATGTTTGTAACAACAGTAAAACATATACATTTTGAACCATTATTTCCAGTCAAGGGACGAGAGCATCAGATATTAATTTTCCTTTGTTCAAACATAACTTAGCCCTCACATTCGGCTTGCACATAATTGTGGACCAAACAAAGCTTTCGTTTGCTCTTGGCCTGCACTAGAAATATTTTATTCATGCTACATAAAACGGAGTGAGTATGTTCAAGGGATTTGGTTGTTACTTCACTGAAGGTTTAACCACCTCTAACAAAGTATTCCTACGAGAAAGTTTGTTTTGATTTTTTATGAATTTAGGTTAGAACCACCACGTTAAACGTGCATTTTTACTTTCTCCCCCTATACATAGTATATGGAGAAAGTATTGTTTTCGTCAAAATTTTCGAATTAGAATTGTTAGTGGAAATATTCGTTTTGGTGCTCCCTGAACCCAAAAAAGTGGTTTTTACGTGATGTCTGTCTGTCTGTGTGTGTGTGTGTGTGTGTGTGTGTGTGTGTGTGTGTGTGTGTGTGTGTGTGTGTGTGTGTGTGTGTGTGTGTGTGTGTGTGTGTGTGTGTGTGTGTGTGTGTGTGTGTGTGTGTGTGTGTGTGTGTGTGTGTGTGTGTGTGTGTGTGTGTGTGTGTGTGTGTGTCTGTGTGTGTGTGTGTGTGTGTGTGTGTGTGTGTCTGTGTGTGTGTGTGTGTGTGTGTGTGTGTGTGTGTGTGTGTGTGTGTGTGTGTGTGTGTGTGTGTGTGTGTGTGTGTGTGTGTGTGTGTGTGTGTGTGTGTGTGTGTGTCTGTGTGGATGTGAACAGAGCTAGAGCCCTAACCAATGGGCCGATTTTGATGAAATTTGGTATGTAGGTACTAATCCACGATATCTCCAGGTTTTTATTTCATTTTTTTGAATTTTTGATTTTTAAGGGTAATTATCCTCCAAAAACCGCAAAAAAAACATGAAAAATCAAAATTTCTAAAAAACGGCTTTAACGATTTTGATTAAACTTTAGTCGTTTGTAGAACTTTAGTTTTCCAACAAAATGATACCACCCGCATTCCTGTAAAAATTCGGGTTCAGAAATTACAAGACTTAAAACATCCAAAATTCAGATTTTTGGATTTTTCATAAAAAGACATAAATATAAAAAAGTATTACTATTCACCATTAAAAAGAGCTCAAAAAACTAAATAATTTAGTATTGTGAATTATTATTCTACGATTGCTGGTTTCGGAGAAAATTGAAATTTTCATTTAGCGGTAAACGCAGTACGTTGTCCAATATTATTCTTATGGGGAATACAAACATTACTATTTCTCTCTTATTTACTGATCAATTTCATTCAAACTTGATATGCTTGTCAATTTAGCATTGACCAACAGAGTTAATTCGAAATATGTTGCCCCTTAATAACCCTGGGGGGGGGAATAGGGGGCATTTCCCCTCTTAAAAACACGATTGTAGCAATGGATTCTGTAGTGCCTACAAAGCAGGGATTTGGGTGGATGTTTTTTAAAACAACTTGTTTACAAGATTTTCTGTACATTCGACCGTGCTTTGTATTCTATATTTAGTAAATAAAAAGTAATTTATTCATTAAAGTTGGGCTAAAAGGGAGAAGTTTATTTTAATTGTTATCACAATTCAACTGTTAACGTTTTGTGTTAGAGAATCTCGCAAGCATAACAGTCCAAAACTCAGCAGCAGTCAGCAGCCCAGCAGTTCAGTTGTGATTGGACTTCGAGTCAAGGTGTCACTCGGGGTTGTAAAAAACCTCCCGAGTTAAAAAAAGTGTTATGTCTTAACCACTAATGACATTAAAATAAATACAAATAGTAAATTTTAATAGGCAGAAAATTAAAATAATTGTTAAGGATAAGGACATTATAAAATATTTAATTTTATTATGACTCCAGGTGATATTATTAATCGTGACGCAATTATTTTATTTCTAAACGAGTCACACCACTAAAAAATATATTTAATTTTTACTGTCCTTACCTAAAATACGGCAAATACATTTAAAATATGGTATAAGACAGTCGATTTTGACATTTTAATGTAATGTCAGAGCTAGTCCGTTTTATCCACTAACATAAAAGCAGAGCTAGTTCGTTTTATTTATTGTGCTACTCCCTGATAATGGTGAGCGAATTAATTCAATTCGGCCAACAGTTTGGTTACTTGTCTATTGTTACAGATGTCAGATTAAATTCTAATTTAACAAAAACAAGTTCCTGATCAAACTTAATCATCCTTAGAATGGAAGAAAACAATCATTGACAGTGCATTGGTCACGGCTGGGTCAGTTATAGACCTACACAGATGTAGAGCACGTTAAATACTCGCTACAAATAAAAATGCACAGAAAAATGTCAAGTAATATTGAACCAAATGAAACTACAAAATTAAAGGCCTACTTTACACATTTATACCGTACGGTTATCAAAGTTGAAAAGCGATTTGAGCGTAGTGCTCAGATTTTTCAGTGAGAGGGAATGGAATTTCCCGGGTGCTTGTATATTTCTCTCTCACAGTGTGAAATTACGGGTTCATTACATACAATATTTTATAAATATCAGAGAAATTTCCTAAGTTCTTCAGATTTTTATCTACGAGACGGTTTTAATTTCGTTTTAAACCTGCATTAGTAACAGCTATATACAACTGCTAAGGAACAGCAAACAATAATAACAATTAATCTATATTTATAAAAAAGGATGTTGGTTTGTTTGTTTGTATATATATTTATTTGAAGTTTATGGACTCGGACCGTTTGCAGTTTGGTTTCTATATATGTAAAATTTCACGGAGAAGGTTTTTAAGCCATCCATTTCGCCCTAACTCAATTGGGTTCCTCCCAAGAGGCCCAAAAGGGTTCCCATATAAACCTTATGGGAAGATATTATTTGAACACATGATCTTGGTGATATTGGTTTTAGTTGGTAATAGTGAAAGGCATGAAAACGTCTGCCGAGTAACAGATAGTTAAATATAAAGTAGCGTACAATAAAGACATTATGCAGTTCCATTACTTTATAATCGGATTATTTTGATCGTTAATATTACCAAATTTTGTTGTCTTATTGGAACATTTAAAATTCAAACTATTCATGCTTATTATTTATATAACTTTTTTATTAATTTAATTTAGTTGTGCTATTGCTAATGTTTTAATGGCTGGCCCATTTCAAGAGGAAAATTAACGACTAGTTTTTCTTTGACAAATCAATAAGTATTAGATTGAAGGTTTTAAAATGAGTTTTAGTAAGGAATGATCCAGTAGAAGCACATTTTGAGTAGAGAATTATACAAAATTATTCTTGGAATTAGATAACAGTTTTTATTTACACATCTTTTATTAGTTATTGTAAAATAATTACTACTGCCTGATGGTATAATTGAAAATAATTTTGCATTTTGTTTTTGTAATTTATAATATTTTCCATTGAAAAAGACGATCATACATTTTTGAGCTTTTAAGCCCGGATTTTTACCCGAATTTTCCTAGGAATGCGGGTGGTATAATATGTTAGGGACCTAGCACCAACGAAATTAATCTTGGGTTAAAATAGTTTGAGCCGGTATTGGGGAATAATAAATAGAAATAAAATATTAAAACATCTGGAGATACCGTGGATTAGTACAAACATAATAAAGTCCATCCGAATCCGTTGGTGGGGTCTCAGGCACATCCAAACCGACACACTGACCCTGACACACATCACTTTTTGGGCTTAGAGAGCACCTATACCAATATTTTAACCGATAACTTAAATTATAAAATTATAATGAAAACAATACTGTATACACATACTATTTACAGGAGGAGAAAGTAAAAATATAGCATGTAAAACTTACAAGAGTTAATCGATGTACAAAAAATAGACAAGATCACTTAGGCCTAACCCATTAGCAAAATTGGGTAGTGTCTAAAGTTTCGTCTTGGACAATTAACTGAGGCACGATCTCAACTTTGGTAAGACAGCTCTGACGCAACGACCCGTCGAGGGTATGAGCTTATTTTTGCTTTAGAAACAAGAGAGTAATGTTGTTATGACATATTGAATTCGACTTTTTGGGGATTTAATAACGCCATACTTACACTACTTCACCTAAACTGTTTAAACGAGTTCGCACGCAGCACGCTGACGTGTGGGAAGTGAATTTCCACATAACAACTTTTAAAACTCAAAATCAGTGTAAAAACATACATTAGTCCAATTTTTATTGAAATCTGAAAACATTGATTTTTTGGCTGTTCTGATACTCCTGGTATCATTTACTTGCAAAGCAAATTTTGTGCATTATAAGGTTAGGAGAAGGTCCAGACAGGCTTGAAAGTAGGCGTGAGGTTGCTGGGGATGATAAAAGTACTCTAACAAAGGAATAACAGGCTTTTCTAGTGTAAAACCCCCATAAGACAACGTACTGTGTTTAGTCGATTCACATTTTCTTTAATAATTCGGTAAATATTTATGCTATAATGACAAGAGAGGACTTAAAAGTTTTGCCACACTAATTCCCATCTTGTTACATGCATTAATTTCACATCCGGGGCTTTTCAGACCCTTTTTGGGCCTAAAAACTGGAAATTTGAAAGATTAATCCCCAAAAAAAGGGGTTTAGAGTTTTCCGATTGTTTTGCCCAACGAACTTGTCCAACTGATTACAGAAAGGAACGTCCCTACCAAAGTTTAAGTAATCGGACAAAAAATGCGACCGCTAGAGTGCAAACACACACACACACACACACACACACACACACACACACACACACACACACACACACACACACACACACACACACACACACATATATATATATATATATATATATATATATATATATACATATATATATATACAATTTTGAACGACCCCCCAAAACGTGTTCAGGGGGTCACGTTAGGAACTTCTATGGTGGTCCCGGGCTTAAGTTTCACCGTGCGGGTCATGCTAATAGTTCACTTTCCAAAGGAAATTCACTAATAAGTTAAACTTGAACAAAACACTTTTGTTACACATGAAGCAGAGCAATGTAATTTCTCGAACAAACTTATGCGCAAACGATCTGCTTTCATTACATCCTTGAGGCGACATTGCCACCGATAGCTCACGAACAGTTTGTATCTTATATGTCATCACGTTGTTTTCTGGATACGATTAAATGTTATGCCAAAATTTCTCGTGAAATTTACAAAGAAAGTTTAGTATATTTAGGCATCCTACTTTTTATTGTTGTACTTATCCATATTGACGAAGTCCAGGCGTGCACCACTAAAGGTACACGAAGCACGGCATCCCGGTGGTCTGAACGCATAAGAAGAAAATGTAGGGAATGTTAAGTGGTATAAAGTTTTACATCAAATACGTTGGATAAACAAGCTCATATTTAGATTCAAAAAATCCCCACGCTCCTAATTAATTAACGCCTTTGAATTCACTCCAACCAAGCAACCTCGGGGTAACATAAAGAATTATATATTTAAAAACTTAGGCTTTCCAGGTAACGCTAGTTAATTATTTCGTTAAAAACATATGAGAAAAATTAGAAAGCTCCCTTGACATGGACATGTTTTATATGGGAATTTGCCTTTATGTAAAAGAAAATTAAAATGACATCCCCCAAAATGAAGGTGTGGTAGCCAGCGAAATTTGTCATTGTTAGTCAACGACCTCATCGTGTACACAGACACATACAGGCCGTCATTTACATTTATATTGCTATTTACATTTTGCCGGTTTATCGTGTCTTGTCCCATATACGTTGACTACCTTTAAAATGAATTTTATTCGCGTTGCACGTGTCGGTGATGATAATTGGTTTCTTTTGATAAAATACAAACTTTGTGGCTGGTGATGAAAAATAATTAAAACTTGTATACCTAATATTTCCGCAGCTGCTCTACTAATGGGAAGGTGGATTGTACATACAAAGTATTTTGCAATTTAAAAGTAAATAACGGACTTCAACCATTTAGCTTCAGTTTGGCATTAAAACTAAATTGTTGACAGCACATAATTCAGCTAAGTAGTTTTAATTTCCAAAATGCTAAATTAATTAAAATATTATTTCAACAGACAAAATTAATCTGCTTTATTTCGTTTATTTATCTGCATCATTGATTAAAAAAATATTCGAACATATTCGTTAGCTCACAGAACGAGTTTTGTCACTGCTTAGATAACATGTGACTGAAACGGACATAATTTGTGTGTACAGAAACTGTGTGGTCATTGAATGTGCTATATAAACTAAGCATGAACAATTATAAAACTAAATCAGTATTTTATAATAAAGATAACTAAGTGTTATCAATAATCGTAGCCTATATGATATAAGTAATTAAAATTGTGTTATGTTTTCTCACAATTAAAACTAGCGGTAACCAAAGAAAAACAATTTTCTGGCAACCAACGTCAGGTCAGGATATCCAACAGTGGATAGCAAAACAATCTAACATAAATGGCCACGTTAAGTTCCCAACCGCTGAGTTGCCAATGTTCATAATCTCTTCTAATTTGCCGCTGCACATACGACCAATGGAAAATTAGTTTTAATTGCCCTGAGCACAGCGAAAAATATTCATGTTGGTCAATCAACTAGAATAACGTTGATTCCTCCATTCAGTTAGCGCTTTTTCACTGCTGTATTAACATTCTGGCATATTACTACAGTGGTTAGAATTAGGTTCTTGTACGTGTTTGGTAAAACAATCTTATTATATAATCACCAGTATTTTTTTGTCCGATTTCCGGATCAAAATTTCTCAGTAACCAGAGTGCCCCAATTACAAGATTTAAAACATAAGTAGTTTGTAGATCGTAGGGGTGCAGGAATATATTTAAAAATTCATTATCTAAGGCCCCATAGGATAAAATATTAATTAAAGTTCCGAAATTTCGCCATTAAGAATGACAAGAAACATATTTTTTAATGCCACATTCGTTAGTTGGTTGTAATAAACAAATAAGTATATTTACGAATATATTTTTCGTTTAAAGGAAACAGCTGAGTTGTGTAATAAAAAGTTAATAGCAGTAATTTGCATCAAAAATATGGTTTTCAGTATTTTACCGGCCGGTATATTATAATTTCAAATGTTACATTATGTTTTATGATAATTCTGTAATATTGAAGCGTGTTTAAAAACAATCGGCTTCAATTAGTTGACTAACATAAGTAAACAGAAGACTATTTATTACAGTTTACGGTCGGAACTGCTGTTTAGAATAATCAGTACTATTATAAAAACGATGTGGCGTCTGTATATCTGTCTGTCTATTGTTTCATTACGACAAAACCACTGGAGCAGCTCTGATTAAGTTCTGCACAAATATTGCCTAGGAGTGTCATAGGCCTTTTGCCGTTTGAAATGTCCACTGGACTTTGCCCCCTGGGACTTCCAAGTCCCCATATCCTTATTTTAGGTTGTAGAGGTGCGGGAATATATTTTAAAATAAAAAATCAAAAGCCCCGCACAAAAAATAGTCGATTTAAGTCACGATTTTCGCCAGTTATTATGTTTTTGTAATCCTCTTTAGTTGATTTCCATATAGCACACTCTCCTCTTGAAGATGTTTAAAAAAGGTCACAATGAGCATGCTTACACTTTTTTAAGACGTCTCACGAGACCAGGTTTTACGTCAATTATACGTAAATTATACTAAAAGTTTCGTACACTTCCCTCCGCTAGAAGACGTTAAAATAGGTCTAAGAAGATGGTTCTAAGATACATTTTATCCATCTTCAAGCTATTTTAATACCTCAAGGTATTTTTTTATACTAGTTATACACATTTTAAAATGTGAGTGTTTTGTAAATTAATGGTGTTTTTCGTGTTTCAAACAATGCTTGTATCTATTTAGATTTATTATCAGTTTATTTTTAACTGGAAAACTTCGATGTAAAAGCTAAGTGTTTGGACTAGTGATGATAAATTAATACAATAGGTTTTGGAATTTTTGAATTACTGGGACAGTATAACTCCGTAACACGACTGACTGTGATTGATAATCAAGAGTGTTGTAGACATATCACACAGTCTGTGATAGGTCTGTGGTGTTGTTTCTTCACATTGTGAACAAATTTCTTGATGGCAAACTTACTAAACGATCATACGTGCAAACTATCTTTATTACATGTAATGTACCAAATAAGCCCCCTGTCACCTAATGATATGGGATTAAAGTTTTGTAATCTACCGGTCAGTAAAATAGTCTGGTTACAGTTTATATTTGTTTGCATTTTCTGTGGTTAAATATTGATTTTCATAAACAATCAAGATGTCCAAAACTCCGTAATCCCAACCGCCTACATTGTTCAACTAATTACGATGTAGACAGATTGCCCTCCTGAAAAATTGGCATTAATGTAGATGTTGGTTTTGCTTTTAGACCTTTCGTGCTGCGATTTCAGTAGCTTGGGTATTTAAATTCATACTAACATATATATTAATGATGTAAACATTTTTAAATTTAAGGTATGAATTTTATAAGATACTGTTATATAAATAAATCATTGAATACCTTTTATTACATTAAATGGGTTTAAAACAAGTATATTTCTGTATGTTTAACCCCCTGATTTTGGAGCTGGAAATTAATAGGTCTAATTGGCAACTTTTCCCTCAGGTGATATATTTAAAACTCGTCGAAAACCATCCGGTGCCAAAAATATATTAAAGTCATTGGCCGAGTCGTAAAAAAGCGTGACCAGGCCTGATGGCCATAGCTAGGACCTGTGACCAAATAAACGCAATCAGTTTAATCTAATTTTCTAGGTACACACAGTGGTTTTAAGAGGTTAATTGCTCCACCTCACCCTCCAGGGTTAGATGGAAACGTATTCCGCATATTCTCTATTCATTGTTACTGGATAAGGAAACCCCAGCATAGCTGCTATAGGCACATTTTCTACAAGCGGGAATTTGGCGCAGGTTACCTGAAGGTTAGGATATAGCAGGAAAGGAAAGGGTGAGATGGGACAGGCAGTCAAATTGGCCTTTCAGAGTACCAACTCCCGTGCTCCTGTGACTGCTGAGATCAGGCTCAAACAGGTGGACCCGCTCTGCCCTCCAACTGGCCAACTCAACGGATGGGGTATCCATGTACAACAGTCAGGGACCATACATTCTCAGGTTGGGGACCAACCCCTGAGTTTCCGCCCCGAGCCGCTGCAAGTGAAGGGACCAAAGGTGAAAGGGAAGTTTGTCGTAATGGACAGCCAAAAAACTTCATATGTAATGTCAATTTCATTTGCTGTACCCAATGTCAGCATCCAAACTG
Source organism: Allygus modestus (assembly GCA_963675035.1). Lineage (NCBI taxonomy): Eukaryota > Metazoa > Arthropoda > Insecta > Hemiptera > Cicadellidae > Allygus > Allygus modestus. The sequence continues at coordinate 230,404,429 of OY776112.1, read as the reverse complement.
GTATAGACCAGTTTTAAGGTTGTCCTAGGAAGAATATTCTCTATTGGTCAATGCTAACACACCAAGTTTTAATAAAATGAATCAGTATACAAGAGATATGTTTTTTATTTCTTATAAGAATAACATCGGACAATATACTTAGTTTACTGCTGAATGAAAATTGAAATATTCTCCACAACCATTAGCCGAATAGCCTACTATCGAAATACTAATTTAACCGTGTGTGGATTGGAGTATTAATTTTTCATCTTTTAGAGCTTTTTATGGCAATGAGTTAAAACTGTTGAAACCTGCTAAAAATATATAAAGTTTATGGTACTAAGAAAGGTAAAAAAAACTTAAGTTTAGGATCTCTTAAGCCCTGTGATTTCTGAACCCGAATTTTTCTAAAAAATAAGGTGGTATATTTTATTAGAAACCTAATATAAACCACCAAATAAAAAATCCAAAGATTTCGAAAGCGGCTCCTCAAAACTGCTCCACCCCTATATACTACTTTGTTGGGTACCAAAATATTATGGATACCTCTTTGTTCTTACCTCAGGGCTCTGCCTTTATTATCACTCCCAACGTTTAATTTTTAACGTATGATTCGTTGGATTTATTTTGTTAAAGCAGCATCTCCTGAAAGATGTCCCCACGTTTGATACGCCGCTCTACTCAACCATAGACCTCCACCGCACAGGACAATTTTCTATGTTATTATTTACGCCTTTTTTAGTAATTTTAGAAAATTTTCAATCATACAAAAAATTTTTGTTATTTTTTTAACCCCGACCTTAGAGCTCCGCCTCACTGGCTTTAAAAGTTGCCTTGTTAAATTTATGGAGGAAAGATGGTCCTTGGGTAAGCGTTCGGGAGTTCGGGTCAGCGTTCGGGTTGAGTACTACTAGCTGGTCTGACAGTCGTTCTTCTGTCCTATTGTCACTGAATTTGTTTTATGTCAAAGATTCTCGTTCTTTTCAAGATGAATTCGTTCGCTTCACTCTCTCGCTTCCAGGATGAGCTCGTTCGCTTCACTCACTCGCCTATTTTTAAATAGAGCTTGCTTCGTTATTGAAAATGAGTTGCCATTCAAATAGATTTATTATTTCTATAATAAACATATGTTTATATGCTTTTCAAGTATGTTTAGATATCATCCTTATAACAGCTGTTTGATGAAACTAAATAACTAACATACAATCCCGACTTTGTGTTATGTATTTAGATAATGAAAAACACTTAATATGACCCATGACGACGTTAGTATATACTAGGCAGCAATACGGAAGTAATTGCACAACGCCATCTGTAGAGCCTGATATAAGCGTAGGTTATATTATATAAATCAAACAGGAAAGTTGGCCGGGCTGGTAAGGGCCCGAACTTGCCTTTAGGGTGTAGACCAGGGCCTGTACAGACCCTAAATTCAGCCCTGGCTGTCTGTATGCAGAACTTCAAACATGCTAGAATCCAGAATCATTGTCCCTGTCTCGTGTACACTCTATGTGCCTAAGAGTAAGAATATGTTATAGTCAATCAATAAAAATGCTGAATTATTTTGACTCAATCCTATCCTACACTATAATATGAGTAAGGTTTGCATGCTCGCTTGCTTGGTTGATTGCTTGCAACTCTGATCTTAAAAACGGCTCCAACGATTTTATTGAAAATAACTAATGTGTCCTTCCAACTACTTGTGTTGTAAAACCTGATAGCTGGGATAAAAATAAGTTCTAAACATGTCCCATCCCCAAAAAAATCAAATAATGTAAAAAGCCACTATGGAAAATTGAAAAATTCACATTGGGCTTTTGGAGATTAAAATAAAAGCAAAAGAGTCATAACAGCTGTGTAAAATCTTTCAGCGAAATCTCAAAGTTATACTCATATAGTTTAAGTACTACCTGGGGCTGAGCTTTGCTAGGGAAAGGTCAATCTTGTTTATGACTTGGAGTAGTTTTTCACCATGTACCCGACTAACGAGCATTTTTGAGGTCACACCAGTTGTTATTATAATGTACCTTTGATTCATTTTTGATATGATCACTCTACATGTAATCCTCATTCAAAGGTTTTATTATCTGATTTTAGCGAATTTCCCCTATAGGGAAGAAGCTATTACCGTAGGTCTCATGGTAAGACTTAAGCCCGAGACCATGATAACTTTTCATTTTGAGGTCCCCAGATGCCAAAAACACCATTCGTTAAAATTTTTATATATGTATATATATATATATATATATATATATATATATATATATATATATATGTGTGTCCGTAAGCACAATAACTCTCGTAAAAAAGGTCCGATCTTAATGAAATTTGGTACAAATGTTTAAAGTACCATTTATTTAAATGAGTTCGAAAACCAGATGAATCGCACCATCCGAAGGGGGGTTTTGGGGGGGTTTTGTACCCCAAAAATGTGTTTTTTGGGGTTTTCACATGTAATTTTAATTTAAATCAAATTTTAATTTATACCACTGAATTCAACTTAAAAAAAAAAACAATTTGGTATTTTGATCATTGCTCTACGTCAATTGGTTACCGAGATATTGAAAGTGCTAAACACAGTACGTTGTCCAATGTTATTCTTATGGAGAAAAAGACAAATTGTATATCTCGCTTATTTATGAACATAAACTGGCGAAATTTGGTATATGGCTTGATCTGGTTGTAGTTTATTGTTGTTTGCACAAAAAAAACTATTTTTTGTCTATGGTTCCTGTAGCAGCAAACCTAGGTACTTGGTCCCCATGTTATTCTTATGGAAAATAGTTAAAATGTTATATATCGCTTATTTATGAATGTATATGGATGAAACTTGGTATGTGAATTCACTAAGATGAGTTCTATTGATATTTGCATAAAAACCCATTATTTTGCGTGCCTTGTTGCAGCAAACCTGCGTACTCATCCCCAATGTTATTCTTAGGGAGAATAATTAATATTTTAAATATCGCTTGTTTGTGAATACATTTCTTATGAATCCTGTTAAGTGTTTTAATGTGTTGTGTTATATATTCATTGGAAATTCGCTGAGTATGCAGGTTTGCTGTGACGGGGGTATTATGGAACCGCATGGTAATATCACAGAACAAAAAATAATATATTATTTATTCTATGGTAATATCCTATACCACTGACTATAAATACTGTAGTATGCGTACTCGTAGGTATACTCTAATATGAGTTAGGTTTGTTTGTTTGGTTGGCTGCTTGCTTGAAACTATGTTCTCAAAAACTGCTGTTTTCTGAGATTAGTGACTAAAACCATTGAATGAAGATTGCATATAGAATGGTTACCTGAAGGGACATTGGGTTAAAATAAAACCTGGAGTGACTGTAAACCTGAGTCACTTAGTTTGAGTGACCAATCCAAGATTGTTCTTCCAGTTCTGCATTTATATACATTTTAACAATATCATAGAAGAACAATAATAGCTTGGGAAGGGTGCCGCATTAACAGTTAGTTGAAGGTGCCGCATTAACTACTTCGGTAGTTCTTTTTCTGAATGGCTGATTGTCCCATGAATGGCGTATGTCTTTGTATGGGGGAACCCAGTCCGTATTTGACTGAGGGGGCGAGTATTCTCTATATCCGCTTGGTATGACTGACCGATTCGCTTTTAGACCTCATTTTTCTCCAAGTTCATTATTTATGTGTATTTGAAACATATTGTCAATCTGCAATAACAATGGAATTATTGGGTGGTAATGGGTTGTTACCAAGGTGTCGCAGAATATAGTGATTAGACCATTTTGTTCGTAAAGGTATTTCCATGAGCGCATCCCTTTCTGCGATATTAGAAACTACTCCTTATACTTGTCATTATGAACATTTAACAACAGCTGTTATTACTATAAAAATACACCCGTCACAGCAAACCTGCATACTCAGTGAATTTCCAATGAATATATAACATAACACTTAACAGGATTCATAAGAAATGTATTCACAAACAAGCGATATTTAAAATATTAATTATTCTCCATAAGAATAACATTGGGGATGAGTACGCAGGTTTGCTGCAACAAGGCACGCAAAATAATGGGTTTTTATGCAAATATCAATAGAACTCATCTTAGTGAAGTCACATACCAAGTTTCATCCATATACATTCATAAATAAGCGATATATAACATTTTAAGTATTTTCCATAAGAATAACATGGGGACCAAGTACCTAGGTTTGCTGCTACAGGAACCATAGACAAAAAATTGTTTTTTTTGTGCAAACAACAATAAACCATAATCAGATCAAGCCATATACCAAATTTTGCCAGTTTATGTTCATAAATAAGCGAGATATACAATTTTTCTTTTTCTCCATAAGAATAACATTAGATAACGTACTGTGTTTAGCACTTTCAATATCTCGGTAACCAATTGACGTGGAGCAATGATCAAAATACCAAATTGTTTGTTTTTTTTAAGCTAAATTCAATGGTATAAATTAAAATTTGATTTAAATTAAAATTACCTGTGAAAACCCCAAAAAACACATTTTTAGGGTACAAAACCCCCCAAAAACCCCCCTTCGGATGGTGCGATTCATCTGGTTTTCGAGCTTGTTCAAATAAATTGTACTTTACACATTTGTACCAAATTTCATTAAGATCGGACCTTTTTTACGAGAGTTATCGTGCTTACGGACACACACACACATATATATATATATATATATATATATATATATATATATATACACATATATAAAAATTTGAACGAATGGTGTTTTTGGCACCTGAGGAACTCAAAATGAAAAGTTATCATGGTCTCGGGCTTAAGTCTTACCATGAGACCTACGGTAATAGCTTCTTCCCTATAGGGGAAATTCGCTAAAACATAGCACAGAAGCAAAAACAGCTGCTTCAAGGTAACATCTAGAAGGGCATATACATATATAAAAATTTGAACGAATGGTGTTTTTGGCACCTGAGGACCTCAAAATGAAAAGTTATCATGGTCTCGGGCTTAAGTCTTACCATGAGACCTACGGTAATAGCTTCTTCCCTATAGGGGAAATTCGCTAAAACATAGCACAGAAGCAAAAACAGCTGCTTCAAGGTAACATCTAGAAGGGCATCACTATATAAACTAATAGAACCAAATATGAGATGGATAATGACCAAATACGGTTTTTGCTCGATTCGAGCAACTAGATTCGCTTGAATCTAAAAATATTACCAAGCCTTTTTGTTTTTTAACTATGTTTTCATGTTACAATAACATAGGCAGTGTCATAGCCCTTCAGTAGACCAAAGTTCAAATAACTACGGTAATATAAAAAATATCCTGACTGATTGGATCATGTGAACCTTGTTGTTCTCCATAATATTCTGAAAAAAGAATTCAAAACATTATAATATTTAAAATTATAAGAAAGAGGGTCTGAGGACGAGTAACTATCCTTGAAGTAATGTTGAAGAACGTGATTTTATCCTTTTCAATGTTTAAGCGTTCCAAACAACTTACAATAAAATCGGGAGGCCTGGGGGGCACAGCCGCGTAGTGAGACCAAAGTAAAAAAAAACTAAATCAATAGTTCTTGGCCTGACTGATTTATCTGACCTGACTGACTGACGGACTCTGGAAGTCCTTGTCCTCCAAATGATTTATATGTTTATATTTTAACATTAAAAGTACTACAAAATATGCAACATTTCATAGATTTGATATATTTAAGTTTACCATATAATAAATAAACCCCATATTAATGTATAATAGGCCTATCTAGGTAATAAGAAGGCTCACTAATTCATTCATGTAAACGGCTTCAAATTATTTAATTTTATTTATTTTTTCAAAATTGATCTCATTCCAAATTTAATTTGATATAGTACAAGTGTTTAAAACAAGTGACAGTGTCTACAAGAACTTCAGGAACATATGGCAGTGACTAACATTATTGAGAACCATGTGGTACAATTTAAAAAGAATTGAGTTTCCAAAAGTATAATGGCCAAGTGTTAGCTTTTTGTGGGTATCTACCCAAAATTAACATTTTTCCCTATAAAAAGTGTAGTGGAATACACCATCCACTCTTTTATTATGTAAGAAGAGTCACTGGCAAAGTTTTATCCCATTTTGCAAGGCCAAGAAGAAATGCCAGTGATGAACAATATAAAACTATGGTGAGACCCTTCCAACTTACCTTATAGATTGCAGCAACATATAATTGATGTCCAATTTTCAAGTCTAACATCATTTCTAGCATTTTGGAATACTTTAAAGTAAACTAAACACATCAACCTCAAGATTAATTCTCTGGACTTATACTTTTTAATAATTAATTTTTCAACAGACTAAAGTTTCAAGGCTTAGCCTATTTTATTTCCTCAAGACTGAAAGAAGCCAATAACAGTGTATTACAAACTTTTGATTTCTGAGATCCTCATTGACAAAACTTACAATGTGTTAAAATTCATATCATAACTAAACATTCAATTAAAATAAAAGATATTTTACTAAGACAAGAACAGACAGTCATTCTTGCCGCACGAGTTCCCCCCCTGCAGATCCTATAAACATTGTGTAAACCCTGAGCACTTTATGTATCAAATGATAATTATCTTATAATAAAGTTAATCCTCTATATTTATGAGCCATAATTTGTGAATCCCTATTTGTAACCTGAAATGTCAACTTCATTAATAAATCCATTCATTGTATTGTAAACCAGTTTTATTATTTGTAGTATAAACAGCCATTAATTATTGTCATGATCACGAAATGGAAGAACTAATTAAGCCAAGAACAGCTGTTAGGTTATCTATGTAGCGAAACCTGGAACTGAAATAAAATGCAGTAAAATAGGAAAGTCAAAGTAAAAAAAAAAAGGTAAACAAATAAATATCTCTCTATCTATCTATTGTTTATACATATGTTCACACTTATATTAAGCAAACAAGGTGTTGTGTTTTGCAATTGGCGCTTCCAACGTAAGGCTTGAATGAGTGTCTGTTCTTAAATTTGAAGCAGTTAATTTAAGTAGGCATATTTGTTTAGAATAAGGAAAAATCAAGTAGGCTACTAAGAATTATTGTAAAGATAAGATTTATTCCCATACTCCATTTCCCCCCACTACAATTGACAAACTTTATAGTGAAGTAAGATTATGCCCAAACATTATAACTTAAGACCTAATATCAACCCACCCCGTCGTTTAATCGAATCACCAACAACAACAACTATGAGTTCCCCAAGTAACGAATCTACGGAATCACAGACGTCCGAAACACTTACTGCTTCTGACATTACGACATTACACGAAGAACACACTACTACAGTAAACATTCCCACGCAATTTAACTTTAACGACGACACAAACACGCCATTCCTTGGTTTCGACTTGAGTAATGACGCAGACGACGTAAACAGTACAGACGCTTTACACGATAGTCCTACCACGAACGCCATGACACCTGGCACAACCGGTGAAACCCCCACTCCCGCGGTTTCCATGACGACCACCGTTTCCCTGGCAACCACCCCTCCCCACCTCTCTATGTCATCACTACAGTCCCAGAATATACCGCTTGCGACTACACTAAACCCACTCAGCCCGCAGTCGACAATTAACATAAATCCCGCTGACATGTTGTCCCAAATCAGTATTATGTTTCAACAATTAGACATTAAGCTAAGCACAGTCCAAACTGAAATAAAATCCGAATTAGACACTAAACTAAACACAGTCCAAACCAAAATAGACACTAAACTAAACGCCGCTGATGCTAAACTAAACGCCGTTGACGATAAACTAAACGCCGCTGATGCTAAACTAAACGCTGCTGACGCTAAACTTGACACGAAATTTAATGCTGTTCATGCTGAATTACATAATCTAGGCCGCGCTCAAGTTAAATTTCAAGACGAAATAAACCAAATCCGACAAAGACAGAGTGAACAATCCATTAGAATCGAAGAAATTGAAACCAAATTATCCGCTGAGATCACCAAACAAACGTCTGATTTAAAAGAACATTTCGAAATCGAATTTGAACGACAAAGAAACGAGACTAACAATCTAATCTATTCTACTAACAATCAAATTCGTACCGAACTAATCACTAAAATGAACGAAGACGTAGGTGACGTAAACAATCAGATCAGAGAACTTAAAGATGAAACATTACAACGAATAAACGACACCATTGACCGTCACACCAAAACCACTCAAGACGTGTTTTTACCACTAATTCAACAAAATCAAATCAAAATCGAGCAGACCAAAAACGAATTTAGCCAACTAAACGAAATTGTAAACACGGAAATTAAACTCCTGAAAAACGAAATCGTACAGAAGTCAACTATCGTCCCTTCAACCATAAATGTTGTTTGCGGAAACAATGGCAATGCTGTCGACCAAACCATACCCAAATTTTATGGACGCGCATACAATCCTCAAGAATACTTGATTAAATTAAAAAAATACTACGAACGGAATAGTCACAGAAACAATTGTACTGATCTGAGAGAAAATCTGATTGACACAATCGAAGCCAGCTTCGAAGGTCATGCGTCGCGTTGGTTCTCTTTGATAAAAGACGATATCAAAGATTGGAATGAGTTTGAAAATGCATTTTTGGCTAAGTTTTGGAATCGTTCAGTTCAGAGAGGAATACGACAAAAATTGGAGGTAGAAAAATTCCGGACGAATGGTAAACTGTCACGCTCCGAATACTTTATAGAACGTGTCATCACACTGAGATCTTTAACACCACCATTAAGCGACGATGAAATTGTATCCTGTCTCGCTGAACACTTCAGTGAAATAGTACAAGACGCAAGAAGAGTCCAAAACGCTAATACTATTCATGAATTCGAGTCACTACTACAAAGAGAGGACCTAAAGGACGCACAGAAGAGAGACAGACACAACTATTCAGCACATAACAACCGACCGACTTCACCCCAAAATCAACGTCAACCGAATTACCAAAACAATCAGAACGACAAGAGACCAAATAACAACAACAACTTCCAATACAACAACGGACATCAACATGGTAACCAGTACCGAAACCACAACATAAACCCACACTCCTACCAGCCTAGAGATAACCGTGCACAGTATCACCCCTACAACAACGGTTACAGAAACAACAACAACTACAACAACAACAACAGTCACTACTATCGACCTCAACAACACGACAGGAATCCCCCGAACAACAACAACATACACAACTACCATTTCCCATCCCCACGACCAGGAACATCAAGTAATGAGAGAAAATATCCGTCACGTGAACAGCATAATGTCTGTACGACAATCCTAGAGAGGACTGACCCCAACCAAAAACCCCCATCACCCAACCCCAATGATACAGCGCTACCTTTAAATGGGTAAGCACTGAAGTAATCGAAGGCTGTCTTACGGATTTGTCACTCCCCTCCCGTTTGATGATGTCTTCAGTGCCCACACAACATATCGGACATAACAGGCCTAATAATACTAATGATACTAATATTATATATAATCCCATAAATAACGAGTATACTGTAAGTACGATCTGCTGCGACAGAGAATTTTTAATGAGAGAAGAATCTGATGTAAATAATAAATCCACTGATAAACAAAATTTTAACTGTCCAGAACTTAAAGTAAAAATTAACGATATATATGTAAATGCGTTAATTGATACCGGCTCTAACATCACGTGCATGTCAGAAAAATGGTTTGAAGAGAATAAACATAAGTTTAATAAATTTGAAGAACTGCCCGTAACCGATACATTCATTAAGACTGCAACAGGTGAACGATCGAAACGTATAGCGAAAATAATATTATTACCCATACAGATAGAGAAGCAACAAACTAATGTACAAGTTTTATTGGTTCCCAACCTAGTTAGACCATTCATTATAGGGATTGATTTGTTAAGTTACTGGGAGATGGAAATAAACTTTGAACATGAAACGATTATGTTGAAAATAAACAATAATGTTATCAATTTGAAGTTTGGAGAAGCGTATATTGAAGGTATATCATGTTACATCGTAAGAGATGAAAGCCACAGGCAAAATAACATTAACAATAATACTCATATAAATAATCATACTAATCAGTCTAATTATGATACCAATAATCCCACAACTTGTAGTATCTCTTATAATATCGTTCAGCAATCACTAAATAACAATGAATTATTAAACCATCAACAACAGGAGCAGTTAACCGATTTGTTAATAAGTTACCAGGATGTATTCTCTGATGATCCCAGAACATGTAACAGTATAAATTCGGACCATACTACATTAATGCATTGAAAAAGTATATTAGCAGACCTGTGAACACCTGAATACATCATCATCGTGAACCCCACCAATTCCCTTCCCTTTGTTATGTTATAAATAGTTATGTTAGCATATAATATTCATTATGTTGTCATTTCAAAGTGTTATGTAATTTCCCCTATCAAGTGTTTTCCCCATTTAATGTATGTGTTTTCCCACTGTGTTTATATAACCCTTTACAAGTGTCTCCCTATTGCATGTGTCTCCCTCCCCTTCTTTCCTCCCCAAGACTCCCAAGTGACAAACCCGTTAGGATATGGACCAGAATAACAGTTTCCTTCCCCCCCTTGAATAAACAATTATTATAATATTTCTTCCAGTGAGTTAGTTAAAAAAAAAAAAAAAAAAAAAATGTATTAATGTTAAGGAATAATAATGTCAAGTGGATACTCTCCCTACCAACCCCATTATGGACAGAGAAACCCATGAACATTTCACCCTTTTTGTAACTTATGTCATGATATTCCATATTTGTATTTAATGTTTAATTGATGTTATTTAATCCCAACTGTCATTCATCCAACGTTATAATTTTGTTATGTGTTAACCTTCATGTATTTTCAATGTTATCCAATTGTTATGTGTGTTCATGTTATCATAAATATTCATATTATGTGTACCATCAAATCCATTCATGTTGTTTCGAAATCTCAGCTTCATTTCATTCACTTCGACTTCTGCGGGGATCATTGCAACATTATTAAGATATTGCATAGATTTGATATATTTAAGTTTACCATATAATAAATAAACCCCACATTAATGTATAATAGGCCTATCTAGGTAATAAGAAGGCTCACTAATTCATTCATGTAAACGGCTTCAAATTATTGAATTTTATTTATTTTTTCAAAATTGATCTCATTCCAAATTTAATTTGATATAGTACAAGTGTTTAAAACAAGTGACAGTGTCTACAAGAACTTCAGGAACATATGGCAGTGACTAACATTATTGAGAACCATGTGGTACAATTTAAAAAGAATTGAGTTTCCAAAAGTATAATGGCCAAGTGTTAGCTTTTTGTGGGTATCTACCCAAAATTAACATTTTTCCCTATAAAAAGTGTAGTGGAATACACCATCCACTCTTTTATTATGTAAGAAGAGTCACTGGCAAAGTTTTATCCCATTTTGCAAGGCCAAGAAGAAATGCCAGTGATGAACAATATAAAACTATGGTGAGACCCTTCCAACTTACCTTATAGATTGCAGCAACATATAATTGATGTCCAATTTTCAAGTCTAACATCATTTCTAGCATTTTGGAATACTTTAAAGTAAACTAAACACATCAACCTCAAGATTAATTCTCTGGACTTATACTTTTTAATAATTAATTTTTCAACAGACTAAAGTTTCAAGGCTTAGCCTATTTTATTTCCTCAAGACTGAAAGAAGCCAATAACAGTGTATTACAAACTTTTGATTTCTGAGATCCTCATTGGCAAAACTTACAATGTGTTAAAATTCATATCATAACTAAACATTCAATTAAAATAAAAGATATTTTACTAAGACAAGAACAGACAGTCATTCTTGCCGCACGAGTTCCCCCCCTGCAGATCCTATAAACATTGTGTAAACCCTGAGCACGTTATGTATCAAATGATAATTATCTTATAATAAAGTTAATCATCTATATTTATGAGCCATAATTTGTGAATCCCTATTTGTAACCTGAAATGTCAACTTCATTAATAAATCCATTCATTGTATTGTAAACCAGTTTTATTATTTGTAGTATAAACAGCCATTAATTATTGTCATGATCACGAAATGGAAGAACTAATTAAGCCAAGAACAGCTGTTAGGTTATCTATGTAGCGAAACCTGGAACTGAAATAAAATGCAGTAAAATAGGAAAGTCAAAGTAAAAAAAAAAAGGTAAACAAATAAATATCTCTCTATCTATCTATTGTTTATACATATGTTCACACTTATATTAAGCAAACAAGGTGTTGTGTTTTGCAAATAGTCAGATCTGGGTGGTGTGGCCCATCCGATGGGTGGAGCAGTTATACTTACTGTGTGTTGCTTGAATGATTTCAAAACCAATTTAAACCTTATTTTTCTTCAAGTTACGTATTTAAATAATTTTGAAAAACAAAATAAAGCTACAATAACAATCCCCCCAGTAATACAAAAATTCAAATAACTATTTCAATATTACCTGGACTGACAGACTTCTTTGTCCTCTCTAAATTTTGCATCTATTTTTGGGGCGTGTCCCCCCACTTGAGACCAAGGGGGCGAGTAAATACTATGATTCTGCTTGGTTTGACAGACTTCCTAATTTCAGACCTCACTGTTCTTCAAGATCTTTGTAAAATTGTGTGAAATACACTGTAAAGTCGAAACAACAATTGAGTTCTCATGTGGTACTGCTGATTTTAAACATTTTTTCGTAATGACAGCTGAGCTCATACACTTATGGGATGACAGAGTGTACTCATCTAACTCTATTTAAAGAAGCTTTAGCATTGATTGTAGCGCCTAAGTGATAGCTATCGGAAGCTTTTGTGGTGCAATGTTGCTAAACTAGAGACCACCCAATGGTCGAAATTCGACTAAAAAATTTAATAATTTAGTTTAATATCTAGTGGGTTCTAGTGCGCTCATTTCCCCCCCTCTCATTCCCACCCTCCCCCACCCTTTCCAATAGATAATATTTTAAATGTAGAGTTAAAACAGATATCTACAGAGGGGCGAAACCATTCCAGTAGTCAGTAGCGTTTTTTTATGGCTTAAACCTCTCCACCTCATCCTCTCCCGGTTTAATGTGGATTAAAAACGCATATCAGGAGGCCGTTACCATTCTAGTAATCAGTAGCATTTTTATTTATGCCCCGAAACCTCTCCAACTTATCCGCTCCCCGTCACTCATCCCCCCCCCCACATAAACAGGTTTAATTATTTTTAATCCTATACTCTAATATGAGTAAGTTTTGCTTGTATGTTTGCTTGCTTGCCTGCTTGCTTGCTTTTGCTTGCTTGCTTGCGACACGGATTTCAAAAACGGCTCCAACGATTTCCTTCAAATGTTCGAAATAACTAATTTCTGGGATACAAATAAGTTATAGACAGGCCTCATCCCTAGGAAAAATCGAATAATGAAAAAAAACTAAAATGAAAAGTTAAAAAAATTAACATTGGGCTTATTGGGCTTCAAATCAAAATACACCCGTCGCAGCAAACCTGCATACTCAGCGAATTTCCAATGAATATATAACATAACACTTAACAGGATTCATAAGAAATGTATTCACAAACAAGCGATATTTAAAATATTAATTATTCTCCATAAGAATAACATTGGGGATGAGTACGCAGGTTTGCTGCAACAAGGCACACAAAATAATGGGTTTTTATGCAAATATCAATAGAACTCATCTTAGTGAAGTCACATACCAAGTTTCATCCATATACATTCATAAATAAGCGATATATAACATTTTAAGTATTTTCCATAAGAATAACATGGAGACCAAGTACCTAGGTTTGCTGCTACAGGAACCATAGGCGAAAAATTGTTTTTTTGTGCAAACAACAATAAACCATAACCAGATCAAGCCATATACCAAATTTTGCCAGTTTATGTTCATAAATAAGCGAGATATACAATTTTTCTTTTTCTCCATAAGAATAACATTAGACAACGTACTGTGTTTAGCACTTTCAATATCTCGGTAACCAATTGACGTAGAGCAATGATCAAAATACCAAATTGTTTGTTTTTTGAAGCTGAATTCAATGGTGTAAATTAAAATTTGATTTAAATTAAAATTACATGTGAAAACCCCAAAAAACACATTTTTGGGGTACAAAACCCCCCAAAAACCCCCCTTCGGATGGTGCGATTCATCTGGTTTTCGAACTTGTTCAAATAAATGGTACTTTACACATTTGTACCAAATTTCATTAAGATCGGACCTTTTTTACGAGAGTTATCGTGCTTACGGACACATATATATATATATATATATATATATAAATATATATATATATATATATATATATATACATATATAAAAATTTGAACGAATGGTGTTTTTGGCATCTGGGGACCTCAAAATGAAAAGTTATCATGGTCTCGGGCTTAAGTCTTACCATGAGACCTACGGTAATAGCTTCTTCCCTATAGGGGAAATTCGCTAACAAAAGAATTGTAACAGCTGTTCATAATCAACCAGGGAACTGTCAAAATAATAGTCATGTTGTTTATGATTATTGACATGTGGTTTCCTGAGAGCAGAGATTAAAAGATTTGAGTTAAGATTACATATATAGAGTAGTAAAATAAAACAAAGGGGCATTGAGCTATAAATAACAACTAGAGGGACCTTAAAAATGTAGAAAAAAGGCAAATGAATAATACAAATCTTATTATCAGTAGGGCGAAGTGGTGAGATATTACTCCGAGTCATCTAAACAAACTGACTGGCCTTCCCCCGAGCAAAGCTTGCCGCCCAGGTACTTATAATTATTCAGATATGTTGCATATGGTCTAGATATTTGTTGACCTATTTTAAAAGTGTTTGGCAAAACAAGGTGTAAGTTAACAAAAGCTCAATACGCAACTTTTTTATTCAAATATATCTTTAAAAATTCAGTCTTCGTTCATCCTCTTACGGGAAGAATGAGCGTACACCTAGTTTATATATACGTTAAATAAAAATTATATTAATATTATTAGATATTTTTCGTAATAATAATATGGTAAAGCGATTAGACAGTTTAATATAGCAGAATATTTAAATTTAAACGCTGTTTAATTTCATGAGTCATTTTTAGTTTTGATTTAAAATAATAATTGGAACTTACTATATGCGGTAGTACTTTTAGTTAAGAAGTGCAAATATGTTGATTACTTAAACATAATTTTTCTATCACAAAGAGTATAATTTATTGTGTCACAGTGCCGATGAACCAAACGGTATTTACATTTTGACTAAGATAAGTTATATAATTTAATTGTTTGGGTGTTTTTGATCCATGCGATCACTTATTTTACTACTTGCACTCCTACCTTTAAAGCACAGTAATAAGCCAGGTAAAGAAAACACATCAGTGAAGTTGCGGTGGGCCAAGGTCACTGGAGAGCTTTTCATTCCTTTGTTACCTTTGTTGGTGCGTTGGTTTCTCCAGCTTTAGGTTTATGGATGGTAGTATAAAATCCTGACCAGGTCACGCTATATGTTCCTCTTTCTGGTTTGAAATCCCAGCAAAAATAGGTGAAATTTTTCCGTTTAAAGAGTTTTTTTTCCAATTAATAACTAAGCATTGTGTATAAAGGTAGCGGTTAAAATTTAGTGATAACACAAAAAAACATAATCTTTATATCCCAATACACTAAACTTATTTGAATATACTGGCATGTTATAATGCACATTGTATTTAGTAAACACAATTATTTTACGGCAAAATGTAATTTGGATGTAGCTAAACAAATTAAATTACATTTCTTTATATGTGATACTTACAAGACAATTGGTTCAATTGGTTGGGAATAATTATCCCAAATTTCTTGGTTAATAAAGAGTTTTGGTTGTTGAATATCTACGCTCATCGTACAGTTATTTTTATGGTATATAATTGGATTTGATGTTAATAATGGGTTGTTTACCATGGGTTCTATTAATAATGTTTGTAACAACAGTAAAACATATACATTTTGAACCATTATTTCCAGTCAAGGGACGAGAGCATCAGATATTAATTTTCCTTTGTTCAAACATAACTTAGCCCTCACATTCGGCTTGCACATAATTGTGGACCAAACAAAGCTTTCGTTTGCTCTTGGCCTGCACTAGAAATATTTTATTCATGCTACATAAAACGGAGTGAGTATGTTCAAGGGATTTGGTTGTTACTTCACTGAAGGTTTAACCACCTCTAACAAAGTATTCCTACGAGAAAGTTTGTTTTGATTTTTTATGAATTTAGGTTAGAACCACCACGTTAAACGTGCATTTTTACTTTCTCCCCCTATACATAGTATATGGAGAAAGTATTGTTTTCGTCAAAATTTTCGAATTAGAATTGTTAGTGGAAATATTCGTTTTGGTGCTCCCTGAACCCAAAAAAGTGGTTTTTACGTGATGTCTGTCTGTCTGTGTGTGTGTGTGTGTGTGTGTGTGTGTGTGTGTGTGTGTGTGTGTGTGTGTGTGTGTGTGTGTGTGTGTGTGTGTGTGTGTGTGTGTGTGTGTGTGTGTGTGTGTGTGTCTGTGTGTGTGTGTGTGTGTGTGTGTGTGTCTGTGTGTGTGTGTGTGTGTGTGTGTGTGTGTGTGTGTGTGTGTGTGTGTGTGTGTGTGTGTGTGTGTGTGTGTGTGTGTGTCTGTGTGGATGTGAACAGAGCTAGAGCCCTAACCAATGGGCCGATTTTGATGAAATTTGGTATGTAGGTACTAATCCACGATATCTCCAGGTTTTTATTTCATTTTTTTGAATTTTTGATTTTTAAGGGTAATTATCCTCCAAAAACCGCAAAAAAAACATGAAAAATCAAAATTTCTAAAAAACGGCTTTAACGATTTTGATTAAACTTTAGTCGTTTGTAGAACTTTAGTTTTCCAACAAAATGATACCACCCGCATTCCTGTAAAAATTCGGGTTCAGAAATTACAAGACTTAAAACATCCAAAATTCAGATTTTTGGATTTTTCATAAAAAGACATAAATATAAAAAAGTATTACTATTCACCATTAAAAAGAGCTCAAAAAACTAAATAATTTAGTATTGTGAATTATTATTCTACGATTGCTGGTTTCGGAGAAAATTGAAATTTTCATTTAGCGGTAAACGCAGTACGTTGTCCAATATTATTCTTATGGGGAATACAAACATTACTATTTCTCTCTTATTTACTGATCAATTTCATTCAAACTTGATATGCTTGTCAATTTAGCATTGACCAACAGAGTTAATTCGAAATATGTTGCCCCTTAATAACCCTGGGGGGGGAATAGGGGGCATTTCCCCTCTTAAAAACACGATTGTAGCAATGGATTCTGTAGTGCCTACAAAGCAGGGATTTGGGTGGATGTTTTTTAAAACAACTTGTTTACAAGATTTTCTGTACATTCGACCGTGCTTTGTATTCTATATTTAGTAAATAAAAAGTAATTTATTCATTAAAGTTGGGCTAAAAGGGAGAAGTTTATTTTAATTGTTATCACAATTCAACTGTTAACGTTTTGTGTTAGAGAATCTCGCAAGCATAACAGTCCAAAACTCAGCAGCAGTCAGCAGCCCAGCAGTTCAGTTGTGATTGGACTTCGAGTCAAGGTGTCACTCGGGGTTGTAAAAAACCTCCCGAGTTAAAAAAAGTGTTATGTCTTAACCACTAATGACATTAAAATAAATACAAATAGTAAATTTTAATAGGCAGAAAATTAAAATAATTGTTAAGGATAAGGACATTATAAAATATTTAATTTTATTATGACTCCAGGTGATATTATTAATCGTGACGCAATTATTTTATTTCTAAACGAGTCACACCACTAAAAAATATATTTAATTTTTACTGTCCTTACCTAAAATACGGCAAATACATTTAAAATATGGTATAAGACAGTCGATTTTGACATTTTAATGTAATGTCAGAGCTAGTCCGTTTTATCCACTAACATAAAAGCAGAGCTAGTTCGTTTTATTTATTGTGCTACTCCCTGATAATGGTGAGCGAATTAATTCAATTCGGCCAACAGTTTGGTTACTTGTCTATTGTTACAGATGTCAGATTAAATTCTAATTTAACAAAAACAAGTTCCTGATCAAACTTAATCATCCTTAGAATGGAAGAAAACAATCATTGACAGTGCATTGGTCACGGCTGGGTCAGTTATAGACCTACACAGATGTAGAGCACGTTAAATACTCGCTACAAATAAAAATGCACAGAAAAATGTCAAGTAATATTGAACCAAATGAAACTACAAAATTAAAGGCCTACTTTACACATTTATACCGTACGGTTATCAAAGTTGAAAAGCGATTTGAGCGTAGTGCTCAGATTTTTCAGTGAGAGGGAATGGAATTTCCCGGGTGCTTGTATATTTCTCTCTCACAGTGTGAAATTACGGGTTCATTACATACAATATTTTATAAATATCAGAGAAATTTCCTAAGTTCTTCAGATTTTTATCTACGAGACGGTTTTAATTTCGTTTTAAACCTGCATTAGTAACAGCTATATACAACTGCTAAGGAACAGCAAACAATAATAACAATTAATCTATATTTATAAAAAAGGATGTTGGTTTGTTTGTTTGTATATATATTTATTTGAAGTTTATGGACTCGGACCGTTTGCAGTTTGGTTTCTATATATGTAAAATTTCACGGAGAAGGTTTTTAAGCCATCCATTTCGCCCTAACTCAATTGGGTTCCTCCCAAGAGGCCCAAAAGGGTTCCCATATAAACCTTATGGGAAGATATTATTTGAACACATGATCTTGGTGATATTGGTTTTAGTTGGTAATAGTGAAAGGCATGAAAACGTCTGCCGAGTAACAGATAGTTAAATATAAAGTAGCGTACAATAAAGACATTATGCAGTTCCATTACTTTATAATCGGATTATTTTGATCGTTAATATTACCAAATTTTGTTGTCTTATTGGAACATTTAAAATTCAAACTATTCATGCTTATTATTTATATAACTTTTTTATTAATTTAATTTAGTTGTGCTATTGCTAATGTTTTAATGGCTGGCCCATTTCAAGAGGAAAATTAACGACTAGTTTTTCTTTGACAAATCAATAAGTATTAGATTGAAGGTTTTAAAATGAGTTTTAGTAAGGAATGATCCAGTAGAAGCACATTTTGAGTAGAGAATTATACAAAATTATTCTTGGAATTAGATAACAGTTTTTATTTACACATCTTTTATTAGTTATTGTAAAATAATTACTACTGCCTGATGGTATAATTGAAAATAATTTTGCATTTTGTTTTTGTAATTTATAATATTTTCCATTGAAAAAGACGATCATACATTTTTGAGCTTTTAAGCCCGGATTTTTACCCGAATTTTCCTAGGAATGCGGGTGGTATAATATGTTAGGGACCTAGCACCAACGAAATTAATCTTGGGTTAAAATAGTTTGAGCCGGTATTGGGGAATAATAAATAGAAATAAAATATTAAAACATCTGGAGATACCGTGGATTAGTACAAACATAATAAAGTCCATCCGAATCCGTTGGTGGGGTCTCAGGCACATCCAAACCGACACACTGACCCTGACACACATCACTTTTTGGGCTTAGAGAGCACCTATACCAATATTTTAACCGATAACTTAAATTATAAAATTATAATGAAAACAATACTGTATACACATACTATTTACAGGAGGAGAAAGTAAAAATATAGCATGTAAAACTTACAAGAGTTAATCGATGTACAAAAAATAGACAAGATCACTTAGGCCTAACCCATTAGCAAAATTGGGTAGTGTCTAAAGTTTCGTCTTGGACAATTAACTGAGGCACGATCTCAACTTTGGTAAGACAGCTCTGACGCAACGACCCGTCGAGGGTATGAGCTTATTTTTGCTTTAGAAACAAGAGAGTAATGTTGTTATGACATATTGAATTCGACTTTTTGGGGATTTAATAACGCCATACTTACACTACTTCACCTAAACTGTTTAAACGAGTTCGCACGCAGCACGCTGACGTGTGGGAAGTGAATTTCCACATAACAACTTTTAAAACTCAAAATCAGTGTAAAAACATACATTAGTCCAATTTTTATTGAAATCTGAAAACATTGATTTTTTGGCTGTTCTGATACTCCTGGTATCATTTACTTGCAAAGCAAATTTTGTGCATTATAAGGTTAGGAGAAGGTCCAGACAGGCTTGAAAGTAGGCGTGAGGTTGCTGGGGATGATAAAAGTACTCTAACAAAGGAATAACAGGCTTTTCTAGTGTAAAACCCCCATAAGACAACGTACTGTGTTTAGTCGATTCACATTTTCTTTAATAATTCGGTAAATATTTATGCTATAATGACAAGAGAGGACTTAAAAGTTTTGCCACACTAATTCCCATCTTGTTACATGCATTAATTTCACATCCGGGGCTTTTCAGACCCTTTTTGGGCCTAAAAACTGGAAATTTGAAAGATTAATCCCCAAAAAAAGGGGTTTAGAGTTTTCCGATTGTTTTGCCCAACGAACTTGTCCAACTGATTACAGAAAGGAACGTCCCTACCAAAGTTTAAGTAATCGGACAAAAAATGCGACCGCTAGAGTGCAAACACACACACACACACACACACACACACACACACACACACACACACACACACACACACACACACACATACACACACATATATATCTATATATATATATATATATATATATGTATATATATACATATATATATATACAATTTTGAACGACCCCCCAAAACGTGTTCAGGGGGTCACGTTAGGAACTTCTATGGTGGTCCCGGGCTTAAGTTTCACCGTGCGGGTCATGCTAATAGTTCACTTTCCAAAGGAAATTCACTAATAAGTTAAACTTGAACAAAACACTTTTGTTACACATGAAGCAGAGCAATGTAATTTCTCGAACAAACTTATGCGCAAACGATCTGCTTTCATTACATCCTTGAGGCGACATTGCCACCGATAGCTCACGAACAGTTTGTATCTTATATGTCATCACGTTGTTTTCTGGATACGATTAAATGTTATGCCAAAATTTCTCGTGAAATTTACAAAGAAAGTTTAGTATATTTAGGCATCCTACTTTTTATTGTTGTACTTATCCATATTGACGAAGTCCAGGCGTGCACCACTAAAGGTACACGAAGCACGGCATCCCGGTGGTCTGAACGCATAAGAAGAAAATGTAGGGAATGTTAAGTGGTATAAAGTTTTACATCAAATACGTTGGATAAACAAGCTCATATTTAGATTCAAAAAATCCCCACGCTCCTAATTAATTAACGCCTTTGAATTCACTCCAACCAAGCAACCTCGGGGTAACATAAAGAATTATATATTTAAAAACTTAGGCTTTCCAGGTAACGCTAGTTAATTATTTCGTTAAAAACATATGAGAAAAATTAGAAAGCTCCCTTGACATGGACATGTTTTATATGGGAATTTGCCTTTATGTAAAAGAAAATTAAAATGACATCCCCCAAAATGAAGGTGTGGTAGCCAGCGAAATTTGTCATTGTTAGTCAACGACCTCATCGTGTACACAGACACATACAGGCCGTCATTTACATTTATATTGCTATTTACATTTTGCCGGTTTATCGTGTCTTGTCCCATATACGTTGACTACCTTTAAAATGAATTTTATTCGCGTTGCACGTGTCGGTGATGATAATTGGTTTCTTTTGATAAAATACAAACTTTGTGGCTGGTGATGAAAAATAATTAAAACTTGTATACCTAATATTTCCGCAGCTGCTCTACTAATGGGAAGGTGGATTGTACATACAAAGTATTTTGCAATTTAAAAGTAAATAACGGACTTCAACCATTTAGCTTCAGTTTGGCATTAAAACTAAATTGTTGACAGCACATAATTCAGCTAAGTAGTTTTAATTTCCAAAATGCTAAATTAATTAAAATATTATTTCAACAGACAAAATTAATCTGCTTTATTTCGTTTATTTATCTGCATCATTGATTAAAAAAATATTCGAACATATTCGTTAGCTCACAGAACGAGTTTTGTCACTGCTTAGATAACATGTGACTGAAACGGACATAATTTGTGTGTACAGAAACTGTGTGGTCATTGAATGTGCTATATAAACTAAGCATGAACAATTATAAAACTAAATCAGTATTTTATAATAAAGATAACTAAGTGTTATCAATAATCGTAGCCTATATGATATAAGTAATTAAAATTGTGTTATGTTTTCTCACAATTAAAACTAGCGGTAACCAAAGAAAAACAATTTTCTGGCAACCAACGTCAGGTCAGGATATCCAACAGTGGATAGCAAAACAATCTAACATAAATGGCCACGTTAAGTTCCCAACCGCTGAGTTGCCAATGTTCATAATCTATTCTAATTTGCCGCTGCACATACGACCAATGGAAAATTAGTTTTAATTGCCCTGAGCACAGCGAAAAATATTCATGTTGGTCAATCAACTAGAATAACGTTGATTCCTCCATTCAGTTAGCGCTTTTTCACTGCTGTATTAACATTCTGGCATATTACTACAGTGGTTAGAATTAGGTTCTTGTACGTGTTTGGTAAAACAATCTTATTATATAATCACCAGTATTTTTTTGTCCGATTTCCGGATCAAAATTTCTCAGTAACCAGAGTGCCCCAATTACAAGATTTAAAACATAAGTAGTTTGTAGATCGTAGGGGTGCAGGAATATATTTAAAAATTCATTATCTAAGGCCCCATAGGATAAAATATTAATTAAAGTTCCGAAATTTCGCCATTAAGAATGACAAGAAACATATTTTTTAATGCCACATTCGTTAGTTGGTTGTAATAAACAAATAAGTATATTTACGAATATATTTTTCGTTTAAAGGAAACAGCTGAGTTGTGTAATAAAAAGTTAATAGCAGTAATTTGCATCAAAAATATGGTTTTCAGTATTTTACCGGCCGGTATATTATAATTTCAAATGTTACATTATGTTTTATGATAATTCTGTAATATTGAAGCGTGTTTAAAAACAATCGGCTTCAATTAGTTGACTAACATAAGTAAACAGAAGACTATTTATTACAGTTTACGGTCGGAACTGCTGTTTAGAATAATCAGTACTATTATAAAAACGATGTGGCGTCTGTATATCTGTCTGTCTATTGTTTCATTACGACAAAACCACTGGAGCAGCTCTGATTAAGTTCTGCACAAATATTGCCTAGGAGTGTCATAGGCCTTTTGCCGTTTGAAATGTCCACTGGACTTTGCCCCCTGGGACTTCCAAGTCCCCATATCCTTATTTTAGGTTGTAGAGGTGCGGGAATATATTTTAAAATAAAAAATCAAAAGCCCCGCACAAAAAATAGTCGATTTAAGTCACGATTTTCGCCAGTTATTATGTTTTTGTAATCCTCTTTAGTTGATTCCCATATAGCACACTCTCCTCTTGAAGATGTTTAAAAAAGGTCACAATGAGCATGCTTACACTTTTTTAAGACGTCTCACGAGACCAGGTTTTACGTCAATTATACGTAAATTATACTAAAAGTTTCGTACACTTCCCTCCGCTAGAAGACGTTAAAATAGGTCTAAGAAGATGGTTCTAAGATACATTTTATCCATCTTCAAGCTATTTTAATACCTCAAGGTATTTTTTTATACTAGTTATAAACCTCCCAATACCATCGATTTTAATAAACAACGTAAAATCTCCACTGAAATTATGTCTCCAAGATGTCTAAGGAAGTCTCTTATAAGACGTTTAAATTAAGTATTTTTAAAGAATTCTAGAAGATGTTTAATATGTCTAAAATATATAAACTGTGACCACTTTCAGACATTCTTAAGAGGCCTACAAACACTGTATACTCATGTAAAGAATACCTAAAGATGTTTAATAAATGTCTATGATGTATAAACCGTGACCACTTTGAGA
This sequence comes from Allygus modestus, assembly GCA_963675035.1. Classification (NCBI taxonomy): domain Eukaryota; kingdom Metazoa; phylum Arthropoda; class Insecta; order Hemiptera; family Cicadellidae; genus Allygus; species Allygus modestus. The sequence continues at coordinate 230,380,534 of OY776112.1, read as the reverse complement.
TATTCTTAAGAAGTCTACGTCATAAAATAAAATATTGTACTAAATTGAAAATCGGTTGAATATTTTGTAACAGAATTTGAAAAAAAAACACTTTTTCTTTGAACTTTAAATCATAAAGAAAAAACAAAATTATCATTTATAACAACACAAATAATAGTCAAAATTTACTAATAAATTACAGGAAACATATTTTACTATACGAAGCCATAACAAAATTGTTATTAATTATTTTTACCCACGAAAATTAGGCCTTACTTTTGTTCAATTATTTGTAAATGTTTAAAACAAATAAACAATAATTATTTTACATGCTTCGTAATTTTTTACTCCTAATGAAATATTAGAACCATGACTGTTTTGGTTAAATAAAATACAAAATGCATGTCTACTTTTGTATATTTAAGTAAAAAATTAATATTATTAAAATTGTAACAAATTTTAAATTATGATGGTGTCTGTGATGGCTTGTAATGGCTGGCGCATTCTAGAAGTTGATGTCCACCAAAATCTGTAACAAACACATAAGGTATGTAACAAATGTAGGGAAATATAGTTACTGTACAAAAATAAATAATCAATTATGTACAAAATGCATGCAAGTATACGTTTTTAGCAAATTTCTCCTGTAGGGAAGAAGCTATTACCGTAGTCGGCATGGTAAGACCTAGGCCCGGGATCATGATAACTTTTCGTTTTGAGATCCCCAGATGCCAAAAACACCATTCGTTTGAAACTGTATATATATAAATGTGTCCGTGGGTGCGATAACTCTCGTAAAAAGTCCGACTTTTGGGTCCGACTTTGATGAAATTTGGTATAAACGTGTAAAACAACATTTATGACTAGTTCGAAAACCAGCCGATTACACTATCCCAAGGGGTATTTTGGGGGGGTTTTGTACCCCAAAAATGGGTTTTTGAATTTTTTACATCTATTTTGTTAAGTAGTCAAATTTTAGTTTGCACCATTGGATTAAGCTTAAAAAACACACAATTTGGTGTTTTGATCATTGCTCTACGTCAATTTGTTACCGAGATACTGAAAGTGCTTAACACAGTATGTTGTCTAGTCTTATAAAGAATAATAAAATTGTTATATCTCCCTTAATTATGAACGTATACTGATGAAACTAGGTACAGTATGGCTTAATCTGGTTGTGGTCTATTGATATTTGCTAAAAAAAATTTGTTGCCAAAAGTTCCCGTAGCAGCAAACCTGCGTACCCAGCCCCCATGATATTCTTATGGTGAATAATTTAAACTGTATGTATCGCTTATTTGTGAGTATATTTTTATGAAACTTGGTAAGTGGCGTTATGTAGTATCAAGACATTTATGTATGCATTGGAAATTTGCTTAGTACACAGGTTTACCGCGACGGGGGTATTTTCTAGCTCCTTCTATTTCAATAAAAAATGGAATTCTTTTGACTATTAGTGAGTTTTTATACTAAATAAAATAGTTTTTATACTATTAGTCTGAGTTTAAACCAAATTAAAGTAAAATCTTTTTATATACCCTCATTTAAAATGTGTAACGATTTATCTAAAATATTATAAGAAAGGTGGTTTCTGTATGTCTGTCTGTCTGCTGTTTCGGGTAAACACAAAAACTACTGAACTGACTGGGCTGAAACTTAAAGGTAGATCTTGAACCTGTGCAACACACAGGCCTATTCACTTCCTTAGAATCCCCTCAGGCTACGCCCCGTGAACGTCCTAAGTTTCAATGTTTACATCTCAGAAGAAAGTAAACATTCAGAAACTGTAATGCGAACAGCTGTGGATACTTCCATTTGGCAGCTTAAAGAGCAGAAGCAAGAACAGCTGTTTCAAGCTCTCAACCTTTCTAACCTGAGCGAAGAACGGGTACATTCTAATAGTTTATCATAAATTATTAAAAGGACATTTAAAAATCTAATTTGATTTACTCTATTTGCTCACCTAATCAGGCAATTAAAAAACATTCTAATTGATTTCTAGAGCTGCCAAATAAATTATAGTTATTCCTAAACAGGTAGAATATGGATATACCATTCTCGATGACAGTGCCTACTAACGGTTATACTATAATGACTATAATGATGGTTAATAAAGTTTAAGCCTATAATTTGTGAGTGTAAGATCTTCTAGGCCTAAGTAGGTTTAAGTTGGAAACGGTGGCAGTACTGGATTTACGCTTCATAAAAACCAATGTTAAACAGAATGAGTAATATCTCATTTATTTATCACGAAAAAACTTGATTCATATGTCAAATTAATGCTCCCTGTAAATTTACATTTTTATTGTAAGCGATGTTTTTATTAAAACGTTGGCTACCGACTGTCCCACATACACGTGACACAATGTTATCTCTTAAGTTGGAAGTTAAATTTTTTGTTATATGGGTTTTTAAAATCGGCCGGGAAAATCACATTTTGACAGTAATTTTCAGTTTATTTATCTCGGAAAACCTTGTCCGGTTAATCCGTGATCCGGACGATTCAGGTCCGGATAATCCGAGGTGCAAGTAAATCATTATAATTATTACTTCCTTAGCTTGGCACTGACTCGGTAACAAAACCTGACGCTTGTCAATGCTAGATATACATAGTTTAAAGATAAATCCACTTTTTAATTTTATTTAAGTTATGATTTGATTAGGATTGCAATATGCCAAGTCTTATTAGCAAGAGGCTGAACAAAAAAATGTCTAAAAGTTTAATGTCCTGACCTAGGCCAAAGTATTATTTTAATTTTACCTTCTAATCTTTGATGAGCTGTGAGCTACGAGTGTCCATCTCCCATAGGTCTGAAGTCTGGTTAGGTGTTGGGCTCCCATTGTGCAGAGCAGGCTGTCTCTTTTCAATCTTGGTTGGCAGCAACATGAAAACAATTAGGGCCTAATCAGTTAAAATAGTCTATTCATTTAAAAATTAGGTACTTAAACAAATTATAATGAAAGCTTAGTAATTAATTTAAATCCAATGATAGTTACTGCAGTTAAGTACATAAATGTACTCTTTAAGTGTATACAAGTACGGTACTCTTTATACTGAGTACTTAGAACTGCCTAGTGCACTGACAGTAAAATACCAATGTGGGGATAAAGAAACTCAAAAATCTCAATACAAAAAAAAACCTGTAAACATTTAAATACGAGGCATGTTTTTAAAGTAAGTACAATTTTGAATTCCGTCGTTGCAACTGGCACTCCTGCATGCTGCGCTGTGTACCTGCATCTATTGGCAAGACTAGGACGCAACTACGGTTAAAAATCAACTGGATTTTCATCTGTTTGTGAGCATTCAAAATGGTGCCGCTGATTGAGGTCCCCGCAGATTGTGATGTCGTGCCGCAATTTTATTTATAAGTCATAACGGTATGAAAGCGGCTGAAATTCATCAGGAGATTAGGGAAGTCTATAGCAAAGTGTTTGACACCTCAAGTGTCAAGAAGTGATTCGAAACCTGTGACAAATTGGCTGTGGGCCTCGCCCCTAAGCTCAACCAGTGGCCTTGGCCCATTTTGCCGTCCAGGTCAAAGTTGATGGCCTTTTTGTGGTGCGGGCCCCATTTGTGGTGTGGGCCTCTAGGCGCGTGCCTATGTAGCCTAAGCTTAAATCCGGCCCTTATAGAGAGAGCAGCGGCATTCTCTTCCCAGGTCTGCTTATATCCAGATTTACGATTGTCGGCCAAGACATTCCTAGACTTCGTAATGTAACTTAAATCAATTGAAGATCAGGAAAGGACTTCACAAGCAATTGAAAGACACTGAGCGACTTATTTGTGAGTGAGGCAGGATGGCCGGACTGAGGTATGATAGAAGTAAGCAGAAATAAGCAGCGTCTGCCGCTGCCTTATCTATAGACCTTAAATAAATGTTTATTATAAATTTTAATGGCTTTTATTCAAATTTAATCAGCAGTTTTGATCATTTTTAACATTGTTTTACACAGCTGATAAACCAAGGACATTGTATTTCGTAAACACTAACTTCATTTATTTGTTTAAATCGTTGTTAGTGATGGGGAGTTGATGTTATTTAAGAAATTATAGAAAATGTCCGCAATGAATTCTTAAATAACATTAACACACACATTAACATTATTTAAAAGTCATTTTAAAAGGAATGCTTTTCCAAATATTTGTTGGTCTGGCATCTATCTGAGACGCTTGAAGGCATACGTACACTTACAATCAGATGTATGATTCTCACTGGTCACCTTTTAAAATTGTTATCGCTATAGAATGACCCATGAATGTTAATATCTTCGACAGTTCTACGATTTATTTACAATAATTAGTTCAATGTGGCTCTAAAAACAAATACATACATTTGGTAAATGCAATGCATTTGATGTAGCAGTGTCAACCCTTTATGTATGTCAACAAATGTTACTAGCTTGACATCTCTAATCAATGACGAAAAATATAAACAATTAATGTAGACAGTAAAAGAATATTTACTGTTTTAGTCCCTACGTCGAATAAGTGAAGTCGGGTAACCTTCTCAGAGTTTATTTTAAAAAATTATAAAAATACAGTAAATACAATGATTGACATTGAGCATGTTATGTGTATCTAAGACGCAATCTTGACATCTACAATCCGCCATCGACATTAGGTTCGTTAACATTTTGTAGACGTGTTTTATACATTTTAAATTCAACAGAATAGACGTCTGAATTTAAAATACAAATACATAGTGATTGACGTAGAGCATTCTTTTGTGTATAGGCTGAATGTTTGGGCCTGTTCAGCGAGAAGTATAGGACCGCCTTAAGACGCAATCTTGACATCTACAATCCGTCACCTACATTGGATTCGATAACATTTTGTGGACGTGTTTTATTAATCTTATAATCGACAAATAATACTTTGTATTAATTACTCATCAATTCAAATTAAACCACTAGCTTTTTTGTATTACTTACCTTTAGGACGTTTTAGTAGGTGATAATGAGTGATTTAAGTTTTATTTATCGGTAAATATAAGTATTAATGCAAATAAAACAAAAACTTAAATTAATTCTGGACTTAAGTGAACAATTTTTGAAAGCTAGAATTAATACAAATCTAATTCGATTTCATTTTAAGACTTTAACCCCATATTGACAGTATATTTGTCCAAGTCCATGTTAAATCGGCCACAGACGTTTTATTTCAAAATCGGTTATGCATTTTAGACGTCTTTAACACGAATTACTGTGGTAAACAATAAACCCTTTAGAGATGTTTTGAAGACTTCCCTTGTAAAATTAAAATAAAGAAGATGAAGTGATATTTGAAATCTGGATTAAATAAATAGTGTATTTTAGTAGTGATTGAAAAAAACTAAGACGTTCTCATTTTTGAACTTAAATTTAACAATCCCAATGGAGCATGTCTTGAAAACATCTTCTATAAGGTTAATATGAGCTCGTCTTAAAATGGTTTAAGTCTTGTCATCTCCTAAACGTGGAAGCGAAGACGTATAACCAGGCACGTTTCGAAAACGTCATTTATGTGGTTAATAATTAGTCGTATAATTTTTAGCTGTTTTAAACGACTATTAAACGTGTTTTAGACTTGGTGTGCTGTATGGGTTGGTTGCTTACGGAACAACACTTTTCTATATTTACGAATATATTAGCAGTTTTCAAGGGGACAGGTGACTGGGTCTTTTAAACTTCCACGACGCTAATTCATACATTTCACCTACGTGGTTCTCAGTTAATTATTGTACTGTAATTGTTAGTTTCATTTAATTAAATACTTGCTTAGGTGTACTATTTTCAGCGTTGGTAGATAGGCCACAAACACTTACGTCTAAATAAATATTGGAGGCAACACGTCTCAGGGAAACTGCGTGGCGGCCGCCAATTTCTGCTGAGGATAATGGACATGTTGGTGAACGCAAACGATTCGCCAATTTAACTAAATCATTATTCATAACATAATATGGTTACAATCATTGTTTGTCAGTCTGTAATTTATTATATTGTACAGTAATAATAAATTCACAAACATAACGAATACAATAAATTAGTTGGATTTTTAGTTATATTAGTGTTAATAAATTCAATTAGATTTGATAAGTTTATTACTGTAACAGAAAGGTGTAATCATCAGTGGAGTACCAGCCTTACAGTCAACGTCTCGACATTCCAACGTACGTCATTCTGAAGTTTTGCCGTGTTGCATTCAGTATTTAGTTAGATCTCTGTGGTTTCAAAGAAATACATATTAAGTAAAAATAACATTTTTTTAGATTGTATTAACCTATTAACCCATTTTTAAACTCGCATTAAGATTGTTAATTTTAGAATGGACATAATTATAATTTCGGTGAGCCTATATGTTATTTGTTATTTATGGTGTGTTGTTATCTAAGAAAAAAACAACTTGAATATATGAATTATTGTAGAAGGCAATAAAAATCCTCCTTAAGAGATAAAAAAACGAAGCACGGTACTCACGTGAGAACGCGGTACTCACGTGAGATTAAAACATTATAAAACGAAGTTCTCCACATTTATTTGATCGTGTTCAACTGGAAATTAACAGTCATGGCTAAATTAAAACAAATTCTCATATGTTTACATAGGCAACAAAACGATCGATAGTCACAATAATTTCCGTTGATTTTTCAACGGGAGTAGGGGTGGCCCCGATATAGCAAGCCAATCAGAAGCCAGCATTTTGGTCACGTGACTTGTGACGTCATTCCAAGATGGCGGCGCCCATGGTGGCTTCACTTTTTTCCCGCCAAATTTTCACTTTTTTCCCCGCCAAATTCCCTAACCTCACTTTTCTCCCTCCAGATTGTGCAGTGTTGCCAACCTATGGCTATTATATGCTCTATGGTATTATACTCTATAGGGATACGCTACCAACCTAACGGAGCTAAATAAGGTAAGTAAAAAGTCAGTTTGTTATACAATAAGTTTATTAGATATATGTATATATGTATAATAAAATAGATATATGTATATATGTATAATAAAATAGATATATGTATATATGTATAATAAAATAGATATATGTATATATGTATAATAAAATAGAATATATAAACAGTTAACATAATAATATACATATAAAACGTTAAAAGAATATACATATAAAAAAGTTAATAATATACAAAAAACAAAGAGTAATATATAAAAAGTTAATAATATAAAAAACAAAGAGTATACATGAATAGCTAAAAAGAGTAATATATGAAAAATTATACATGAATATATATGAAAAGCTAAAAGAGTAACATATTAAAAATTATACATGATTATACATATAACAATCAGCGGTCCGCTGCATCCTCTATGGCCTTTAGCGGTCCGCTGCATTCTCTGTGGCCTCCTCCCTGAAACAAACAATACCCCCGTCGCAGCAAACCTGCATACTCAGCGAATTTCCAATGAATATATAACATAACACATTATAACACTTAACAGGATTCATAAGAAATGTATTCACAAACAAGCGATATTTAAAATATTAATTATTCTCCATAAGAATAACATTGGGGATGAGTACGCAGGTTTGCTGCAACAAGGCACACAAAATAATGGGTTTTTATGCAAATATCAATAGAACTCATCTTAGTGAAGTCACATACCAAGTTTCATCCATATACATTCATAAATAAGCGATATATAACATTTTAAGTATTTTCCATAAGAATAACATAGGGACCGAGTACCTAGGTTTGCTGCTACAGGAGCCATAGGCGAAAAATTGTTTTTTTGTGCAAACAACAATAAACCATAACCAGATCAAGCCATATACCAAATTTCGCCAGTTTATGTTCATAAATAAGCGAGATATACAATTTTCCTTTTTCTCCATAAGAATAACATTAGACAACGTACTGTGTTTAGCACTTTCAATATCTCGGTAACCAATTGACATAGAGCAATGATCAAAATACCAAATTGTTTGTTTTTTTAAGCTGAATTCAATGGTATAAATTAAAATTTGATTTAAATTAAAATTAAATGTGAAAACCCCAAAAACCTCATTTTTGGGGTACAAAACCCCCCAAAAACCCCCCTTCGGATGGTGCGATTCATCTGGTTTTCGAACTCGTTCAAATAAATGGTACTTTGCACATTTGTACCAAATTTCATTAAGATCGGACCTTTTTTACGAGAGTTATCGTGCTTACGGACACATATATATATATATATATAAATATATATATATAAATATATATATATATATATATATATATATACACATATATAAAAATTTGAACGAATGGTGTTTTTGGCATCTGGGGACCTCAAAATGAAAAGTTATCATGGTCTCGGGCTTAAGTCTTACCATGAGACCTACGGTAATAGCTTCTTCCCTATAGGGGAAATTCGCTAAAAACACCGTTAGTCGACTGAAAATCCGGTTGTAACCTGTTAAAATACAGCTCTGTGATTGGTCGGAATAAGCTCGCACCCCATTGGTCGTCTTAGGCGTTCTGATCGCTGATTGGTCCATCCATACACCTGTACCGTTGGCGGCTTACCTCGTTCACTCTGTTCCCGGCTTTTGTGTTGGTCAGAGGTCTCTGCGCTGCTCTGTTCTTTGATATTGTGGTGTAGTGAGTTTGTGATAGTATTGTGCAATCGCAGTAAGTGCTAGCTATAATTTACCGTTAGTATTTAACGCGTATTATATTTGAGACCTAACCTCAAATTTATTGCATAACATAACCCTATTTTGCGTGTATAACATATTCCACTTTATTATTTTAATTTTCTAGCCCTAGTGTTGTATTTACTCAAGTCGAGGTTTTACATAACCTCACTTTTGAGGGTAAACATAACCCTACTTTTGCGTGTATAACCTCACTTTATTGTTTTAATTTATTATTTAAATTTTATTTTGACTTAAGTAGTAATGGCTGGTGTTGTTGAGCCTGTCGAAGTCCTCAGTGACGAGCAGGCGTATGTAAAGAAATTCCGCTTATACGGAACAAAAACCATTTTCAAATTTACTAACCCTCCTCCCGATACTAGTGAGATAGATTGGCTCAGACAAGGTTTCGCAAAAATTGTGAATGAGATGAAAGACCAAGCCCATGAAAACGATCAGCTCGGCTTTACTTTGCAGAGTCTAAATTTAAAATCAAAAGAACCCGGGTTTGTTGCTTTTCGGCCCGCTGGTGATATTAATGAAGACATCCTTTGGCAAATTTTTGGGGGAATAGTACAGTCAAATTCTGAATCCATCAAGTCCACGGACACTTTTAAAGTAGAATGTACCCGAGTTAATCTCCCTGTAGGTTCTGGAACTCGCAAAAGACCCGGTATCTTTAACAAATTTGAAGAGGAGTGTAAGGCGAGGAGGGGAATAGTAGTTATTAACAACAACGATAACTTGTGTCTCCCTAGAGCTTTGGTGGTGGCTATCGCTCATTCTACAAAAGATCCTCAATACAAAGCGATTCGGCAGGATGATAAAAAAAGGCAAACCGTTAGGGCTCAGGAACTTATTCGGCGGGCTAGGGTGGAGATGGCTGAGGATGGCGCTGGAATCCCCGAACTTGAAAAGTTTCAAGACTTGTTGAAATAGTTCAAAATCACTGTCTACAACTACGATAGGAAAGGCCGGGATGTTTATTTTGAGGGACGTGTTGAAAATGCTAAATTTCAAATCAACCTGTTGTTTAATAATGGCCACTATAACGTAATCACTAGTCTGACTGCTGCTTTTGTTTTTTAATATTTTTGCGAAGCGTGCCACGTCCCTTACGATCACAAAGCTAAACACAGATGTTCAAACATCTGTTCTCAGTGTCAGACCATCTCACCTCCCTGCAAAGAGGAGCATGGGGGAATAGTTTGTCCAAAATGTAACATGACTTTGAGAAATCAGCGGTGTTTCACTGCTCATCAAGTCGATAGATGTAAAGCTGTTAAAAAGTGCCTTGACTGTGGTAAATTAATTTGGATTAGAGACAGATCCACACCCCACAAGTGCGGTGAAGTCTATTGCAAACCTTGCGGTTCCTTCCAAGATCCTAATCATAAATGTTTCATGCAGCGAGACGAGGGTAAGCCTAAACGCAAGGACTACCTATTCATTTTCTTTGACCTGGAGACTCGCCAAGACGAGTCTCTCCCCTCTGACCCCGAGCAAAAATTACATAAAGTAAACTTGTGCGTTTCTCAACAGTTTTGCTTTAATTGTATAGAGTCTAGATTTTGTATGACATGTAGAAACTGTACGAGAGTCTTCAACTCTGACCCGGTTAAAGATTTCATGGAATATGTCATGGAAGTCAGGAAACAGTTCAAAAATGTCTGTGTGATCGCCCACAACGGCCAAGGCTTTGATTTTCAGTTTTTGTTAAAGTATGTGTTGGAACAAACTAAATTTACACCAGATCTGGTCATGAGGGGAACCAAAATTATTCTCATGGAAATGGACAACGTGAGGTTTGTGGACTCACTCAACTATTTCCCCATGGCCCTCACTGCGCTCCCTAACGCCTTCGATCTGCCTCCCGAGAGAAAGAAGGGCTACTTTCCCCACCTCTTCAACACTCTAGCGAACCAAGATTATGTAGGCCCTATTCCCGACGAGCAGTACTACTGCCCGGGGTCAATGTTTGAAAAGTCCCACAAGGCCTTTGAAGAATGGTACGATGCGAGAGTGGCTGAAAACTATGTCTTTGACTTTAAAAAGGAAATCTTAGAGTACTGCATCTCTGATGTAGAGATCCTAGCTCAGGCCTGTCTTAAGTTCAGATCGATATTCCTCAAAGAGTGTAATGTCGATCCTTTCCTAGAGGCTGTAACGATCGCTAGCGCCTGCAACTTGGCCTTCCGCTGCAACTTTTTAAAACCAAACACGATCGGCCTCATCCCAAAGAACGGCTACCGTTTAGTGAATAACCAATCAGCTATCGCCATTCAGTGGCTCAGCTGGGAAGAAGAGAAGCGTGAAGTGAGGATCGAGCATGCGGGGCGGAGTAAGGAAGTAAAGATTAACGGGCTAAAAGTAGATGGGTTTGACGGGGAAAACATCTACGAGTTTCACGGGTGCTACTGGCACGGTTGCCGCAAATGCTTCCCGTACAATCGAGAGGCTCCTCTGAAGGAGGATCCCTCGGACTCGCTTCACTTGAGATACGAGAGAACCAAGTCCAAAATATCTAAGTTTAATGACTACGAAGTAGTCGAAATGTGGGAATGTGAGTTTCGAAAAGTAAAGAAAGACCAGAAGCTCGCACACTTGGACTCTCTCCCCATACTAAACACACTCCCACTTGATCCTAGAAACGCTTTCTTTTGGGGCAGAACAGGCAACTCCAAGACTTACCACAAATGTGAAGAGGGAGAAACAATCCAGTATGTGGACGTGTGCTCTCTCTATCCGTATGTGTGTAAGTATTGTAAGTATCCCCTTGGTCATCTTACGATTTACGTGGGTGACAGGGAGTGCAGACAGAGAGGGCTCGGTGTAGATGGTTTGATGAAATGTAAAGTCCTGCCGCCTCGGGATCTCTACCATCCGGTACTCCCAGCCAAAATGAACAAGAAACTCATGTTTGCCCTGTGTAGGACTTGCGGGGAAACTCAAAACCAAGGGGAATGTTTTCATGAGAGTGAGGAAAGGGCGTTGGTAGGGACTTGGACTATGGACGAGGTGAGGAAGGCTGTAGAGAAAGGCTACGTTGTCCTCGACATCTACGAACTGTGGGAATATAAAATGGCAACATACGAGAAAGGGGGGCTTTTCACCGACTTTATCAATAAATTCTTAAAAATGAAGCAGGAAGCCTCAGGCTATCCTAGCTGGTGTGAGACTGAACAGGACAAAGACAAGTACATCGCGGACTACTTCACTCATGAGGGAATCAAATTAGAGAAAGACAAAATTGTTAAGAATGGGGGTTTAAGACAATTGGCTAAATTAATGTTAAATTCATTTTGGGGAAAGTTCGGGCAGAGGGAGAACCAAACCAAGGCAATGATTGTCAGAGATCCCAAAACACTCTTTGAAATGCTGATAAGTCCCGACGTACAAGTAAACCGAATTCAGACTGTTAATGAAGAAGTGGTGGTAGTTAGCTGGGAGTACCTGGAGGAAGTCGGTGAGCCCTTGAGAAATGTCAATGTAGTGATCGCTGCCTACACTACAGCTCAGGCTAGGTTGAAACCCTATGAACATCTGGAGGCCTTGGGCGGTCAGGTGCTCTACTACGACACGGACAGCTGTATCTATTTCTACAGGGGAGGTTTGTATAGAGTCCCTACGGGAGATTACCTCGGGGAAATGACAGATGAATTGGTAGGTGATTACGGGCCTGGATATTTCATCGTTGAATTCGTTTCTGGGGGGCCAAAATTTACGCGTACCTTGTCTAGTCAACCAAAGAACAATGTTTGAAAACCGTTTGTAAAATCAAGGGCCTCACCCTCAATATGAAGACTTCCGAAACGTTAAACTTTGAAGCTCTGAAAAAGATGGTCCTTAGTGAAACAGCTGAAATACTAGAAATTGAAGAAAACAGAATTAGGAGGACTAAAGACCGTGACATTGTAACTGTAAGCAAAACTAAAGTTTTCAAAATTACTGGACCAAAGAGGAAGTTTGAGGGAGAGTACGACACCCTGCCTTACGGCTACAAAATTCAAAGACTTGAGTAAAACAATACCGGAAGTGCAAGGGGGAGCGAAACGCCCCCCCTAACCCATAATGAGTCATACTTTCCCCTCCCGCGGATCGCTCTGCCTCGGTCACTTTTGCCGCTGCTCCTGCCGAGGTAAGACGTGTCCCTACGTAGCTCTGATCTGTACTATTGCACAATACTTGACATAAGATGTCTCACCTAACCTCTTATATATTTAATGATCAACCCGTTGCTGTTCTGTTTGACAGTGAAAATAATCCTTGGTTCAATGGAAAAGAAGTGGCTAAAATCCTGGGCTAGTCTAACCCTAAAAAAGCTCTTCTAGCACATATCAGTGAAATATACAAATCAACTCAACCGGAAGTAGTTGGGACCCAAAATGGGTCCCAACTCAATTATCATGATTCCAAAGTAGTTTTTATATCAGAACCGGGTTTATACGAGTTGATTTTTTCCTCTAAACTACCAGTTGCTAAAACATTTAAATACTGGGTTTTTGAAGAAGTCCTGCCTTCCATTAGAAAGTATGGAGTGTATAAAATCAAACAAGAAAATAATCAGTTGTTACAATCACTTACAAAATCACTGGAGATTAACCAACAGCTCACTCAAATTAACTCAGAATTTAAAACTACAAACGATATAATGTGTGAAGAAAATCAGTCACTGAATGGGCTGCTGACCAAACAGGCACCGAAGGTTGCTGTGATGTCAGACGACGATGGACTTAAACATGTTTTATGTGTCCTTATTAAAGAAACTCTTCTGGAGCTGTACAGAGTCTGCGAGTACAAATGTATTCGCATACAAAAAAGAAAATTTAACGAAGCTTTCACTAAAGCCAAAAATGAAGGTTTCGTACCTTGTTTCATCAAGTCTCCTGTTCCTAACGGGATTAACGTACTTAACAAAGCAAAAGAAGTAATGCAGAGTTATGGTATGCACTTTGACTCTGCATACAACAATATCCTAACTTCTCACAATTTTGTAAATATAGTTGAGCATGTCTTGGACAATGCATAAGTTCCCACTGTATGTATGTGTGTGTGTGTGTGTGTGTGTGTGAATGAAGGTCCCTGGCACGGGTGACGAAAAGCCCCGTAAACCTGAAAGGGGGTCTAGTAGATTGAGACGCTTGGCTAACACCCAGGCTACTCCTTCGAACGGTCTATGTATGAATGAGGGGTCTTACAGACCTCGGGTGAATGAAGGACTTTGTAAATCGAGAAGTCTAGACTACTCCTTGGAACAGTCCGTACGGTGGGGACTTGTAAAATTAAAAAGTAAAATACAAAAAGAAAAACGGGGGAGGCAGCTAGTTTACTTTTGGAAGGCCTCCACGGGCCATGGCGGTGGAGGAGCCATGGTTTATCTTTTAAAAAATACTCTATCCTTTGTTTGCTAAAAAGGGAGAGGACATTAGTTCGTTCTGGGCTACAACCAGGTAATCTGGATTGGCTCACGCACGGAATAATGTTTAACCTGGGTGCACATGCACGGGTGGTCTCAAACCCCACTCAAGCAAACAGATACTTACTTATCCCGAATATAGAGGGTTCACGATAATGTACACCGGGTTTCTAGGCGGTAGCGGTGGTGGGCTAGGTGGTCGCTGAGGCGGCTGCGACGACACCGGCTTGACCTCCTCGTACAGGGGCTCCTCCTCACGACAATAGGTGACCGTCGGGGTAGGTGGGGCCCGAGGCACCCTGGTGCAGGACACCGCGTAGCCAAAACACACCAACACAATAGACATCTCGGTCAGTACTGACCGAGCGTTACCACTGTGAGCATTATCAAACAGGACGCTGAGGTTTTGATAACGAATATGGCGTGGTGCCTGATAAGCTCTTTAGCGGACAAATTATTTGTCTTTGCTACATTTGTTACGAGCCTGGTATTTATCTATATAATGAGAATCACCGATGTAAGTATAAAACTAGTGTCCTCAGAATAATCGTATCATTAGTAAAATGGACGGTAAGACAGCTATAGCGGAGGAGCTGCACAGACCTGCCAGGAGAAACTATACTAGGCGTAAAGTTACCCTTAAGGGTTTAAGGGACCTTTACCAGGCTGATCTCGTTGAAATGAAGCCTTATGCGAAAACTAACAAAGGCTACAAATATATTCTTACCATGATTAACTGTTTGTCAAAACTAGCTTTTGCCGTACCTCTAAAAGACAAGTCAGGGCCAGAAGTGGCAAAGGCACTCGCTCCTATCTTAGCTAAATATAAAATGAAAAACTTTCACACAGACCAGGGTACCGACTTTTTCAATAAACATGTAAACGCGTTAATGAAGAAATACAAAATCAACCATTACCATACATTTTCCGAACTAAAGGCTAGTATAGTAGAAAGACTGAACAGAACGATTAAGACAAAAATGTACAAGTTATTTACTGCCAGAGGTAGTTATGAGTGGGTAAGTCTATTGCCAGCAATCATAAAATCTTACAACAACACAAAGCACAGAACTATAGGTATGAAACCCAAGGATGTAAGACAGAAACATGTCAAAGACATTCTAAATAAAATAAATACAGTTAAAAAACCCAAACATAAAATCCTTAAACAAAAATTAAAATTAGGTGACAGTGTTAGAATCAGTAAAGCTAAAAGAGTGTTTAAAAAAGGCTATTTGCCAAATTGGACAAATGAGACGTTTACAGTATATGCGATTAAACCAACAAGACCAATAACATACATATTACAAGACAACAGAGGGGAAATACTTAAAGGTGGGTTTTATGCAGAAGAAATTAGCAAATCAAAAACCGGTGACATTTATTTAGTTGAAAGAGTTTTAAAAAGGAAAGGAGACAGACTCTTTGTACGCTGGAAGGGGTATGATAGCAGCCATGACAGTTGGATTGACTCCAAGGACTTGGTGTGATAACGATTGACCGCTTCATCCGCTCGGTATGTGCTTATCAAGACCACGTCCGGGAAGTATATATCAGCTGTAATCAGTAGTGAGTAATCAGTCAGGATGCGGGTTGAGAAGCAGGAAGTCGAGCTTCCCGTTCAAAACTTTGATGAATATATCGGGTCGGGCATGGTTAAAAAGAATAAACACGATATTTTATTACCTGATTCAATACGCTGTATAATATGCGGGCCAAGTTCCTCTGGGAAGACCAATGTTTTATTCAATTTATTGTTTGACCCAAACGGCTTAAGATTTGAAAATGTCTACGTTTTTTCAAAGTCCCTCTATCAGCCCAAGTACGAATTTCTAAAGAAGGTAATGCCCAAGGAGGTTGGTTATTTCGCGTATGATGACAATAGTCTAGTTGTACATCCAAACAAAGCTAAACCAAACTCTATAATGATCTTTGACGATATTTCCTGCGAAAAACATGACAATATACGCAGTTATTTCACTATGGGTAGACATAAAAATGTAGATACATTTTATTTAGGGCAGACATACAGTGCTATACCCAAACAGCTGGTGAGGGACAACTGTAACTTTGTTATTTTATTCAAACAAGACGAAAGGAACCTAAGACATGTGTACGATAATGTCACCACCGACATGTCTTTTGACAAATTTAAAGAGTTGTGTGCTCGGGCGTGGCGAGATAACTTTGGATTCCTTGTGATTGACAAGACTCTAGACCCTTATAAGGGAAGGTACAGAGTAGGGATGGACAGTTTTATAACAGAAGTGTAATGGTTCGCATCTACACGTACAACGATTTAAGAGGCTTTAACGCTAAACTCCATAATGTCAAGTCAAACTTGTCCTCTTTTTATTACAAGGACAAGAAGAAATTCTGTGGAAACTACTGCAGTAAGAAACCCCCTCATGGGTACCAGCTTAACAAAAGATGCTGGAGACATAAAAAACTAAAAAGATCCGCTGTGATACCGCCTGTAGTTTTATTAATAATATCTGCGAGTGAGAGAACCTATAACCGAGATACATGGCTTAGTTTTATGAACAAATGCGAAGAAAAAAAACGTACCTTTGGAACTTGTAATATATCACGAAGATATGTACAACTGTACCGTGCGAGACCCACAAAATATGATATCTAGATTCAGGCCGTTCCCCGAGTTCTTTGGGCAAGTTTTGCCTTTACGGAACTTGCACGGAAGTGTTAATTTTACACAAATCTGTAATGAAATGCTGCAATACGGATGTAAGATCCCATTTTCTTCACGGTGTATACTTCTGACAGAACGCAGTATTCCTATAAGATCACCAATGACAGTCTATAAAAAAGCTTCAAGCTTAAAATGTCACATCGATATTAGTTATAATATCGGATACACGAACGTACCTCCTAGTGTCCCTAGATGCAACAGGAATAAACCGTTTAACGGTGTTAATAACCTATGCCAGGGGTTGTATACTACAGAGTTTCTCAAACTGGCCCTGCCCACACTACCAGTACAGTGCGAGAGATTCGGTATAAGTCTAAACAATGGCGTGTACAGTGTAACAAACAGAGTGCTATTTGACCAGTGGAGAGCGTTCACAGGCGCGAACCCGAGCGAATTCTGGCTTTTAAATTCTTATTTACTGCAACACCTCAACGAGCCTAGGCCTATGGCGTTACTCAGACGATTCATGCAAAACACAATTGAAAGTGATAAATACACCGTAGCAGAAATACCTCAATGGAGAGACGGGTGGAAACGTACTTTTGTATTCAGGAGTTTTACCGGTCGTTATGTGATTCCCCGGTTCGATGCTAGAGAACAGAGGTACTACAGAGGTATGGACTTTAGCGCTGGTGTTTCACTGTTGGATATTATCGAGTTCATACGGAGGCATAAGAGGCGTGCCTTGTTTTTTAGGCAAGTCGAAATGCCTTAAATCTAGATGCGCTGGTTGAAATCTATCATTTATGACTATGAAGCGGAGCAGTAAACAACAACTGACAAACCGACTCATAGAGCTACGTAATGCTATTAAGAGAAAGTATAAAATGTTTATACTTTCTCTTAATACTTTCTCTCCCCTATGTTTATCCTCGGGGAAGGATCCGAGGAAAGTGATATTATGCTTGAGAAACAGTATAAACCAATTATTCAAGAACTTAGAAAAACAACAACAGTTAGCCCCAACATAAAAACAGAACCCGAAACCTTTAAAGAAGAACCAATGGACTACAATACGACAGATGATGATGAAGGAGAAGCTGAATTTATTCCGCAGAGTGTATCAACACCTGAAACCAGCGGGTTAAAGCAAATTGTATCGACCCCTTCGGGACTGGAAACAGCGTCTCAATATTTGGAAAGTCAGTTTAGTAACCCCATGACGGTGAGTTATATGACACTTCTTTTAAAAGATGGTAGCGGTAAGGTCCGAGTTATTGATCATGACTACGGCCCTAGATACGAAGGCAGTACTTTAATGATGGGAGATAAGGTGTTAGACTTTGACAACGATGGAACTATTCTAATAAACAAAACAAGATATAGTCCTACCGAAGGTTTGTATAAGCTCATATTTAAGAGAACCCCTGACGAGGATATTTACGATGAAGACGATCTGAAGACCTATAAGAGTATTATTATCGCCACCAACGCTCACAAGAGAGGATACAAATTCCACAATCAAATTAGAAGGGACAACAATATAAAGTACAGAAGAATTATTAAAGATTTATTCCCGGCCAGAGTGGGCAAGGGTCTAGCGTGGAAGAATGCAAAGTCCCGTGATATAATACACTGGGACGACGCCAACGAGTTAGTGGACAGATTACGGCACATAGCCATGTCAACAGAGACTGGAAACAGAGTCCACGGCAATGAAATACTGAGTATCGTGGAGGAACTAAGGGAGGCCGGCTACATAAAAGGAGCTGGCAACAGTAGATTTAAAGCATTATTAAAATGACCATTGACAAGTTCGGACGTAGTAGCCGGAAATCCCGAGGTGAGGCCGTCAAGGGCCCCAAGGGAGAGGGTTTCAATTTAACGCCCCAAGGTGACTATGATATGCAAAATAAACGGTTATGTAAATTGGCTACACCGTTACAGCCACTCGACGCTGCTACAAAGAATTATGTTGACCATAAATCTATACCTTCTGACTTTCAGAGGTTCAATATGCAAAACAGAAGATTATGGAGTGTAGCTGACCCCGTGGAGCCCTCGGAGGCAGTAAACTTGGGCATACTAAAAAAACTAAGTATGACTATCTCCAACGATAAATATGACGCTAATAATAAACAAATAACTAATTTAGCTCTACCAACAGACCCCAGCGATGCATTTACCAAGTCGTACGTGGAAAAATAGATATTGCCTATAACCACTAACCTCGCTAATCAACAGCTTGACTTAACCGGTCTCAAGACCAGACTGTCAAAATGCGAAGGTCTAATAACCAGTAATAAAGATTTTCACGAGAAACGGTTGAGGAAATTCGGTACCATGGTCTTTAATTATATTAACAGAAAACAAACTGGGAGGTCTGCCATTCTACCCACACCGGGTGAAAACGATTACTTAAACTGGGAAGATTTGTTTGCTGACGGGTTAGAAGGTGGTGAAAAGCCTAAAGAAGACGTCAAACCTCTTCCGCCTGATACTTATGACCTCTTTATGACTGAAGAGGGACTGAGTGGTTGAAACAAATTAAAGAGAATTTTCGTCTTGAGCCAACGGGGATATTTGATGATACTTTTCCTTTCCCTGGTCTCCTCAGGACAGAAGCTGAATATATAATGTCACTTAAACCGGGAAATACCGATTAGTCTACTCCGAACCGTCGAGGATGTTGGTTCTCTTACTGTTTATGCTACCTCTTGCCTCGTGCAACAAGTCAATAGAGTATCTTACATATTACGGCTATCTGGAAAAAAACGCTTTTACAGAGGACATTACTTCTGCAGTAAAAAAATCTCAAGAGAATTTTCGTCTTGAGCCCACGGGGTTTTTTGACAATGATACCTTAGCGCTTATGAGCACTCCTCGGTGTGGCTATAAAGACAATATATTACCCTTCTCAGCTCTACCCAATAGAAAGTGGAATAAATCAGTAATAACTTGGTACCAATACGGAACACCACAGTACCCCAACTTAATTCAAAAAGCTTTCGATGTATGGGCCAAACATGCAAACTTAACTTTTAAAAAAGATATAAATAACCCCACTATAATTATATCCTTCTCAACTAATAGACAGCATATATTTTACTCTAGATGGGAGACTTGTCCATATGACTTTGATGGCCCCGGCTACCTCTTAGCTCACGCCTATTTACCCCATATGGGTTATAACCAAACGGACATACACTTTGATTCGGAAGAAAACTGGGATTTCACTACGAATTTACCACGATATGGAAACATTTCATTTTTTCAAACATTAGTACATGAAATTGGTCACGCCCTAGGCCTGGACCATTCAGGCGACGATAAATCAGCAATGTTCCCTTTCCATAGGAGTCCAATGGGGATTGTGGACATGAACGAATACGAGCTAAGCAAAGATGACCAACGCGCTATGGAGTTTCTGTACGGCAGGCCCACTAAGACATTTGCAACCATTCCAAACTATACACCATCCACTACCACGACAACAACTACAACAACAACCGCTACCACACCAAGCACTACAACACCTGAGACACCACCCGAGATAACTGAAAAACGCGATATATGCGAGTTAAAAGGTCAAATTGATAAGTACGTTATTGTAAACAAGAGGATATTTGCTTTCTTTAGAGACTACGTATGGATTATAAGTTTGGACCCTGCAGACAGGACTCCTGAGGATTTAACAAGGCCAAGGAGAATCTCTCACTGGCTTAACTTTTTACCGCGAAACTTTACTGAAATATCTGCCATCTACCAGAGACCTAACAGGGAAATTGCCCTTTTTGTTGGCAATGATGTATACTTATTTAGATACCCTTCACTGTCTTTGGTAACCAAGAGTAGTACTGACACCATAGCCGGTAGACAGGTATATAAAGTTAATTCGGCCTTTGCCACTAACACGGGGAAGAGTTACATGGTTATTAACGGCTGGTATCTGATTGAAATTAACGAGTGCGACTTTACTGGCACTTTTATGGGAATGGTTTCGTCTACACTGTACGGGGTTCCTGCTCACAGTCGCGGTGCATTTAGATATATAAATGGCATGATTTATATTGCAACTGACAGTGGTGTGTTGGAGTACAACGAGTTCACAAACGCTGTGTCTCGTACTGTGCCTGACATTTTTGAAGTTTTGAAAATTCCGTGTATACGTGAGACTCTACTGAATAGACTGTACGAGGTGATTAAATACTTACAATAAAATGGCTAAGACTAGAAGGAAACCTCTCAGACGCAAGCTAGCGCTTGTACGAGGTGGAGGTATTGTTTCATCGGTGCTGAACAAAGCTATAGATTTACTACCTGTTGAACTGCATATTCCTGGTTATCAGTACTGCGGACCTGGCACGAAGTTAAAAGAGAGATTGGCTAGAGGTGACAAAGGAATAAACGGGCTAGACGCGGCCTCTAAGGTCCACGACATAGCATACTCCCGGTATTCCGACAGCGAGCGGTGAAGGCAAGCTGACAAAGAGTTGGCGGAACGCGCTTGGCAGAGATTCAAGTCTAGTAACGCCAGTGTTGGTGAGAAAGCCGCTGCTTGGGCAGTCACAACAGCCATGATAGCAAAAACAAAATTGGGGGGAGGCCGTAAGAAGAAACGCCCTGCTAAACGCCCGAAGGGTAGAGGGTTGTATCTTAGGCCCTATAGAAAGGAAGGCGCAGGCTGTAAAAGAAAGAAAAGGGGAGGCCGCAAGAAAAAAAAGCATCTCAATACCAATAAAGCCACTTACAAATTACGATTTGATCAAATACGCGAGGTTATTGAAAATTCCTAATTTCAGAGGGGTTTATATGAGGAACAGTCTACCGAAAACCCCGAGAAAATGTGAATCTGCTATAGTTAACTTGGACAGTACAACCGGTCCAGGCACGCACTGGGTATGTTACAGGAAGATTGATAAAAAGGCCTATTATTATGACAGTTTTGGAAACCTAAGACCACCACCGGAAATTTCTAAGTACTTGGGTGAATGTGAGATGTACTATAACTACGAGAGACAACATAATTTTGACTCAGTTGTTTGTGGACATTTGTGTTTAAAGTTTCTCTGTAGTAATGTTCTGTCTAACAGGCGTAACTAGTGTTATATCCCACGAGCTAGCGTTTCCTATTGATGTTAGCGAGGGTACATGGGAACTTGGTTTAATTGAACTGACCACTTATAACTCTATACCGAACATTGAAAAAAACATAAATGATACGTTTTACTACGGTGATGATAAAAGTATTACGATCCCTGAAGGGTCTTACGAAATTGAGGACATTGAAAAGTATATACAGTCGCAACTACCAAAAGAAGTACAATTTACTTTGAAACCTAATAATAACACTTTAAAAGCTACGATATGTTGTTCTGAGAAAATTGACTTTACTAAAGAACATTCATTGGGAACACTCTTGGGCTACAAAAAACAAATATACGGGGCTAAAGATGAACATGTATCGGAACTGCCTGTAGATATAATAAAAGTTAACTCCATAAGGGTGGAATGTAATGTTACACGCGGGTCATACTTGAATGGGGTTGAGGGCCATGTCATACACGAGTTCTACCCGGCTGAACCACCGGGCTATAAAATAATGGAATTACCGAGGAATGTCATTTATTTACCTGTGATCAGCCAGAGGATCAACAACTTGACAGTGTCTCTAAAAGACCAGGACGGTAATCTTGTTAACTTTCGCGGAGAAAGAATTTCTGTTAGACTAAATCTTAGACGCAGTAATGGGGCTACTATTTAGGCATATACCAGGAGGGCAACAAGTCAGTAGTGTTCAGAAAGCCAAGGAGTTAACTTGTAAAAGCATAACGTTTCTTCGCTCTCTCGGTTTTAAAGTAATAAAGAATGGCGCTATTAGCGATAGACAACCAGGCAGAGTATGCTGACTTGATAACAGGGATGGAGTTGCACTCACATCAGCCGTATGCAAGTACAACTTACAATAATAACGATGAAATAAGAATACCGATATTACAGCAGGACATAATAACCGCGCCTTTTGAAAGTTTTATTGTGATACACGGCAAGACCAACGCTACAAAGGCCGACGGGACTCCTCAGGATGTTTCCTTTATTAATAATGCTATATCTTTCTTGTTTGA
Source organism: Allygus modestus (assembly GCA_963675035.1). Taxonomy (NCBI): domain Eukaryota; kingdom Metazoa; phylum Arthropoda; class Insecta; order Hemiptera; family Cicadellidae; genus Allygus; species Allygus modestus. The sequence goes on along the minus strand of OY776112.1, from coordinate 230,357,750 downwards.
AGAAATCCGCTACGAGATTTGTGGCAAGGAAATTGACAGGACAAAAAATGTCGGTATAACTACTACTTTAAAACATATTCTATCTATTCGCGAGGAGGAGAAAAATACTTTAAAGAATGCCTGTTGGAACGGTCCTGGTAGTACTGAAAAAGTGACAGATTTTGTATATTCAATCCCTCTAAAACTCTTGCTAGGTTTCGCTGAAGACTACAGACGAGTGCTGGTAAATGTTAAACAGGAACTGATACTCTTACGTTCGGCTACAGATACAAACGCTGTACAATTGATGGAGGCCGGGACTTTAACATTAACAATTGACAAAATCTACTGGCGAATACCTCACGTTACAGTGAACGACGCTCAGAAGTTAAAATTGTACAAGTTTATTGAGAAAGACCCCGCAATACATGTTCCTTTCCGTCAATGGGAAATGATTGAATACCCGAACCTGCCGAGTACAGACACGTTATCTTGGACACTTAAAACATCTAACCAAACAGAAAAACCTCGGTATATTGTTCTAGCCTTTCAGACAGGCAGAAAGAATGACTTAACAAAGGACATGTCACGGTTCGACGCCAGTGATTTGCTTGATGTTAAACTGTATTTAAACTCAAATTTCTACCCGTATGACAACCTTCGCGGGAACACTTGCCTGTTTTATGATATGTATGCGAACTTTCAAAACTCTTATTACGGTAGAATCGGCTCACCGATATTAAACTTTGATGATTTTAAAACAAAGTGTCCTCTGTATGTAATTGACTGTTCAAAGCAGGACGATACTATTAAGACCGGTCCCGTAGATGTAAGGCTTGAGATTCAAACTAAAACAGCAATCCCGGCTAATACTTGGGCGTACTGTCTCATAATTCACGACTGTCACTACACATACACACCGATCACGGGAGATGTCAGGAAAATCTCGGGTTAGTTTCTCCAGCCCGGTAGTTACAAAAATATACAGTTTGCCCGCTGAAGATAGAAAATCAGATTGGGAACAGTTAGCAAGGGATAGGGCCAGGTTTTTGAGAAGAATTAAATGTACCGATGACAAAATATCCAATGTAATTTCTAAACAGTGGACCCTCCGGGTCTAACACTTGGAATGTATGTACAAGGGGGGTGAATCGCCCCCTTGGGGCGGTGTGGGGAAGGGGTAAAAGATACATATAATATTCAGAGGGTTAGTCTCTTGCTAGCACTCAGCGAGTAAACATGGGCGAGTGGGTTATTATTCAGTTTTATAACGCCGATAATGTTTTAACAGGTACAGCAAAAATGGATTGTTACAAGATATACTGCGAGAAGGAAATATCTGATATTCCTGAGGGTACCACCACCGTAGTTGTTAAACTCAAAGACGATGGAGACTTTAGCAGTGATGATGATGATGAGGAGGGTATAGATGTTGTGGGTTAAGAGATTTTGTTAGTCTGAGGTGAACAGTCAGTGAGTAAACATGGGTTACTACGGTTGGATTAAAATTGAATATTACTACAAGAAGGTTTTGATGAAAACAGATTACGTAGACAGTTACAAGTTTGCTAGTGTTGAAAAGGAGTTTAAATTAATGCGTGGGATCGATAGCATTATAGTTAAATGGCGTACAGATTTTGACAACAGTGAATCCTCAGAATCCTCTTCACATTCTGAGGAAAAGGAGGGGGGAGGGGAGGGGGTAGATGAGGTTGGGTGTGGACGTTTATTAACGGGGCGTACCGATTAGTAGCAGAGATGACATCGGCCGAGACGGGAGTACGGGTATTATTAAAGTTTTTATTGATCAGGTTTTATCGGGCGCTGAAGCTTGTACAGAACAATTACCACCTCAAGTAGCTGACCGTCTTTTTAGCGAAGTCTCATTATGGAAGCTGTAGTCGAGTTTCACGGGTTCAAAGACAATAATAATAAATTTATTGTAAAGGAGTTTGCTATAGTCGGAAAGTCTTACAGAACTCAGCTGGTATTCCGACCTCCTTACTGTTTTAATTTTTTGAATAGCAAGATGAAAAGAACAGCCCGCTGGCTGACTCGTCACTTTCATTATATAAAGTGGGATGAAGGTGAGGTACATTATAGCGAAGAGCTGATACGTTCACTGTGTAAACCCTTCGAGGTCATACATACAAAAGGCCTGGAGAAGGCTCAATTCATTCGGACGTTTCATTCTAATGTTAAAGAAATAAATGAAGGTTTGTATATAGATGATGATGATTTTACAGTAGCCTGCATTATACATAAAAATAAAAACGAAACTTGCGCCTTGAGGTCCGCACAGTACTACGCTTGGAAAATTATTCCGAGTGGGGTCGAATAAAAAAGCGACCCGGCGTCACCCTCCTATCAGGCAGGGCTAAACCCTTTGTAAGACCAAGGGAGGTGTAGAGGTTGGCCTCAAAAACCATAAAACCGTTTGTGTATTCCTCTGAAGTCAGGGAAATGCGAATTGAAAGGCGCAACAACAAAAAAAGTATAAAAGTAAAAAAACAAAAAAATATAAAAATAAAATTCTCTGTCTATTTTCTAGGCTAAAATGAACGGACACAGTCTTAGTAAAGAGCCTACTGGGATAAACAGAGAACAAAAAAATTATCGGAGGCAGCATTTTTGTAATGGAGTGGCTGCCACGGATCACTGCGTTGGTTGGGGCAGTGGTTTAAAAACAGTGAGAATAGGCCTACTGGGGATACTCACTTTAATAAAAAGCGCGCCGAGACCCTACCCCCTGGGTGGTGTGGAAACATGGGTCATAAACGCGTTCTCATAGAAATGTATTGCTAAAAAAGGACACGAAAAAACCTCACTAGAAATAACATACCTTATCGAAAGCCCTCCGTCCAGCTGTAAGTCAGTGTAACACCGCATACGCCGCAAGTGTACCGCAGCGTCCAAGTGTACTTTATACTGCCGCGGAGATAAGGCACCAAACAATAATGGTAGCTAACTTGCAGGTGTGGAGAGAGCTCCACATGGTGTCCCGGCACACAATATTCCCCGTACAAGGGACACAAGAATGTACTCAATACTTCGAATTCCGTACACACCGGCTCCATGACTGTAACTGAAGTGGCGAGTGTGACTCGCGCCCTAATCGCTATCACTTCCTGTGATAGCGCGGATGACTAGTGTAGCAAGCAATGCTAGACCCGTTTTTGAAAACAAGTTTCCACCACTGTCTAACGCTTGCTACCCTGTTCAAAAATAAGAACAATAATTAATACAATTACTTACTGAACAGCATCGTGCTCACAGGACGCGATAGGTGGATGGTTTCTCCACTCCTCCGGGGACAGCTCCTCGCACTTACAACATATGTCGTAGCCTACCCCTTCTGGGGTAAGCCACAACATATTACACGACATCAGCTTGCCGCAGGCCTCGCAGTGGCTGTAGTGCAGATGCTCCATGGTGAGACGCGAATGAGTGAATGCATGTGTCGCAACAGTTTCACGCCTGCGCGGTACTGATAAGAGTTTCCTCTGATTAGAACTTCAAGCGTTTCAAATGGATAATAAAATAGAAAACTAAAACGTGAGTAAAAATCATAATAGCTTATGATGATTGGGAGGCTAAAACATTACCGCTAATAGCCGGGTCCAGAAGCTCGTTAAAACAAAGTACCACTCAAGATGATTGAGCGGCCGAAAATTACCATCGATTACGAGCCGGCTCAGACGCTCGTTAAATCCAAGTATCGCTCAAGGTGATTGAGGTCACGAAAATTACAGTCTATTTGTCTAATGGTTACACTGTGTGTTGTAAAATATTGTACTTACTATATTACGCAGGAACATCTGTTAACGGCTCTGCTAATTTCAAAGTCGCATACATCGCAGAGCCGCATCCTCTCCTGCGGTATAAAATCCACGTAACCGCAGGTCTCTCTTGCCTCCTTCGACCTGCATGGAGGTAGGTTTCCTTCACTCAGGATGAGGGCTTCCTAAAACATTTGTCATAAAAAACATAAATTACAATGCAACAACCCTTTTTAACAGTGTACTTAATTTAAGTGTACTTAATTTAAGTGTACTTACAAGAGTGCAGAAGACACACAAGACCAAGTCGCCTTCAAACTCGAACCAAAAACTCTCGAGGGTTTTACAACACCTTTTATGCTCATTAACGAGTTGAAGACGCGTAGGTTGCGGTAATGGTAAGTTTAAAATTTGGTCCAAGCGCAGGTTATTAGCGCAGACGGCCTCCAGACAAATCTGTACGTGAGACGAGGCCATCGCGTACTGCCTGATGATTCAACTCAAGGAGATAGGGAAAGCTACTGTGATAAGGTCCCTGGTGACTAAGGTTGAGGGTGGGGATAGAGTATAAATATGAGCGTTTGTTGTCTCTCGATTACAGTATTCCATGCATTCTGTAGTAATGTTCCGTCTACTGATTATTGTGACGATTCTTCGCTTGTCCTCTGGGGACAGTGACGGCGAGAACCCACCACTTCAACCCGGGGTATGTAGTTAATTCAGTGTAGTTAATTTAGTTGCTGTTGCTAATTAAATAGTTTCTTAAATGTAACGTTTTGTTAATTTATTTACAGGGTCCCAGACCTTCGAGCCCTGACATTTTTGCCGATGAAGACTCTGATGTAAGTGTATAGAGTAATTAATTCCAACATTTTAAAATTAATATTATTACGTTTTCTTATAGTAATGTAATTTTTTATTTTTTCAGAGTGATTCGACTGACTTAGATCAGCCTCTTAACGGATATCGACGTCGGACCCGAGCGACAAATATGCGAATAACTAAGATAATGGCTAGTGTAAGTATTTTTAATAATTGTGAAAATTTAATATATTTTAATAATTTTTAATAATGTAAATAATTAATTTAGTCAACTTACTACCGTCCTTATAATAATTTTTTGTTTTTAGTGGGGAACTGATTGCCTATTTGACGAGTATAGCCGGAGCGACACAGGTGATGTGTTCTTCATAAATCGGCGCAGGGACATCCTCTCATACTCCATGCCCGATGGAGATACTGACATGACCCTGGCGCCTCTTGAAGGGTTTCACCCGATACATTGGGTAAGTAAAATAACAAAAGTGTAAAATTGATCACTAGCTTATATATTCTGCTGAAATATATTTATATTCTTTTTGTTTTTTTAAAGGATGATGCTTATGATCGCTTATCGGATTGGAGACTATTTTCAAGCCCTACCGTGGAGACTGGAGCATATATCTATGAGGAGACCTGTGTAGTCGACGGTATTTTATGGATACGTCCTGCTTGGATGGTTAGTAGTTTTTAGGATTATATATAACATTAGATTAAGAATTAAGGTAATGGCGTGGCCTGTACTTATCGGTTTCAATTTTCAGAGGGGTTGTGAACGCGTTCCGTGGGGCTATGAAATGGACCTACGGTCACGACCCACTTGCTGTAGAACGCGCAATGGAACCCGGTATGTGAGAGAGCATTCCGAATCCCTCCGCGATGCTGTGCAGCTCAGACAGCTCCAAGCTCTTGTGGTAAGATATCGATCGAATAAACGTTTTAAAAGCCGGTAATACTTTGAAGAATCTAATAATTGTTTGTTTTTCAGCCAGCGTATGTCATGGAGGATGACATACACTTCATGAATGAAGAGGAGGACATCCTCATCTATGAAGAGAATCCTGCCCCATCAGCTCCTAGAGGATTTCGCCGAGTTAGCTTTGTAAGTAACGTAGTATAATATAATAATAACTAACGTACATTACTAGACTGTTTTATTCTTAATTACTGATTTAAACGTTTACAGGCGAGTGTTGAAACCCGTTTGAGGGAGATGGAGGCGCTTGCGTGGCCTTCGAGGCAGTCCCATGTGTACGTCCTCACTGAATCAACCTACTGGGCCAGGGATCGCTGGACTTTAATTCAGTTGAGGGTACGTAGGTCAATTTGCTAACGAACTTTCACTTTCTCACCAGGGTACAGATACTTACTCACAAATATTTTGCAGAGGGAAGACCAGCCGCTAGAAAGGTGTACCCTCGGGGCTCGTCGGGTTTGTGCTGGCGTATATTACGTCCACCGACAAGCCACGGGACTTCGTACGCGTTTAGGGGTAATTATATTATTATTCTGTTTTTTAAATTTATATAAATCATGTTTCAAAATTAAATAGTAATTTTTTGTTTTCAGACAGTAACAGTCGGTTTTCTTTATTTTAGCTTGAAGACGATTTACTAGGGCTGAGGATGTCGCGTCATCCAATTACGAGTGCAAACACCTCCGCGGGGCCTTCCAGGAGAGTTGAACCTGTGGTAAGTTGAATACAACCCTTAGGGCTATTGTTTTTTAATGAGTATATGCAATTAACCAGTATATTGTGTTCCAGCGTGTGTATGATGATCCGTCGCAGGCACAGGGGGCCGAGAACCTGCCTCCACCAAGCCCACCACCACTGCCACCTCAGCCCGAGAACCCGCCTGCACCACAGCCCGAGAACCCGCCTCCACCACAGCCCGAGAACCCGCCTCCACCACAGCCCGAGAACCTGCCTGCACCTCAGCCTGAGAACCTGCCTGCACCTCAGCCTGAGAACCCGCCTCCACCTCAGCCTGAGAATCCGCCACCACCACCACCACAGCCACAGCAGCCCTGTCCCCACTGCCGTCGTGAGGAAAGGCTGCATGAGCTGAGGCATGACGCTTTTGAGAGGGTGAGCATATTATAATAATAATACCTTAATGTGATTCATAAATTAAACTGTGTTTATGATTTCAGGGTTTATATAGGTATATTTTATGATTTTAAGACTTGTTTATGATTTCAGATCGAGGCACGACAGGAGGGTGTTGACCGTGCGTCTTGGCGGGCTGTATGCCACCTTACCACTGCTAGGTCAGAGCTCCGCGAGGTTCTCCACCTGTCCGAGACCGTCCTGGTGAACGCAACCCGTCAGGAGATGTTGGAAGTCGCCCCAGTCGTCTGGACCGAGATCCAGACTACGCTGGAGCGCATCCTCACTCAGACCGGGAGCAGCATGGACCAGGAAATCTTCCGGGGACGTCCACCGCCTGCTACAGAACCTCCTAGGGCCCTGATGTGCAGGGTCTGCCTAGATACGCTGCCTACGGTGATGCTGTCACCGTGTCAACACACCCTCTGTCCCGCGTGTGCAGTTCGCCTCCACGTATGCCCGTTCTGCCGCTCAACGGTCGTCGGCCGCAAGCGGCTTTACTTTGACGGCTAGTTTTTTATATATAATCATTTATATTAGTTATTGTTAACCTTTTAAATTTTTATATATATTACTCTTTGTTTTTTGTATATTATTAACTTTTTTATATGTATATTCTTTTAACGTTTTATATGTATATTATTATGTTAACTGTTTATATATTCTATTTTATTATACATATATACATATATCTATTTTATTATACATATATACATATATCTATTTTATTATACATATATACATATATCTAATAAACTTATTGTATAACAAACTGACTTTTTACTTACCTTATTTAGCTCCGTTAGGTTGGTAGCGTATCCCTATAGAGTATAATACCATAGAGCATATAATAGCCATAGGTTGGCAACACTGCACAATCTGGAGGGAGAAAAGTGAGGTTAGGGAATTTGGCGGGGAAAAAAGTGAAAATTTGGCGGGAAAAAAGTGAAGCCACCATGGGCGCCGCCATCTTGGAATGACGTCACAAGTCACGTGACCAAAATGCTGGCTTCTGATTGGCTTGCTATATCGGGGCCACCCCTACTCCCGTTGAAAAATCAACGGAAATTATTGTGACTATCGATCGTTTTGTTGCCTATGTAAACATATGAGAATTTGTTTTAATTTAGCCATGACTGTTAATTTCCAGTTGAACACGATCAAATAAATGTGGAGAACTTCGTTTTATAATGTTTTAATCTCACGTGAGTACCGCGTTCTCACGTGAGTACCGTGCTTCGTTTTTTTATCTCTTAAGGAGGATTTTTATTGCCTTCTACAATAATTCATATATTCAAGTTGTTTTTTTCTTAGAGAACAACACACCATAAATAACAAATAACATATAGGCTCACCGAAATTATAATTATGTCCATTCTAAAATTAACAATCTTAATGCGAGTTTAAAAATGGGTTAATAGGTTAATACAATCTAAAAAAATGTTATTTTTACTTAATATGTATTTCTTTGAAACCACAGAGATCTAACTAAATACTGAATGCAACACGGCAAAACTTCAGAATGACGTACGTTGGAATGTCGAGACGTTGACTGTAAGGCTGGTACTCCACTGATGATTACACCTTTCTGTTACAGTAATAAACTTATCAAATCTAATTGAATTTATTAACACTAATATAACTAAAAATCCAACTAATTTATTGTATTCGTTATGTTTGTGAATTTATTAATACTGTACAATATAATAAATTACAGACTGACAAACAATGATTGTAACCATATTATGTTATGAATAATGATTTAGTTAAATTGGCGAATCGTTTGCGTTCACCAACATGTCCATTATCCTCAGCAGAAATTGGCGGCCGCCACGCAGTTTCCCTGAGACGTGTTGCCTCCAATATTTATTTAGACGTAAGTGTTTGTGGCCTATCTACCAACGCTGAAAATAGTACACCTAAGCAAGTATTTAACTAAATGAAACTAACAATTACAGTACAATAATTAACTGAGAACCACGTAGGTGAAATGTATGAATTAGCGTCGTGGAAGTTTAAAAGACCCAGTCACCTGTCCCCTTGAAAACTGCTAATATATTCGTAAATATAGAAAAGTGTTGTTCCGTAAGCAACCAACCCATACAGCACACCAAGTCTAAAACACGTTTAATAGTCGTTTAAAACAGCTAAAAATTATACGACTAATTATTAACCTCATAAATGACGTTTTCGAAACGTGCCTGGTTATACGTCTTCGCTTCCACGTTTAGGAGATGACAAGACTTAAACCATTTTAAGACGAGCTCATATTAACCTTATAGAAGATGTTTTCAAGACATGCTCCATTGGGATTGTTAAATTTAAGTTCAAAAATGAGAACGTCTTAGTTTTTTTCAATCACTACTAAAATACACTATTTATTTAATCCAGATTTCAAATATCACTTCATCTTCTTTATTTTAATTTTACAAGGGAAGTCTTCAAAACATCTCTAAAGGGTTTATTGTTTACCACAGTAATTCGTGTTAAAGACGTCTAAAATGCATAACCGATTTTGAAATAAAACGTCTGTGGCCGATTTAACATGGACTTGGACAAATATACTGTCAATATGGGGTTAAAGTCTTAAAATGAAATCGAATTAGATTTGTATTAATTCTAGCTTTCAAAAATTGTTCACTTAAGTCCAGAATTAATTTAAGTTTTTGTTTTATTTGCATTAATACTTATATTTACCGATAAATAAAACTTAAATCACTCATTATCACCTACTAAAACGTCCTAAAGGTAAGTAATACAAAAAAGCTAGTGGTTTAATTTGAATTGATGAGTAATTAATACAAAGTATTATTTGTCGATTATAAGATTAATAAAACACGTCCACAAAATGTTATCGAATCCAATGTAGGTGACGGATTGTAGATGTCAAGATTGCGTCTTAAGGCGGTCCTATACTTCTCGCTGAACAGGCCCAAACATTCAGCCTATACACAAAAGAATGCTCTACGTCAATCACTATGTATTTGTATTTTAAATTCAGACGTCTATTCTGTTGAATTTAAAATGTATAAAACACGTCTACAAAATGTTAACGAACCTAATGTCGATGGCGGATTGTAGATGTCAAGATTGCGTCTTAGATACACATAACATGCTCAATGTCAATCATTGTATTTACTGTATTTTTATAATTTTTTAAAATAAACTCTGAGAAGGTTACCCGACTTCACTTATTCGACGTAGGGACTAAAACAGTAAATATTCTTTTACTGTCTACATTAATTGTTTATATTTTTCGTCATTGATTAGAGATGTCAAGCTAGTAACATTTGTTGACATACATAAAGGGTTGACACTGCTACATCAAATGCATTGCATTTACCAAATGTATGTATTTGTTTTTAGAGCCACATTGAACTAATTATTGTAAATAAATCGTAGAACTGTCGAAGATATTAACATTCATGGGTCATTCTATAGCGATAACAATTTTAAAAGGTGACCAGTGAGAATCATACATCTGATTGTAAGTGTACGTATGCCTTCAAGCGTCTCAGATAGATGCCAGACCAACAAATATTTGGAAAAGCATTCCTTTTAAAATGACTTTTAAATAATGTTAATGTGTGTGTTAATGTTATTTAAGAATTCATTGCGGACATTTTCTATAATTTCTTAAATAACATCAACTCCCCATCACTAACAACGATTTAAACAAATAAATGAAGTTAGTGTTTACGAAATACAATGTCCTTGGTTTATCAGCTGTGTAAAACAATGTTAAAAATGATCAAAACTGCTGATTAAATTTGAATAAAAGCCATTAAAATTTATAATAAACATTTATTTAAGGTCTATAGATAAGGCAGCGGCAGACGCTGCTTATTTCTGCTTACTTCTATCATATCTCAGTCCGGCCATCCTGCCTCACTCACAAATAAGTCGCTCAGTGTCTTTCAATTGCTTGTGAAGTCCTTTCCTGATCTTCAATTGATTTAAGTTACATTACGAAGTCTAGGAATGTCTTGGCCGACAATCGTAAATCTGGATATAAGCAGACCTGGGAAGAGAATGCCGCTGCTCTCTCTATAAGGGCCGGATTTAAGCTTAGGCTACATAGGCACGCGCCTAGAGGCCCACACCACAAATGGGGCCCGCACCACAAAAAGGCCATCAACTTTGACCTGGACGGCAAAATGGGCCAAGGCCACTGGTTGAGCTTAGGGGCGAGGCCCACAGCCAATTTGTCACAGGTTTCGAATCACTTCTTGACACTTGAGGTGTCAAACACTTTGCTATAGACTTCCCTAATCTCCTGATGAATTTCAGCCGCTTTCATACCGTTATGACTTATAAATAAAATTGCGGCACGACATCACAATCTGCGGGGACCTCAATCAGCGGCACCATTTTGAATGCTCACAAACAGATGAAAATCCAGTTGACTTTTAACCGTAGTTGCGTCCTAGTCTTGCCAATAGATGCAGGTACACAGCGCAGCATGCAGGAGTGCCAGTTGCAACGACGGAATTCAAAATTGTACTTACTTTAAAAACATGCCTCGTATTTAAATGTTTACAGGTTTTTTTTTGTATTGAGATTTTTGAGTTTCTTTATCCTCACATTGGTATTTTACTGTCAGTGCACTAGGCAGTTCTAAGTACTCAGTATAAAGAGTACCGTACTTGTATACACTTAAAGAGTACATTTATGTACTTAACTGCAGTAACTATCATTGGATTTAAATTAATTACTAAGCTTTCATTATAATTTGTTTAAGTACCTAATTTTTAAATGAATAGACTATTTTAACTGATTAGGCCCTAATTGTTTTCATGTTGCTGCCAACCAAGATTGAAAAGAGACAGCCTGCTCTGCACAATGGGAGCCCAACACCTAACCAGACTTCAGACCTATGGGAGATGGACACTCGTAGCTCACAGCTCATCAAAGATTAGAAGGTAAAATTAAAATAATACTTTGGCCTAGGTCAGGACATTAAACTTTTAGACATTTTTTTGTTCAGCCTCTTGCTAATAAGACTTGGCATATTGCAATCCTAATCAAATCATAACTTAAATAAAATTAAAAAGTGGATTTATCTTTAAACTATGTATATCTAGCATTGACAAGCGTCAGGTTTTGTTACCGAGTCAGTGCCAAGCTAAGGAAGTAATAATTATAATGATTTACTTGCACCTCGGATTATCCGGACCTGAATCGTCCGGATCACGGATTAACCGGACAAGGTTTTCCGAGATAAATAAACTGAAAATTACTGTCAAAATGTGATTTTCCCGGCCGATTTTAAAAACCCATATAACAAAAAATTTAACTTCCAACTTAAGAGATAACATTGTGTCACGTGTATGTGGGACAGTCGGTAGCCAACGTTTTAATAAAAACATCGCTTACAATAAAAATGTAAATTTACAGGGAGCATTAATTTGACATATGAATCAAGTTTTTTCGTGATAAATAAATGAGATATTACTCATTCTGTTTAACATTGGTTTTTATGAAGCGTAAATCCAGTACTGCCACCGTTTCCAACTTAAACCTACTTAGGCCTAGAAGATCTTACACTCACAAATTATAGGCTTAAACTTTATTAACCATCATTATAGTCATTATAGTATAACCGTTAGTAGGCACTGTCATCGAGAATGGTATATCCATATTCTACCTGTTTAGGAATAACTATAATTTATTTGGCAGCTCTAGAAATCAATTAGAATGTTTTTTAATTGCCTGATTAGGTGAGCAAATAGAGTAAATCAAATTAGATTTTTAAATGTCCTTTTAATAATTTATGATAAACTATTAGAATGTACCCGTTCTTCGCTCAGGTTAGAAAGGTTGAGAGCTTGAAACAGCTGTTCTTGCTTCTGCTCTTTAAGCTGCCAAATGGAAGTATCCACAGCTGTTCGCATTACAGTTTCTGAATGTTTACTTTCTTCTGAGATGTAAACATTGAAACTTAGGACGTTCACGGGGCGTAGCCTGAGGGGATTCTAAGGAAGTGAATAGGCCTGTGTGTTGCACAGGTTCAAGATCTACCTTTAAGTTTCAGCCCAGTCAGTTCAGTAGTTTTTGTGTTTACCCGAAACAGCAGACAGACAGACATACAGAAACCACCTTTCTTCGCTTGTTTGTGAATACATTTCTTATGAATCCTGTTAAGTGTTATAATGTGTTATGTTATATATTCATTGGAAATTCGCTGAGTATGCAGGTTTGCTGCGACGGGGGTATTGTTTGTTTCAGGGAGGAGGCCACAGAGAATGCAGCGGACCGCTAAAGGCCATAGAGGATGCAGCGGACCGCTGATTGTTATATGTATAATCATGTATAATTTTTAATATGTTACTCTTTTAGCTTTTCATATATATTCATGTATAATTTTTCATATATTACTCTTTTTAGCTATTCATGTATACTCTTTGTTTTTTATATTATTAACTTTTTATATATTACTCTTTGTTTTTTGTATATTATTAACTTTTTTATATGTATATTCTTTTAACGTTTTATATGTATATTATTATGTTAACTGTTTATATATTCTATTTTATTATACATATATACATATATCTATTTTATTATACATATATACATATATCTATTTTATTATACATATATACATATATCTAATAAACTTATTGTATAACAAACTGACTTTTTACTTACCTTATTTAGCTCCGTTAGGTTGGTAGCGTATCCCTATAGAGTATAATACCATAGAGCATATAATAGCCATAGGTTGGCAACACTGCACAATCTGGAGGGAGAAAAGTGAGGTTAGGGAATTTGGCGGGAAAAAAGTGAGAATTTGGCGGGAAAAAAGTGAAGCCACCATGGGCGCCGCCATCTTGGAATGACGTCACAAGTCACGTGACCAAAATGCTGGCTTCTGATTGGCTTGCTATATCGGGGCCACCCCTACTAACGGGTGTTACGGTAGTACTGTTATATTTTGCAGTTTGAATAATTGTAAATTTATAATTTTAAGAACTGAATATCATATCATACTAATATTATAAATGTGAAAGTATGGATGTTTGTGCGTAACTCCGAAGTTCCATCACCGAAAACTATTGGACCGATTGAGCTGAAATTGTGCAGTGAGGTACTTGATAGTCCTAAGTAACATATAGACATATTAAAATTGTGAAAATCCTATAGGGCTATGCCCCTCGGTGATTCAAAGTTCCCATGTATTCCTTAAGACATTCATTTTTGTTGAGCTGATGAAAATACAAATAGCTGATCTTGATTCGCAGTAGTTCCACAGGCTAACCACAGAATGCAGCACACAAAACTAACATAGTTTTACTTTCTCCCCCTATACATAGTACATGGAGCAAGTATTGTTTTCGTAAAAATTTTCGAATTTGAGTTGTTGGTGGAAATATTCGTTTTGGTGCTCCCTGAACCCAAAAAAAGTGGTTTTTACGTGATGTCTGTCTCTCTCTCTCTCTCTCTGTGTGTGTGTGTGTGTGTGTGTGTGTGTGTGTGTGTGTGTGTGTGTGTGTGTGTGTGTGTGTGTGTGTGTGTGTGTGTGTGTTTGTGTCTGTGTGGATGTGTACTGAGCTAGAGCCCTAACCAATGGACCGATTTTTATGAAATTTGGTATGTAGGTACTAATCCATGATATCTCCAGGCGTTTTTTTTTCATTTTTTTTCATTTTTGATTTTTAAGGGTAATTATCCACCAAAAACCGCCAAAAAACATGAAAAATCAAAATTTCTCAAAAACGGCTCTAATGATTTTGATTAAACTTTAGTCGTTTGAAGAACTTTATTCTTCCAACAAAATGACACCACCCGCATTCCTGTGAAAATTCGGGTTCAGAAATTACAGGACTTAAAACATCAAAAATTCAGTTTTTTGGATTTTTCATAAAAAGACATAAATATAAAAAAATATTACTATTCACCGCTAAAAAGAGCTCAAAACTAAATAATTTAGTATTTTGAATTACTATTCTACGATTGCTGGTTTCGGAGAAAATTGAATTTATCTTTTTGCAGTAAACGCAGTACGTTGTCCAATGTTATTCTTATGGGGAATACAAAAATTATTATTTCTCTCTTATTTACTGATAAATTTCATTCAAACTTGATATGCTTTTCAATTTAGCATTGGCCAACAGAGGAAATTCGAAATATGTTGTCCCTTAATAACCCTGGGGGGAAATAGGGGGCATTTCCCCTCTTAAAACCACGAGTGTAGCAATGGATTCTGTAGTGCGTCCAAATTAGGGATTTGGGTGGATGTTTTTGAAAACAACTTGTTTACAAGATTTTCTGTACATTTTACCGTGCTTCTTATTCTATATTTAGTAAATAAAAAGTAATTTATTCGTTAAAGTTGGGCTAAAAGGGAGAAAGTATGTGTCAGTTTCCTGATACCGTTTATTTATAAATAATTCGCGGGGCGAAGCCTGCGGGAAACAGTAACTGAATTCATAAATAAGTCTAATCTTGTCCTTGAACCAACATAACATACATTGCTTTTAAAAAGGAAATTGCTTGACATACTTTGATTCCTTGAAGGATATTGAATATTTGATGGTAAATATATGAGAAATGTAATATCCTCAAGGCTATATTTATTTAATATACAGTTTCGTCTATAAGCTCATTCAATAATATAAAGTTGTTTCAATAACAGAGATCGCATGGGACCAAATAAAAGAAAATAATGTCCCGTCCGTGTTGAAAGACATTTTACAAGTTTTCATCCTCGAGTACAGGAGCAGAGCGGATCTCTATGTAATATATACATACTTGCGCTCATTCCAACAGTCAAAGGCGGGTTATTTTTCCTCAAACTTGTTATTACGAATTTTTAAGACTTCTTATTTTATTTTCAGTTAATTTATAATAATCTCGACATCTGAAATACTCTATTTGTATTTTAGCATTTATTGGTAATATGTTAACTAATTACCTAACTCAAGCATAATAAATTCACTTATAATACATTTACATTTCAACCCACTACATAGATAAATAAATAACTGTTTACAATAATTTAAATCAAAACCAAACTAATCATTTCATCTGAATGACATTGCAGGAATGACAAGTTTGAAGGCCAGTTGTGTGAAACCATGAAATGCTAGGACCTTGATTATTTGGCTTAAACCTTTCTAGGGTTAACTGGAATTGCTATGCTAGGAGTCCAAGGAAACATATATACATACAAACATTTCTTTATACATTGATGACGTATAACACCCCCGACGACGACGTCATAAGAAATCTGCGCCCTCAAAAATTCGCAATGAAGAAATATAACTCACTTCTACTTTAAGCCAAATACTAAAATATATTCATAATTAAGTGATATATAACATTCTATTTATTTACCATCCATAAGTATAATATAGGATAAGATCGCAGGTTTGCTATAACGGGGACCAAAATAGGGGCTTGTATGGAATTATAAATAGACCATAAGCAGAAAAAGTCATGAATCACGATAAATCTATAGAAATATATTAACAAATGAGTGAGATATAATATTTTGTTAGTTCCCAATAAGAATTACATACTTTGAAAACGTTCTGGGTTCAGCATTTTCAATATCTCTGCAAAGGTTTGTCTTAGGAAAGATATTAAAAAAATTACAGTTAAAAAAATACCTATTTAAATTAATTGAAAGTGACGATAATAATGAGTTTACTGGATCATTTAACCGGTCACGCCAATCATCACCAGGCCCAAAGAGAGAATATGGAATAATTTAAATATTCTCTTGAAATCATTTTCCTTGTAAAATATATACATTTTTACTGTAGTGAGAATATATTTAGTATAATTAATTATTTTGGGACTTTAATTTGATCCCTTACTTGTAACGAACACGAACCATGCCAATAAAAACACGTCATTATAAACACTAAATCAGTAAAATTGTACACAATTAAAGTTAAGCATTTTAACATTTATCCAGGTTACTACACACTGTTGAGAAATGGTCAAAATGGAAATGACATAATAAGTAATGAATAATTTTAATTATTCAACTGGATTGCAAGGGGACTAAGAAAACCTTTTAATACACTTAGTTTAAATCTAGTAGCGGCGCTCTCAACTTGGAGGGGCCTTCTACTGAATATGGAAAGCTCAAAGTACACCAACTGATTTGCCTTTTAAATTGTAACAGACTAATGTATTCATTCACCTTAATTGTAGAACATAAACTACGTTTTAGCTAAGACTATTATCGAAGTCAAAGATTGTCCAAAGTTTTTGATTCGACCTTACCATTGTTTAATTAAATTCAGAACTGGATAAGTGATAAACAGGTAGCACTGCTAAGCCTGTGTACTAGTAGAACGCGAACAAAGTTGAAGGGTTCTTGGAACTGTGGATTATAAAGGGAAGACAAAACTCGGTAACTATGTTTTGTTTGTTTTTACTCTACACAAGTGGCAATTTTAAAGTTCTACAAGGTAATGGTTCAAACCTTGATCATGATACTATTGAAGGTCAACATTTTCTTCGAATGATTCATTAGTGAATTGCTCAAATAACAGCTGGATCCAGATTCGAATTTTGACAAATCTTTTAAGATTAAGAACCGGATCCATCTGGAGGATCTCAGATCATGGTAGTCGCTCTACCTAGTCAATTAAAATATTAAACGCTTTATTTTGTATTGTTAACAATGCCATTTAATCCTTTATAGTATTATAAAAGATTAAATACTACTACTACTAATTTTATTTTATAAGGTCTACGAGACGACAAGGGAGTAGGTAAGTAGGTACTCTGGTGTATACTTCTAGTACATATGGCTTCGTATATCTATTGGCTTTGTCTATATTTGTTGTTAATAAGCCTAATTATTACAATAACATTTATTATTTTTATTGTATTAGTCAACTGTTGATTTGGGGTACACTTTCATAAGCGGAACGATATAAAAAACTGAATGAAATTATTCGATATGTCGATTAGGTAAATTGTTTTATCGATTGTAAAATATATGATCATCTGTATGTTAGAGTCGGCGATGTGCTCGGAACGCATTCCTACGTTTGTTAGCTGGATAAATTTAAAGGCGATATCTTCCACCTCTTTGAGACCAAACATAACCGAAACCTAAATTACCAAAAAAATAAGCGAATAACCTAAATAATCGAAAAATGCTGTACGGAACAATTTAATTCGGTTTTATTATATCGTTCTGCGAATGAAAGTGTACTCTTGCATTGCATGTTGTCCGTGCAATTGACTATGCGTTTTTTCAATCAGGAACTATAAATTAACTCGAACAAAATTAGTATATTTACAAAAAAAATTAAATATAATATGTAATTAAACTAGTCTATTGTATACAAGTGATTTTAAAAACTTAATATAAACATATCACAACTGACTATGAAATGAGTTTCAATTTGAAAAATATTGATACAAATATATAAAACAACAGAACAATTTATCTAGGCCCTTCCATACATCAAGAAAATATAACAGATTCCAAGAACGCACCCGCTTTACATTGGACTAAGATTTTGTGTGGAATACAAATGTCTCATCACAAAAAAGACCCGGATCTGGACAAGTGGAAAACTAATGCTTGGAACTGTCAGGACTACACAACTAGACTATTCAGATTTGCTTTATCTGATTACAAAGCCACTATTAATGTAAATTATCCTTGTCAATACATTATTAAAAAAAAAAAAAAAACTTCATTGGATTTCAATTACAACAGCTATGTATCCTGCAGTACAACTTAATTACTGAATATGATAAATAAAACATGTGACATTTGTGACTTTACTGTCAACTGTAAAAACCCAGAGTCACTTAAAACTTGATTTGTCTAAATAAACAATAAAGGAAGGGAATTTCAGTTAAATATCCTACAATTCGTTTATAGATTCGGGGATACATAATATAATAAAAATTCCTTCAGATAAATAGATATAAATACAATAAATGTATCAAGGAAACCATTCAGGATTACAATATATAATCAATTTTACATCGCTGGTTTTATACAAAAAGTATAAGACAAATAAGGTTTAGCGTCAATGAAAACATAAATCAAAATACCCGGTGACCCGTTTTCCCCATGAGGATCTCGTAGGCATCTTAGAAGAAACTTAAAATGTAAGGAACCAATTGTTTAGTTGGATTTATTTATTATAATTGGTATTTATTCAAATGAAATGTATTAAGATAAAACACACGTGACATAAACCAAATACAATTATTTTTCCACAATAATATAAGAAGTTTGAGAGTCATTGGGGTGGAGCCTGAAAAATAAATTCTGTCTCAATCATATGGAGAAAAATCCGATTAATTTAACACCTTATCCGTCAAAATCGCGCATAAGATAATGTTTTTTCCTGAAAAATAGTCGTTAGGGAATTAAAAAGTGAAATACTTCTAGAGTAATCTATCACACAGTACACTTGGTACAATTCACAAATATTTATATAGGCCTAATAATAATAATAATCCTATATATTAAAACACAAAATACCCCCGTAGCAGCAAACCTGCGTACTCAGCGAATTTCCAATGCATATATGTTTATCTTAATACTACATAAAGCTACATACCAAGTTTCATCAATATACATTCATAAACAGACGATTTATGACATTTTAATTATTCTCCATAAGAATAAAATTGCGGCTGAGTATGCAGGTTTGCTGAAGCAAGGAACACAAAAAATGGGGTTTTATGCTAATATAACTCAACTAGGTGAAGTCACATACCAAATTTCATTAATTTATTTTCATAATTAAGGGAGATAACACGTTACTTATTATTCATAAGAATAACATGGGGCTGAGTACGCAGGTTTGCTGCTACGGGAGCCTTTGGCAACAAACTGTTTTTTGAGCAAATATGCCGGCTACTGGTCCACAACCAGATGAAGCCGTATACCAAGTTTCGTCAGTATATGTTCATAAATAAGCGAGATATAAAATTTTTATTTTCCTCCACAAGAATAACATTAGACAACGTACTGTGTTTAGCACTTTCAATATCTCGGTAACCAATTGACGTAGAGAAATGATCAAAATACCAAATTGTGTACTTTTTTAAGCTGAATCCAATGGGAAAAACTAAAGTTTGACTATTTCCAAAATTATATGTAAAAAATTTAAAAAACACATTTTTGGGGTACAAAGCCCCCCCAAAATACCCCTTCGGATAAAGCGATCTGGCTGGTTTTCGAACTTAAAGTCATAAAAGTTGCTTTACACGTTTATACCAAATTTCATCAAAATCGGATACTTTTTACGAGAGTTATCGTGCTCACGGACACACACATATATATATACAGTTTCGAACAAATGGTGTTTTTGGGGTCTGGGGACCTCAAAACGAAAAGTTACCATGGTCCCGGGCTAGGTCTCACCATGCCGACTACGGTAATAGCTTCTTCCCTATAGGGGAAATTCGCTAAAATGAAAGGGTGGTGTCAAATGAAAGGGAATAACCCATATATTTGGAAATTTTACCTTACATTTTGGTATCTCGTCAATAACGATTTAAAATACCCCCGTCGCAGCAAACCTGCGTCCTCAGCGAATTTCCAATGCAAAATATAAGTCTTAATACCACATAAAGCCGCATACCAAGTTTCATAAAAATATATTCAAAAATAAGCGATATATCAATTTTGAATTATTCTCTATAACAATAACATTGGGGATGAGTACGCAGGTTTGCTGCTACAAAAAACAACAAATATAGGGTTTCGTGTAAATATCAATATTACTCAACTAGGTGAAGCCACATACCAAGTTTCATCAATATAAGTTCATAAATAAGCGATATATGCCATTTTGATTATTCTCCATAAGAATAACATGGGAGATGAGTACGCAGGTTTGCTGCAATAAGGAACACAAAAAATGGGTTTTTATGCAAATATCAATAGAACTCAACTAGGTGAACCAACATTCCAAGTTTTATTAATTTATGTTCATAATTAAGGGATACATTACATTTTACTTATTCTCCATAAGAATAACATGGGGGCTGAGGACGCAAGTTTGCTGCTACGGGTATTATTGGTAAAAATCGGGTTTATTGTGAAAATAACAATAAACCACAACCAGATGAAACCATATACCAAGTTTTGTTAGAATACGTTCATAAATTATCACAGCTATAATTTTTTTCTTATTCTCCATAAGAATAGCATTGGACAACGTACTGTGTTTAGCACTTTCAATATCTTTGTAACCATTTAACGTAGAACAATGGTCAAAACACAAATTGTGCGTCTTTTTAAGCTGATTCCAATGGAAGAAACTAAAATTTGACTTTTTCAAATATTATATGTAGAAAACTCAAAAAAACCCATTTTTGGGGTACAAAACCCCCCCAAAATACCCCTTCGGATAGTCCGATCTGTCTGGTTTTCGAACTTAAAGTCATAAATGCTGCTTTACACGCTTATACCAAATTTCGTCAAAATTGGATTATTTTTACGAGAGTTATCGCACCCACGGACACACACACACACACACACACACACACACACACATATATATATATATATACAGTTTCGAACGAATGGTGTTTTTGGGGTCTGGGGACCTCAAAACGAAAAGTTATTATGGTCCCGGGCCGGACATGGTACCATGCCGACTACGGTAATAGCTTCTTCCCTATAGGGGAAATTCGCTAAAATGAAATTAAAAGTTTTCTTATGGCAATTTAACATGGGGTAAAATGTAAACTTTGCACTCCTATGGCCAGTTCGCTTGAGGTTTCTACTGAACCGTTTTACACGCGGTTTGTTTTAAATGAAAGATCAATCCCTCTATATTTGCACAATCTACTTACATTTTTGACATAATTTAATTAAGAATACAAAAAATAACTTTTTAAAACCTATTTTATCACTATTTTAACTTTCTTTAACTAGCTGATTATATTGAAACACGTATAATATCGTGTATCTAAGAACAGACAAGTATCAAATGGAATCAGCTGGCTTATAGAAAATCATTAGTGGCCAGTATCTTTCAACGATACATATATTGTAATTACTGAAGTAGTGTGTATAATGTAAATACGTTGAATCAGAAATAAATTATGTACAAACAAAATAGATTCAGGTTGACCCTAGGAAGAAGAAATATTTTTTCTCATGTGTTGCAATTATTACGGTATTAATTGACACAATCAATGTATACCAAGTATACATAACCCTTTAAGTAATGAATCCCTTTTAGCGAATTTCCCCTATAGGGAAGAAGCTATTACCGTAGTCGGCATGGTAAGACTTAGGCCCGGGACCATGATAACATTTCGTTTTTCGTTCGAAACTGTGTATATATATACAGTTTTTGATATAAACTGGATATGTGTGTGTGTGTGTGTGTGTCCGTGAGCACGATACCTCTCGTAGAAATGATCAAAATTTGATGAAACTTGGTATAAACGTGTAAAGCAACATTTAAGACTTTAAGTTCGAAAACCAGCCAGATCGCTCTATCCGAAGGGGTATTTTGGGGTGGTTTTGTACCCCAAAAATGAGTTTTTTGAATTTGTTACATATAATTTTTGAAAAAGTCAAGTTTTGGTTTTCACCATTGGATTCAACTTAGAAAAAACACACAATTTGGTATTTTGATCATTCCTCTACGTCAATTGGGTTACCGAGATATTGAAAGTGCTAAACACAGTACGTTGTCTAATGTTATTATTATGGAGGAAAAGAAAATTGTTATATCTTGCTTATTTATAAACGTATACTGACGAAACTTGGTATACAGTTTCATCTCGTTGTGGTCTATTGATATTTGCTACAAAAAATTTTGCCATAGGCTCCCGTAGCAGCAAACCTGCGTACTCAGCCCCCATGTTATTCTTATGGAGAATAATTAAATGCTCTGTCTCCCTTAATTATTAACATAAATTAATAAAAACTGGAATAAGACTTCACCTAGTTGAGTTATATTAGCATAAAAACCCAATTTTTTGTGTTCCTTGTTACAGCAAACCTGCGTACTCAGCCCCAATGTTATTCTTACGGAGAATAATTCAAATTGTATATATCGATTATTTGTGAATATATTTTTATGAAACTTGGTAAGTGGCTTTATGTAGTATTAAGACATTTATATCTCCATTGGAAATTCACTGAGTATGCAGGTTTGCTGCGACGGGGGTATTTATTCATTTTTAGTTTCCCTCCTTGAGCTGAGAGTAAATAATAGCGCTGATGTTCGTAGGCCTATTATTTCTCCGTGGCTCCATGAGGGGCTTCATTCAACCCATCGGATCTCAAAACAAAGTTTGTATTGTAAACAATACATGAAAAACAAATCCAAAAATTGGCAAAGGTTTCATACCAAGCGACTGGATTTAGTATGTCCGTAAACGCTATAAAAATATAATACCCCCGTTGCAACAAACCTGCATACTCAGTGAATTTCAAATGTTACTTAACTAAGTCATGAAGCCACTTATTATTTTCCATATGTCTGCCACATGGATGTTTTCCATATGAATGCTTTTTTTTGGCATCTGGGAGCCTCAAAACGAAAAGTTATCATAGTCCTGGTCCTAGGTCTTACCATCCAATCTATACAGTAATAGCTTCTTCCCTATAGGGGAAATTCGCTAAAATAAGGGTTATTACGTCGAATTGTGACTAAATCATGTTCGGGGTGTGCAAATAAGAAAACACTTTCAAGTTTGGCACGTGGCTTTTTACTTTCTCCCTCTATACATAGTATATGGAGAAAGTATTGTTTTCGTCAAAATTTTCGAATTTGAGTTGTTAGTAGAAATATTTGTTTTGGTGCTCCCTGAACCCAAAAAAGTGGTTTTTACGTGATGTCTGTCTGTGTGTGTGTGTGTGTGTGTGTGTATGTGTGTGTGTGTGTGTCTGTGTGGATGTGTACAGAGCTAGAGCCCTAACCTATGGGCCGATTTTGATGAAATTTGGTATGTAGGTACTAATCCACGATATCTCCAGGCGTTTTTTTTCATTTTTTTGAATTTTTGATTTTTAAGGGTAATTATCCCCCAAAAACCGCCAAAAAACATGAAAAATCCAAATTTCTGAAAAACGGCTCTAACGATTTTGATTAAACTTTAGTCGTTTGTAGAACTTTAATTTTCCAATAAAATGACACCACCCGCATTCCTGTAAAAATTCGGGTTCAGAAATTACGGGACTTAAAACATCCAAAATTCAGTTTTTTGGATATTTCATAAAAAAACATAAATATAAAAAATATTACTATTCACCATTAAAAAGAGCTCAATAAACTAAATAATTTAGTATTTTGAATTACTATTCTACGATTGCTGGTTTCGGAGAAAATTGAAATTTTCATTTAGCGGTAAACGCAGTACGTTGTTCAATGTTATTCTTATGGGGAATACAAAAATTACCGCTTCTCTCTTATTTACTGATCAATTTCATTCAAAGATGATATGCTTGTCAATTAAGCATTGACCAACAGAGTAAATTCGAAATATGTTGCCCCTTAATATCCCTGGGGGGGAATAGGGGGCATTTCCCCTCTTAAAACCCCGAGTGTAGCAATGGATCCTGTAGTGCCTGCAAAGCAGGGATTTGGGTGGATGTTTTTTAAAACAACTTGTTTACAAGATTTTCTGTACATTCTGCCGTGCTTTGTATTCTATATTTAGTAAATAAAAAATAATTTATTCATTAAAGTTGGGCTAAAAGGGAGAAAGTATGTGTCAGTTTCCTGATACCGTTTATTTATTAGTGAATTTACTTTGGAAAGTGAACTATTAGCATGACCCGCACGGTGACACTTAAGCCCGGGACCACCATAGAAGTTCCTAACGTGACCCCCTGAACACGTTTCGGGGGGTCGTTCAAAATTTTATATATATATGTGTTTGCACTCTAGTGGTCGCATTTTTTGTCCGATTAACATCAAATTTGGTAGGGACGTTCCTTTCTGTAATCAGTTGGACAAGTTCGTTAGGCCACTTAACGAAAACTTAACTGACCTAAGTTACTTTAAGGAAAATGAATTTATCAAATCTATATCATCGACAAGCTTTTTGGAAATTGAACAATAAGTCACATTAGTTTTGAGATCACCGTAATTGGAAATATTTATTTCAAATGTAAGTTTTGGACTATCTTACTATTTATGAGTTTCCATATTTCAAAAACAAAATATTAAGATATCATGACAATGACAGCACGAACCTCACCCCTACCTTAAGGTCTTAGCTGAACTGACTGTTAAAGCCACATGTTTGAAAATTAAGTAGGACTAGGCTAGTAAATTTTATCCAATCCCATCCTTTTGTAAAACATTTGTATCCCCTTAACTTTAATTTATCACATCATATATAGTAATCTTAAAGAATAAATATGTATTTTTGAAAAATTAGAAATTTATTTATTAGATTAGGTTTTAGTTTTAAGTCAACCTTTAAGTTTTTATACCGGTTTTACTTACCAAGATCATGTAACTCCATTTAACAGTAATAGAAGTAACATATTCACATAGAAAACACAAATAAGAAAAATTTATTTCTTTATAAACTTTTGTTCACATCAAAAGTAAGACGATAAATTAATAAAATAGAGAAGGTACATTTAAACTTTATTAATACAAAAACACTTGTGTTTTTGCTTGATCACAAAACTTGTTGGTTTTATGTTGCTAATACACTCGAATTAGGCATTTCGTAATTATAAGCTACTCAATTAACAAGGCTTTTTAAAATTTTAAAATTAAAACGGATCACGTTGATATTTACAAGTGTTTAGAGGAGTATACAAACAAACTCAGCCTCTCGAAACGTTTTTCTACCATCTGTTCTATTTTAAAGAATTAAACTTATTAAACTAAACAATTAATCTATTATATTGTGTCTTATGTCCATCAAAGAAGTAAATTTTCTTGATTATACATATATGGTTCAAATAAAAATAATAAAAATAAAATATGATCAAATCTATAGGCTTTATTATTTGAGATCTCTGCCCGAAAACGGGACTCCAGCTTGTAAACCAGAGCATAATAATGATTGACACAATTTGGCCTCCTTTGTTAGGACACAACATAGATTACGGCCTTACTTCATAAGACTATAATTAGGCACTCCGATATAATTAGACAACCCTAATAAGCACCTCAACAAGGTGAAATTACTGTATGGAGCTGATGTACCATGCATTACCAATATTCTGATTTATATCATCGAAGCCTGTGTATGATATATATGTATGGTAGATGATGATATATATTTTTATGTATTTTTTGTTTCTCATGGTTCTTTTAAAATGCTATAGGTTTTTACTTTTCAAAAAGGTAGGAAAAATAACCCTTATATTTACAAAGCACAAATCTGTTTGAATTTACGGTTAGAATCAACCTGCAGTGCTTGTGTTAAATTTGTTTAATGTACTACTAGTATTTGTCTCGAACCGATATTTTTATATATTGACCACATGCATCAATGTAACCTCAAAATA
Source organism: Allygus modestus (assembly GCA_963675035.1). Taxonomy (NCBI): domain Eukaryota; kingdom Metazoa; phylum Arthropoda; class Insecta; order Hemiptera; family Cicadellidae; genus Allygus; species Allygus modestus. The sequence continues at coordinate 230,331,619 of OY776112.1, read as the reverse complement.
TTGTTGTCTTTACAAATGAAAAATATGAGAATATACCTATCATAACAATTTTTATATCATTAAACTTATAATATTGTTAACAAAATTAACTTTATATTGTTAACAATATTAACTTTATATCGTTAACTTTTAAAATATACTGATTTTGTAACTAAGCATGTAGTATGAAGAATTATGTGTAAAGAAAGCCACATACCAAGATCACATAAATATTTGTTCATGAATAAGCGATGTATAAAATTGTTCTTATACACCATAGGAATAACATGGGACCACGTACTGCATTTAGCACTTTAAATACTATGGTAACCAATTAATTACGTAGAAATAAAATACCCCCATAGCAGCAAACCTGCATACTCAGAAAATTTATAATGCATATATATATATATATATATATATATATATATATATATGTATCTTAATATCACATAAAGCCACATACCAAGTTTTATCAATATACATTCATAAATAAACGATTTATGACATTTTAATTATTCTTCATAAGAATAAAATGGCGGCTGAGTATGCAGGTTTGCTGAAGCAAGCAACACAAAAATGGGGGTTTATAAAAAATATCAATATAACTCAACTAGGTAAAGCCACATACCAAATTTTAATAATTTATGTTCATTATTAAGGGAGATAACACGTTACTTACTCTCCATAAGAATAACATGGGGACTGAGAATGCAGGTTTGCTGCTACGGGAACTATCGGCCAAAAAAAGTTTTTTAGGTCAAATATCAATAGACAACGATATAAAGTAATATACCAACTTTTATCAGGATAAGTTGATAAATAAGCAAGATATGCAATTTTTCTTACTCTCCATTTTTCTTATGCTAAATAAGTGGGAATAACATTTGACAACGTACTGTGTTTAACACTTTCAATATCTCTGTAACCATTTGACGCAATGGTCAAAACACCAAATTGTGCGTCTTTTTAAGCTGATTCCAATGGAAAAAACTAAAATTTGACTTTTTCAAAAATTATATGTAAAAAACTAAAAAAAACAACCATTTTTGGGGTGCAAAACCCCACCAAAATACCCCTTCGGATAGGTCGATTTGTATGATTTTCGAACTTAAAAGTCATAAATGCTGCTTTGCACGTTTATACCAAATTTCCTCAAAATCGGATTATTTTTACGAGAGCTGTGCTCACGGACACACACACACACACACACACACACACACACACACACACACACACACACATACACACACACACACACACACACACACACACATATATATACAGTTTTGAAATAATGTTGTTTTTGGGGTCTTGGGACCTCAAAACGAAAAGTTATCATGGTCCCGGGCCTAGGTCTTACCATGCCGACTACGGTAATAGCTTATTCCCTATAGAGGAAATTCGCTAAAACCAAGTCTTTTATTATTTAAGCTGAATGCAATGTTGCAAACTTATTTTTTCCAAAACGATTATCGGTAGTAGTAGATATCTGTAGTAAAAAACTTCCTCAAAATACCATTTGGAATGGGGCGCCATATCTGGTTTTTGAAGTCTTATTAGCGATTTTCCCCTATAGGAAAGAAGCTATTACCGTAGTCGGCACGGTAAGACCTAGGCCCGGGACCATGATAACTTTTCGTTTTGAGGTCCTCAGACCCCAAAAACACCATTCGTTTGAAACTGTATATTATATATATAAATTTGAAAGAATAGTGTTTTTGGCATCTGTGAACCTCAAAACAAAAAGTTATCATGGTCTCGGGCTTAATTCTTACCATGAGACCTACGGTAATAGCTTCTTCCCTATAGGGGAAATTCGCTAAAACAAACAAAACGTAGTTACCGAGTTTTGTCTTCCCTTTATAATCCACAGTTCCAAGAACCACTTAAGTTTGATCGAGTTCTACTAGTACACAGGCTTAGCAATGCTACCTGTTTATCACTTATCCAGTTCTAAAGTTATTTAAAGAATGATAAGGTCGAATCAAAAACTTTGGACAATCTTTGACTTCCACAGTAATCTTAGCTAAAACGTAGTTTATGTCCTACAATTAAGGTGAATGAATACATTAGTCTGTTACAATTTAAAAGGCAAATCAGTTGGTGTACTTTGAGCTTTCCATATTCAGTAGAAGGCCCCTTCAAGTTGAAAGCGCCGCTACTCGATTTCAACTAAGTGTATTAAAAGGAAACAATGTGTTTTCTTAGTCCCCTTGCAATCCAGTTTAAATAATTAAAATTATTCCATTACTTTATATTTCATTTCCATTTTGACCATTTATGAACAATGGGTAATGTGTAACCTGGATAAATGTTAAAATGCTTAACTTTAATTGTATACTTAATTATACTGATTTAGAGTTTATAATGACGTGTTTTTATTAGCATGGTTCGTTTTTATTATAAGTAAGGGATCTAATTAATGTCCCAAAATACTTAATTATACTAAATGCATTTTCACTACAGTAAAAATGTATATTGTACAAGGAAAGTGATTTTAAGAGATATTTAAGTTATTCCATATTCTCTCTTTGGGCATGGTGATGATTTGCGTGACCGGTTAAATGATCCAGTAAACTCATTATTATCGTCACTTTCAATTAATTTAAATAGGTATTTCTTTCCCTGTAATTTTGTAAATATTGTTCCTATGACAATCCGTTGCAGGGATATTAAAAATTCTGAACCCAGAACGTTTTTAAAGTACGTTATTCTTATTGAGAACTAAAAAAATACTGTATATATCTTACTCATTTGTTAATTTTTCTATAGATTTATCGTGATTAGTGACTTTTTCTGCTTGTGGTCTATTGATAATTCCATACAAGTCCCTTTTTTGGTCCCCGCTGCAGCAAACCTGAGTAGTAGGGAAAGGGGACTTCTGGCTCACTTGATTGATGGCTTCCGGTCACGTGACCGGAAGCGCTGCGTCATGAAAGACGTCATCTGAGGCTGAGCCAGTGACGTAGGCGGTTTTGTGACGAAATGAGTAAAAGTTCAAAGTTCAAGGTCACGGTGAAGTTTTTTAAAAAAAATCTACCTCGCACTCGTAAAACGATTGTGATTCGATAGTTAATCGATAATAAATATCGAATGAAACAATCGAATGAAGCAATCGAATGATACGAGTGCGAGGTAGTACAATTACAAATATTACTTTATTTTATTTACAATAAGTTATGTTTACAATAATTCATGTTTACAATAGTTCCCCGTTGTTGGTTGTCATCGATGTTGTTGATCCGGACGAGTTGCGGCCATCACTTTGCTTTCTGAAGAAAGACGGTAGATACTTCGATCCCTGCGCAGAGTCCATGTTGTGTTTTTGACACCTATCTGTTCTGTTAGGTGTTTGCATTTCATTGCTGTCAGGAGGAAAGAATACGTGACGGCAATGAAATAGAAACATCTATCAGACCTTGAGTGAAATGATATTTTTATTTTGTGAAGAGCGTCTCGGAGAGCTCGATGTTCACCGGTCGAGAGCCGGAGGTGTACTGACTATTCGCTAGCTAGCGTTTTTGGTATCAAACAAAATGGTGGGGGTAAAAGTGTAGTAGAACGAAGCAGATGGTGGACAGCAGATGGGCGGCGGCAGGTGGCAGGTGGCAGGTGGCAAGTGTGCGGCAGATGGTAGTCCCCCACTACACCAGTCCCCCACTACACCAGTCTCCCCACCAAGTTTTACATCGCACAATAACTAGTTTACATGTGTTAGTTAGGGTTTAGCTCTTAGACTGTCAAGACCTTACCTCCGTAACTAAAAACCTCAATAATGTTTGCGCTTCAACGCTGTATAAGTATAACAGCTACTATGATCTAAACCGGTGCATGTATTCATATGGTTCTTTTTGCGTAGCAAACAACTGGTTAAAAGTGTTTCAACCTCAATTATTCTTCGACGAAACCGCTCATTGTCCACTAAAAGTGTAGACCTTCTGTCTTCATCGTCAGGGAAGTAGAAAGTAGTGTCAAGGGGACTACTGAAGGTCACCTTCCTCATGTTCCTGTAAAACTGCGACATTTTTCAGACCGTCTAGGTAGATGTTCATACGACAAGAGCTGGAAGAATAATGATGTAGCGTTATCGTGTATAATAGGCATCTACCCCCACCACAACGTTACCTTGTCCTTCAAACCATCGTTTTTACGCCACGGATGCTATACTGTTGGTTAGATTTAAATTTAAATTGCACCTACTTGTTCGCCTTGTCAAGCTGCGTAATTGAAGTACCCACATGTTAGACCTTGAACCAAAAACAAAGAAGTTATTTAGGTTTGTCCTTGAAAATAGTTGTTTTTTCGCTGTTGCTGCTATACCCTTTGTTGGATTTGAATTCTGTTTGCACCAACTTGTTCGTCTGATCAATCCGCGTAATTTGAGTACCCACTTAATATATTTTAAACCGTAAATTAAGAAGTTATTTAGGCTTGCCCTTGAAAATAGTTGTTTTTCGCTGTTGCTGCTATACCCTTTGTCGGATCTGAATTCTGTTTGCGCCAACTTGTTCGTCTGATCAATCCGCGTAATTTGAGTACCCACATGACATACTTTGCACAAACTGTGTACCCCCCCCCCCTTCCCCCCCCCCCTTTTTTGGGTCATGTTCAAGGTCAAGGTCAAGGTCAAGGACCTTGGGACTTAGAAATTTTCACAAAGTGGGCTGCACACAAACATAAGACTAATAGTCTCCTGCCTATGTACAGGCCAAGTCCCTAACTTGAAATGCTTAGGGTGGTCCTGAAAAGGACCGTTTGTGTTTGAAGGAGATGGTGGATAAGGAGCGGTGAGCGGTAGTCAGTGTTTATTTTTCCTTTGTAACCCACTTTACTTGTCCCTTCTGCCGTACTAAAATCAAGTCGCACTTGGTCTCAGGAGGTGGCAGAGTGGACCTTGGAAGGTAGACCTTGACGTAACGGCCGCCGCCAAAGAGGTGTTGGAGTAGGTACTCATCATCGCTGATCTTCCCCACAAGTAGATACTCCACGTTTAATTTCAACTGCGCAAACTTGACGGCGACAGACTCCAGCGGCGTTACCAACTCGGTAAGTTTCACCGTAGCCGTCCTCTTCATTATCTCCTCAACAGTTGGTGGCGGCGATGAAGGTCGAAGCGATGAAGGGCGAGGTGATAGCGATGGTGAAGATGCAGTGGACGTCGAAGGCCGTTGGTCGAAGTAAAGTGGGTGGTTTCGAAAATTCTTCCGTATGCAAGATTTAAAAGAACTAGGTCTTTTGAATCCGCTCCTTTTTTCCGAAGACTTCTTCAAAGTCTCCTTCAAACGTTGCAGTTTCTCGGGTGTAATGGGAGAAGACATAGCGCAGAGGTGTATTCAGTTCGCAAGGCAAAGCTGGAATGAGGTACCAGACGGAGCAAAGCGGGTCGCCAAGTGTAACCGTGACATTTCCATATACGGGTAGAAAGCTAAAAACCGGTCTACATCCGGTTCCCCTTCCCCCGTGACGACACAACCTCCCCCCCCCCTTTTTGGGTCATGTTCAAGGTCACCCCCCCCCCTTTTTTGGGTCATGTTCAAGGTCACCCCCCCCCCTTTTTGGGTCATGTTCAAGGTCACACCCCCCCCCCGTGACATAACATCCCCCCCGTGACGTAACATCCCCCCTTCCGCTTCGGTGACGTCACTTTGCCTTTATAAGCGGGAGCAGTCCGCAGTCTCGTCGCAGTAGCTTGCCGCCCGCTGTTTGGGTATACGTCCCAGTGGGTTGCACTCTGCTGCAGCGTAGGTCTGTTAAGTGTGCGTTGGGCCCGACGCGCAATTAAGAGATCCGCGCCCTTGCATGTTTAGTTAGTTTGTTAAGCATGTTAGATAACGCTTGTAGTTTGCTGCTAGGTAATGTAGTTAGTCTAATATATGTTAATGTTTGGTATCGGTTTGAAGTGTCTTATTTACTAATGAAATATGTACTCCCGGCCCTACAGGTCCCTCAACAACCTTGGTCAAAACTTGGGTTCGCAGCAGCCTGACGCCAGGTGTTTGGGTCTACGTCCCACCGGGTTTCAGTGATACTGTTGACCTTTGCAAAACCGACCTTGGCTGTTCTTGTAAAAGTAACGTTAACTGATTAATTTTTGTTTACATAGTTGCTGGCAAAGTCTTTATTTTCAAAGTAATGTATCTTGCTTCTCATCCTTTTCCTAACCCCTCTAAGGTATGGCGCGCAAACCGACCTTGTGTCAATACGGCGCGTAAACCGGTTGACATTACCCATCTTAGCCTGAGAAAACCTTGTAAAATATAAAGTCAGTCTCTTGTTTAAAATCAGTCTCTTGTTTGTTGTCTTTTGTCCCCTTCCCAAATACAGAGCGGGGAATAGAGCAGTATGTTATGCTCTATTCCCCGCTTTGGCTTCATGTTCAGATGACCTTGGGACTTAGAAAATTCACGTACAAAGCGGGGAATAGATCGGTTTGTGGTCCAAGTGAGAATCACTTACTGCTCTATTTCCCGTTTTAATAATATGATCAAACGACCTTGACCCACTTCGGGACTTAGAAAATCCCCGTATTGTAATATATATTTACTCGTTACAACATTATTACCCCCACCGTATAACACTTGCACTCCCCACCACTATCAGTATGTATAAAAGAGGGTCCCCCAGCACTAGTAAAATCATTCTTCCTCTTGTGCTGTTATACCTCACACCATGGCACACATTAGGAAGCAGACACAACCTCTCAAATTGAAACCTTCTGCTTCGTCTTCGCCCGCCTCTACCACTCCGTCTTCTGCGGTTCCATCCATCCTTCGGACAGCCCTGATGTTAGCTAACATCGTCCCGGAGAACTGTCCACCACTACCTGCTGCGTCAACGACTTACACAAGTCCTTCACCTCTTCCGTCAACTTCTCGTGCTGTTTCTCCAAGTCCTTCACCTCTTCCGTCAACTTCTCGTGCTGTTTCTCCAAGTCCTTTGTCAACGTCTCGTGCTGTTTCTCCAAGTCCTTCTACATCTTCAAGTTGTTCTACATGTTCATCAAAGTCTTCCAAATCGTCTGCTTCTTCATCCTCATCAACATCAAGTTCGAGACCAAGCCAACCAGCCACCCAATCATCTTCTCCAACCAGACCTTCAGTAATCTGCACATATACTTCATCTCCTTCAGAGAAATTTAAACAACTTAAATCTGTACAAAGGATGTGCATGCTTCCTGCACAACAATGTAATTATATATTCAAAAAAGGTGCTAAGAAAGGTGAACGCTGTGTTAAACGTTGTATTTTAAATGAAGAAACGTGCAGTCTTCATTTAAAATTAAACCATGGCGCATCTCCTTCTTCACCACGTGCAACAGTGGTGCCAATTAAAATTCGAATTAACAGGCTTTGTAAAAACAAACGCTACTTCTTTGTTAAAATAAAGGACTTTGCAAAGGTGTTGGTTCAATGTGAAGGTAAACTGTACTATGTAGAGTTACCTAGAGCCATGGACCTCCACGTCAAAAAACCTACCCACAAGGACTATTTAATTCGAAATGATACAGGTATCACTGTGTGGAAATCATTAAAATAATAATATAAATAAAAAGACCAAAAGTTTATTCCAAATTAAATAAAGCATTTTTTCCAAATTAAAAAAAAGTGTGGACAACCTATTTACAATTTGTAGCATATGCTGCAGAGTGTAAATAAGTTGTCCACACTTTTTTTGCAATGTTACAACGACCTTGACCTAGATAACGGACTTGGATAATTTACACTAAGTCAAAGATAAACTTAAAAGGAAAAAGGAGAAATATTATACTAAAGTCATTATTCAACAGTAAAGAGGGGAGGGGGTAAGCGGGTATTTAAGCGAGCGATTCGGAATATAATTATTAGTTGTATCATCATGAGCGTCAACAGCAACACATGGGGAAAGGAAATTAACGAAGAGGAGTTGTACGCAATTGCTGAGGCTGCAGAAATGACTGAAGTTTTTAAGATTAATAAGGTTGCGGAGAATGATGCTCAGTCACATCCGCAACAAACTACATCATCGATGCAGTCTACAACGCAGCAACCAAGACCCTATCATGTTATCCTGGAGGAGTATAATGAGGCAATGAGGTACGCCTTTACAAAGTGGTGTGCACAACCGCGTTCTCCTGAACAATGGGAGGAGCACGATGCAGACTTTCGCCTGGTTGGAGACTTAGAACTTGAGCTTCAAAGAGCAAAGGTTGCTCAATAGTGAGAAGATTTATTGTTTACTTTAGAATACAGAGCGGGGAATAGATCAGTTTGCGGTCCAAGTGAGAACCACTTACTGCTCTATTCCCCGTTTTGGCAATTTGTTCAGATGACCTTGGGACTTAGACAATTTTAGTTTGGTAAAAAACAACATTGAAATATATATATATATTTCTTACAAAAATATCTCCTCCCTAAAACTTGCACCCCCCCCCCTTATATATGTGGGGGTAAACATATATAAGGCGTACAGCTTTAGAGTATAGTTATTCAGCTATGAATAGCCCAGCAGAGTTGATGCAGCCTACAACATCGACGCAGCCTACAACATCGATGCAGCCTACAACAAATAACAAGGAAAAGAATGATGAGGCAAGAAGAAGGAATGCTAGAGAAAGAGGAAGGATTAAAAAAATAAATCAAACATATAAGTTATTACAATCAAAATTACCGTTTATGGATAAAAAAAGTTCAAGGCATGCCATTTTGATACAGGCGATAAAATACATTAATGCGTTAGAAACGTTGTTAGAAGGTGCATCACTTCAACAAGATCTTCCTGAAGACCTTCTAGCATTCGTAATTGACTAAAGATGTTTTGGAAATACTGAACGGGGGGAAAACAGAACGGGGAATAGATCAGTTTGCGGTCAAAGTGAGAATCGCTTACTGCTCTATTCCCCGTTCTGGTAATAAGTTAAAACGACCTTGACCTACTTACAGGACTTAAACATCCTTGTTTCATAAACATTGTTACATATATTTGATACAATAATACCCATTTCTTATCACTAGTTACCCCCACCACTTAAATCGGGGAATATAAAAAGAGATTTCTCATCAGTGCTTATCTCATTCTGCTACTTGTGTTAGCACTAGAATATATAGCAGCTATGTCACCAAAGGATAATATATTTCCTTCTGCAAAATCAATCGTAGGAATTATAAAACATATTGTGATTGAAAGTGAGGATGAAAATGAAGACGAATTGGAAGATTTTGAATTATTAAGTGATATGGATGCAATGGAAGATTTTGAATTATTAAGTGATATAAACAGTGATGATCTTGAAGCAGGATATATGGAACAAATTGAACCGTTAAGTGACGGGGAATCTGAAACCTATAGAATCTATCAGCATCTTCTCTGTTCTGAAGAAATACATGATGAAACTCCAACCACTAGTAGTAGTAGTTTGGATGGGTTATTTTTAGATAGTGCACGAGGGGTATATCATATTCGTCGACGACTATTTCTTTCCGATGCTTCTGATACAACTGATTCTGATTCATCAAATGAGTCTGATTAAGTGTTGTCTTTTTCTTGTCAACTGACAAACTTTAAATACAGTGCGGGGAATAGATCAGTTTGTAGTCAAAGTGAGAACTACTTACTGCTCTATTCCCCGTTTTGGTAATATCGTTGTATAACCTTGACCCAGTTACAAGACAGAAAATATTTACCAGCTTTCAATTTTTTTTTTTTTTTTTGCTTTTTTTTGTTTAGAAAAAGTGGGGGTAACTTATAAATTTAATGGTGGGGGAACGTCTATTTAATGTCGATGCAACAGTGTATATTTATCATATCGGCATGATGAACCCACCAGGAAACTCCGTTTGCTACAGCTTTCCCCTCATCGATATCGATGATGTGATAAAACTTACATCAATAACAAAACGGTTTGAACTCGAAAGGCGACTCATAAAAGTCGACGTAATTCCACAAGATCTTCGTTCTGCAATGTTGACCATCGAATATGTTAAAGATGAATCTACAACTGAAGATCCCTATTGTTTTATGAAATTTTTAGTTGATCGAGATGCAATGTGTACAATCCGACTTCACATCCGAGTTTAAAATCTATCAAATGTTCCTGTTGGAGAAAATTGTCTTAGTTAAATACAGAGCGGGGAATAGATCAGTTTATGGTTTGATATGAAATCATTTACTGCTCTATTCCCCGTTTTGGCAAATATGTTCAATGACCTTGACCTAAATACAGAACTTTGTAGCCTTCAGCTACAATAGTAAATATAAAATGCAAAAAAATAGTAAACTTAACGTAATACGTACCCCCACCACTTTTGCTAGGGTATAAATAGAGGGGCATTTGCAGTGTTGTTCATTATTGCCTTGACCTTTGTGGAGATCGCACCTACATTATGCATCGCTGCGATATTTGCAAGTCTTCATTTAAGGATGAATTTCTTTTAATGATTCATAATGAACTGAAACATAACAACAACCAAGATGAAAAATATGAAGAAGAAGAATTGAAAGAAATAGATCAAATGTTAGCTCAACACCAACATTCCAGACCAACTGTAATTCAATATGCACCATCAACATCGACTTCTACCTCTGCTCTGTCTACACTTCACCTTCCTTCAACATCATCAGCTGCATCGACTTCTACGCCTGCTCTGTCTACATTTCATCGTCCTTCAACATCATCAGCTGCATCGAGTTCTACGCATGCTCTGTCTACACTTCACCGTCCTTCAGCATCAACAGCAGTAAATGTAGAACTACATGCCCGAGCACTTCCGGGTAATGTAGTAACCCACTTTAAAATTGACAATGCAAAATTACAACTCGAAGAATTTTTAAATAACGCAAAAGGATTGGTAAGTAAAACTCTGCAAAATGAATTAAAAAGATTAAATTTTATCAAATTTGGACTATTAATGGATGCTTTATTTACAAACATTCAAAATGAAACTTCACCGAGAGGGTTTTTAACAAAAAACCGTACCATTATGTTTTCGTCAGATATTGATTCAATCGTATCTGAATGTTTTGAAGAGCTCAAGACAAAAATACAAGAACATGAAGGAAGAGGCTCTGGATGGAGTTTGTTAAGCATCACAGGGTTAGACTTAAGAGTACACAAACACGGCTATGGAATTCGAGGAAGTAGCTACATCCCTCTACCAACAAAGATTAGAAATACCTTTTCCTGCGTCAACGTACAAAATCAAGATACTGAATGTTTTAAATATGCCATGTTGGTCAAATATGTAACAGACAATCCGATAAGACCAAGTCACAAATATGAAGAAATACAACATAAGTATAATTTCCAGGGAATGAATTACCCTGTTGCAATTACTGATATATCAAAATTTGAAAAGCAAAATCCTTCAGCTTCTGTCAACATTTTTGGCTTAGATTCGTCAAACAATGCGTACCCCTTGCGCATAACACCTATTGAGCGCAGAGATCATACGGATTTGCTATTGATCACTAAAGGGGACATATCCCACTATGTCTACATAAAAAACTTTGCAGCTCTTGTATCTAAACAAATATCAAAAAAACACGGAGAGAAAACCATTTGTAAAAGATGTTTTTGTCATGTAGGCAAACCATTAAGAAGGGGAGGTTCAGAATGGTTAGTAGAACATCAAAGGTTATGTAATGGAAACTATGAGGTTAGAATTAAATTGCCACATTCCAGCAGAGCGCAGATAAAATTTGACAAAATAATACAACAATACCGTGTACCTGTTGCTGTTTACGCTGATTTCGAGTCTTCTTTACATCCACTTGAACAACAAGAAGAGGACGTTACAAGAAGAAGCAAATACCAACTTCATTCACCAAACAGTTATTGCATACTAATTAAATCCACGTTGACTGAAGACCATCTTCAAAAATATGGACTATCATCTTCTCCAAAGATTTATCGCGGTGAAGAAGCAGCCAAATACTTTGTCGATGATCTGTATGAAATAGCTGCAAAGGTAGAAGAACTGTATGGAACAAAGGTACCCATGTCACCTATGGAAGAAGAAGAGCTTCAACATTATTATTCAACAACAACGTGTTATTTGTGTAATAACACCTTTACACTGGATAACGTTAAAGTTCGTGACCACGATCATCTTACGGGAGCGTATAGAGGTGCAGCCTGTAACGCTTGCAACTTGAACTACAAACTACCATATTTCATCCCCGTAGTTCTGCACAATCTGAGTGGTTATGATTCGCACTTCATAATCCCCGAACTAGGAAGAGATAATGGAGCAATAGACGTTTTGGCTACTACAATGGAAAAATTTATAAGCTTTTCAAAAAAGGTGGGTAAAATTAAATTAAGGTTTGTTGATTCATTTAGATTTATGCCTTCAAGCCTCATGAAATTATCTGAAAATCTAAGAAGAACAGATTTGATAGAAACAAGCAAAATTGTACCCAATAGTAAAATGGATTTGGTTCTTCGAAAAGGAGTCTTCCCCTATGATTACATCGATGGACTGCATAGATTTGATGAAACATCACTACCTCCACCAGAACACTTCAAAAACAAACTTAATGATTCGGAAATATCAATTGAGGACTATCAACACGCACGTCGAGTATGGAACGAGTTAGATATGAAGACCTTAGGAGATTACTCGGACTTTTATGTCAAACTAGATGTAACTCTTCTTTGTGATGTAATGGAAGAATTCCGAAACACTTGTTTTGCTGCCTACGGTTTGGACCCTCTACATTCGTATACTTCACCAGGATTAGCTTGGCAAGCCATGTTAAAAGAAACAAAATGCAAACTCCAACTTTTAACAGACATTGACATGGTTTTAATGGTTGAAGCTGGAGTAAGAGGCGGATTGACCCAAAGTGTTACCAGACATGTCAAAGCCAACAACAAATACCTACCCGATTATGATGAAACCAAACCGTCAACCTATTTAGGATATTTCGATGCAAATAACCTGTACGGTTGGGCAATGTCAAACCCACTTCCTTTTGATAACTTTAAATGGATTAATCCCGACTTTATTGGCGATATTTTACAAATTCCGAAACATGGTGACACTGGATATATTTTGGATTGCGATTTTGAATACCCAGAAAATTTACATGATCTTCATTATGACCTACCACTTCTTGCTAAAACAGAAATTTCACCAATTGGAAAACACCCCAAATTAATGATGACATTAAATAATAAACAACGCTACGTGGCTCACTTTTGGGTGGTTCAACAAGCTATCGAATTAGGACTACGTTTAACAAAAATTAATAGAATATTGGAATTTTCTCAATCATGCTGGTTGAAACCCTACATTGATTCAAATACCATCAGAAGAGCAGCAGCTACATCAGACTTTCAAAAAGATTTCTTTAAATTAATGAATAATGCGATATTTGGAAAAACATTGGAAAACAAAAGAAGACATAAAAATGTTAAACTTGTTACCGACGCAAAAAAATTACAGAAACTAGTACAGCAGCCAAATTTTGGAACATCGATAATTATTAATGAAAAACTTGTAGCAGTGTCCATGAAGAAGACGAGTGTGAAGATGGATCGTCCTTTGTATATAGGCATGTCAATCTTGGACATCTCAAAAACACACATGTACGATTTTCACTACAACAAAATGGTGGCGTTCTACGGAAGAGAAAATATATCTATTACATATATGGACACTGACGCTTTTATATATCGCATAGTAACATTGGACATGTATCAAGATTTACGTACATTTATTTACAAGAACGACTTTGATTTCTCCGATTATCCAAAAGATCATCCAAACTACGACAATGACAGACACAAAAAAGTACTAGGCAAATTCAAGGATGAGGCTAATGGTGTTCTACTTGAAGAGATTGTTGCACTGATGTCTAAACTATATTCTTTGAAACTCTATAATGAAAAAGAAGAAGAAGAAAAGAAGAATAGCTATATTAAGAAAGCTAAAGGTGTAAAGAGTTTATATTTAAAGAAGAAAGTGCATTTTGAACACTACAAGCAATGCTTATTTGAGGATAACATCATTACAGCTAAATTCAACACCATCAGAAGTTTTAACCATCAGCTGTACAGCGTGACTGAAGTTAAAAAGGCGCTATCCTGTAATGACGACAAAAGACAAACCCTTCCAGACAACATCCACACTTTACCATTCGGTCACTATTCCCTCAACCCTATTGACTAATAACCCTTTCATCGTCCTAGATCCTCTATCCTTTTCCTTTCCGTAAAAAAAGGGGAAACACAGCAATGTTAAGCTGTGTTTCCCCTTTTTTTACACAAGTTTTGAATGACCTTGAACTATATGTATATATATAAGCAGATTTATACAAAAGAATATTTAATACCATATCAGCTGCCTTCGTGAAACCATCATGTCAGACCTGAAGGAGAAGATTATTAATGAACTACACAAACCTGCAAGAATAAAGTTTCCAAGAAGAAATACTGTTATAAAAGGGATAAATGATCTATATCAAGCGGATTTAATTGAAATGCGACCGCATAGCAGAATAAACAAAGGATTTAAATATATACTCACAATTATTAATTGTTTTACAAAAGTTGCAGACGCTTTGCCTCTAAAGGACAAGACTGGTAAAAGCGTAACAGAAGCCATGGAAATAGCCATAAAAAGAGATAAAAACAAAATTAAACATTTACAAACTGATGATGGAACAGAATACTTTAATACAAACTTTGCACAGTTAATGAATAAATATAAAATAAATCATTATTCTACAAATTCAGAGAAAAAAGCTGCTATTGTAGAAAGATTTAATAGAACCTTAAAAGGAGCACTGTATAAACAATTTTCAAAAAGAGGTTCTTACGTATGGTATGATGTTTTACCACAATTAATAAATGATTATAACAACAGGTTTCATAGAACTATTGGTATGAAACCTAACAAAGTAAATAGAAGAAATGCAAAAGATGTATTAAAACGCATAAAGAAAAATACAAAGCCTAAAGTAGAAAAAATGCAGCCAAGAAAATTTAATGTAAGTGATAAAGTACGGATTAGTAAATATAAGGGAGTGTTTACCAAAAAATACCTTCCCAATTGGACGAATGAAGTTTTTACAGTGTATAAAGTGCAACCGACTGTACCTGAAACGTATATCCTAAAAGATAACAAAGGAGATTTGTTGCAAGGTGCATTTTATGGACATGAAATGTTAAAGTCAACAGTAGGTGATGTATATCTTGTTGAAAAAGTGTTACAAAGAAAAAAGGACGCAGTTAAAGTGCGGTGGTTAGGGTTTAACAAAACTGAGGATTCATGGATACCTATAAAGGACTTGGTTTAATACAAGCAACTCATTTCATCGTTAACCTTTGAGCAGGATGGAGATTATTCACCATAAAGATCGATTCAATATTAATAACATAGATGATTTAACTGTGGATAACGTTAAAATCAACAATGGTAAACACGGTAGTTTACTTCCAAACACTGTTCGATGTATAGTAAGTGGCCCCTCAAACTGTGGAAAGACCAATGTTGTCTTTAATTTGATCACTAATCCGCAGGGATTAAGGTTTAGTAACCTATATATTTTTTCAAAGTCTCTACATCAACCAAAGTATCAATTGCTGGATAAAATCCTATCTGATGTGTCTGATGTTAATTTTTACAAATTTAACGCTAGTGATAGCATTATGCAACCAAACGAAGCGAAACCGTATTCTGTATTTATATTTGACGATGTATCTTGTGAAAATCAGGATACTATTAGAAACTACTTTGCCATGGGAAGACATAATAACATCGACAGCATATATATAGGACAAACTTATAGCAAAATCCCAAAACAACTTATCAGAGATAATGCAAATATTCTAATTGTATTCAAACAAGATGATACTAACCTAAAACATATATATAACGATCATGTGAATGCGGATATGCCATTTGAAAAGTTTAAAGAGCTTTGCGGAAAAGCATGGGCGGAAAAGTATGGATTTTTGGTTATTATGAAAGATCAAGCTATAAAAGATGGTCGTTATAAAATAGGTTTTGATAAATTCGTTTTAATACACTGATTAGCGGTATTACTGTACAAGTCGTCAAGGTGTGAAGATGGTTAACCAGGAAAAGCTATTAAAGGAAATAAAATCACTTAGTGATTCTATTAGACAAAAAAACCGAGCTTTAAAATCAGGTATAAATGAAAGAGAGCAATTTTTAGAAACAACATTCAAACCTGTTACTGAACCTTTAAAGCGATTAGCACAAAATATGGAAAGACCTTCAATTCGCTTCGAAGGAGACAAAATGCTACCAATTTCCAAATATGAAGAAGAATTTCAGAATGATGAAAGTTCTGACCAGTTACAAACATCTGAAGAAAGCGACGAGTATGAAGAAAGCGGAGATATAGGAGATTTAAGGGAAAAGAACATTGCAGGAGATACAAGTACAGAAGATACAAGTGCGGAAGATACAAGAGCAGAAGAAGAGGATATCAACCCATCCAACTTAAGCAAATTAGGCACAGATATTATGTTTAAAGGAACACTTGGAAGAAAATATACATTAAAAATGTTACATGGCACACATGCTAATCGAAATTATCATACATATGGAGCTAGAATAGAGGATAAAGGATTAATGATTGGAGATAGAAAGTTAGATATAAACGAAAATGATGATATAGTTATTGGTGATAAAAAATATAAAGGTACAACAGGTTTGTTTGAACTCATCTTTAAAAATAATCCTGGTAAATATACTAAAAAGGATTTACAATTGTTTAAAAATATACTAGAGTATACAAATGCACATAGAAAAAAATATTCCAAAGAACTACCTATTCATAGAAACAGGTCAATAAAATACACAAACATTATATCTAGTCTTTTCCCCTCGAAATCAAATAAAGCTCCAATTAAAAGAAGAGCTTTATCTTCTGCTGAATTAAATGTTTTGCATAAAAAAAGAAAAACAACTGATCCTACTACATCTGGAAGGGGATTATTAAAAAATTTGTATAAAACCAATATAATATATTACAACGATATAAATAAGTTAGTTGATCGAATGAGGTTATTACATGAAGCTATGGAAGCCGGGCACACTGGTTTAGAAAACGAATGGGTAGCTTTGGTTGATGAACTGCGAAAACGAGAAATAATTGTTCAGTAGACGTATATATATATATATAGTAAGAACCTAAACGATAGCGATTCAGTTACATCATGAGTGTGGACAAGTTTGGACGGTATTCCGGGTTTGGAGTAAAATCTGGATATAGTGAAAAAAGAGCTGGGTTTCCGTTAACACCTGATGGTAATTATAATTTTGAAGGAAAAGTAATTCAAAATGTTGGTGATCCGCTTTTGTCTTCTGATGCGGTTACGGTACAATACATGGATAAAAGAACCCCGATTGTACACGAAGACCATTGGGGATTTTCCGGTAAAAGGTTAAGCAATATAAAACATCCCATTTATGATGGTGAAGCAGTAAATTTAGCGACTTTAAAATTGTTAACGATTTACAAAAAGAATGAAACTGATACAAGCTATGATGTAAAAAAATTAAAATTGTCAAATGTAGGCGATTGTGAGCAGGATGGAGACGCTGTAAATAAGAAAATATTTGATATAGTACACAAGAAATGGACTACAGAATATGAAAAACATATGGAAAGGTTTGGTGCAGCTTTATTTAATTATATCCATCGGGCTTCAGGAAGAGCTGTAGCTTCAGATGTTGACAGCCACAATTATTTAGACTGGAAAAAGATACACAATCCAGAAAAACCTAATCAATTAGATAAACCGTCTGAGCCTTCTAAAGTCAAGACATTAGGAAAGGGGGATAAAGTGAATGTGATTAATGAACCAACAGAAAACGATGAAGATTATATAAGAGAAAAAAGAATTTAAATACCCATGATAAGGGATAAAGCATCAGTTATATTCGAGAGATGATACAGAGAGGATGATGGAATCCAATATTACTGCGTGGAGTTTAATATCTCAAGAGCCGAGATTTCCCCAAGGAGTGCTGACAGATGGTTTTGTTCAACGGTTTGATAGATATATGGATTGGGAACAACTTTCCATACACTACCTCTTCACAATGACTATGTTAAGAATTTATTTTCACAGAGTTAACTGGATTCATATTTTACAAAGACAACAGTTTTCAGAAAACTTCCTTGTAGAGATGACATCAAATTTTAATAACTGTTGGGAAGTAATAAGTAAATATCAAAATCTCTCTGAAAATTACATTGACAATTTTAAAGATAAACTAGACTGGAATGTGTTATTTAATTACCAACGATTAAGTGGCAAGTTTCTAAGGGAACATGACAACTATTTAGATTTTATTCATTTTACCGAAAACAACGATACCATCACCAGCGGAGAAACATTTGAAACATCTTCAATTACACCTTATTTCTATTTTTACTACTTTTATTTATTATGTCTACATTTAATTAATTAATCCATTTCTATATAATAAATGGATTTTAAACAGTATATATAATACAAGAAGCCAAGACTAATATTACATTCATTGTAAAACATTTATAGAGTGCACCTACTGATTGTAAGTTTGGCTATAAATAGTCATGCCGAGGGCTAAACGCATCAGTCATAATCGAGAGAGATTACAGAGAGGAAGGGGAATAGCATCAACAGCATTTTCTCTATTAAGTAAACCGGTTGGAGCTATAGTTAACAAGGCGATTGATTTATTACCTGTGGAATTACATTTACCTGGAGGATATCAATATTGTGGTCCTGGAACCAAATTAGAGAAACGGCTTGCTAGAGGAGATCCTGGAATAAATAAGCTTGATCAGGCTTGTAAACAGCACGATATAGCGTATTCCAAATTTGGTGATACAAAAAATAGATCAATAGCAGATAGAGCACTTTCTGAGAAAGCTTGGCAAAGAGTAAAATCTAGTGACGCGAGTATTGGTGAAAAAGCAGCGTCTTTAGCAGTAACAGCAGCAATGAAAGCAAAAACTACGTTTGGAGGAGGAAAGAGAAGAAGGCGTGGGAAAAGACCCGCTAAGAAACAAGGAGGTAATATCAGAAGAAAACGTCGATCTACTAGTGGTAAAGGTAAAAAGAAACCAACAATATGGTCAATGATAAAAAAGGGAGGAGGACTATACCTAAGACCGTATCGTGTGTATTAAATAAGAAAGAGCAATTAATAATTAAAAACAAAGAATTAACCAATGAAGAACTGATTACATATGCTTCTTGTTTGAAAATCCCATTTTTTAGAGGAGTATTTATGAAAGATGAATTACCGGTTAAAATGTGGAAAAATGAGACTGGTATAGTAAATTTGGATAATAGTGAAGGATTAGGCACTCATTGGGTGTGTTACAAGAAACTTGGTGAAACGATTTATTATTTCGACAGTTTTGGAAACCTTCCACCACCGAAAGAACTTCAACAATACTTTCGTGCGGCAGAAAATGTTTTTTACAATTATACAAGAAAACAATCTGATGATACATCCATTTGCGGTCATTTATGTTTAGACTTTTTAGCTAAAAGTGTTAGTCAACTTTAAGATGTCTTCGTATACAGTGTCATTAACCGGTAACTCATGTACTTTGCGCAGTATTCTGTTTCCAGCGCTACGTTTGCAAAAAGGAAGACTATGGGAAGCCGCATTATTGGATTTAACAACATATAACTCTATTCCAAACGTTAGTGAAGGAATTAATAACAAAATACATTATTACAAGACAAAAGATAATAAAGGAAAATATTCAGCTTTGGAAGAATTCAGTTTACCAACAGGAGCTTATGAAATTGATAATATAAATGAAGTTATACAAAAACATATGGGAAAAGAAAATATAACGATAAAAGGCAATAACAATACAATGAAAGCCGAAATTACTTCTAAGTATTATATTGATTTTGGCCAAGAACGTTCAATTGGTAGTTTATTGGGGTTTTCTAAGGAAACAAAGGTATTAGAACCTAATACAACTCATTCTGGGAATAGAACTGTGACGATCATCAAAGTAAACAGCATAGACATTACATGTAACATTATACAAGGATCCTACAGAGATGGAGAAAATCGGCATATATTACACACATTCTACCCATCAGTCGCACCGGGTTTCAAGATAGTAGAAAAGCCTCAAAACCTTGTGTACCTACCGTTAAACACCAGTTTAATTTCAGACATCGTGCTGAACATAGTGGATCAAGACGGAAACCTTATTGACTTTCGAGGAGAACCTATTACTGTAAGAATACATATAAAATCATCCGCTTAGATAATGGGGTTATCATTTAAAAAGAGAGAGCCAACCAGCAAAGAGGTCAGTAGCTCATCAGCTGTAGAAGGATTAACAAGTGACAACATTCGTTTTCTAGAAGAAATTGGATTAAAGGTCATTAACAATGGATATACTGGATATAGCGCAGGGCCCAACATTCGACGAGACCTTATGGGAAAAGGAATATCACACGCACAACCCTTACGCTTCGTCCAAATTAAACAATAACGATGAAATTAGGATTCCTATACAACAACAAGACATTTATACTCTTCCATGCGAAAGTTATTTATATATTGAAGGAAAAGTAACAAAAGCTGACGGTACTGTTGGAACCACTGTTCCGTTCATAAATAATCCTATGGCATTTTTGTTTGACGAGATTAGATATGAAATTTCAGGAGTTACAGTCGATTCAACAAAAAAGGTTGGAATTTCCAGTACATTAAAAGGATTAGCGTCTTTAACACCAAATGAGAAGAATCTGTTAGCTGTTGCAGGATGGGTTGCACCAGACAAAAGTATAATTACTCCTGACGCTTCGGGAAACTTTGATTTTTACGTACCTTTAAGATTACTTTTAGGATTTGCTGAAGATTACAGAA
This sequence comes from Allygus modestus, assembly GCA_963675035.1. Classification (NCBI taxonomy): domain Eukaryota; kingdom Metazoa; phylum Arthropoda; class Insecta; order Hemiptera; family Cicadellidae; genus Allygus; species Allygus modestus. The sequence continues at coordinate 230,310,782 of OY776112.1, read as the reverse complement.
GAATAATAATAAATGTAAAACAAGAACTAGTTTTATTAAGGTCATCAAACGATAATGATATTATTAAAGCATCTGCTGGAACAACTGAAGCCAATTTAGACTGGAAACTAACATTAGACAAGATTGTTTGGAGAGTACCACATGTGCGACTAAATGATGAACACAGGATTACATTATTAAGAAAGTTAAAATCAGATCGAGACATTGTAATGCCATTCAGAAGCTGGGAGTTTCATGAATACCCCGTTTTACCTTCAACACAACGGCATACATGGACTGTAAAAACTTCTACTCATTTGGAAAAAGCGAGATATGTAATCTTTGGATTACAAACAAAGAAAAAAAGTATATTAACTGAAAATGCTGGTGAATTTGACCATTGTAAATTAACAAACTGTAAAGTGTTCCTGAATTCACAATTCTTTCCCTACGACAACTTTAATATCTCTTTTGATAAAAAAAGGTACAGTGTTTTATACGATATGTACGCTAGGTTCCAAAATTCATATTACGGCAAAACAAACACACCTCTACTATCTCCCGTACAGTTTGAATCGAAAGCTCCGATTGTTGTAATTGATTGCTCCAAACAAAACGAATCTGTAAAATCGTCTAGTGTTGATATAAAAATAGAAATGGAATTTCAAGAAAACGTACCTGCAAATACATCTGCGTATTGTTTAATTTTGCACGATAAAATTGTTACATACACACCGTTGACTGGTATCGTAAAGACGGTATTGTAAAACGTTGTACCACCACCGGCACCGCCACTGTCGCTAACCTATAAATAGCGGAGCAACAATGCAGGTCTTCAGTTGATCGTCTATCGTCGCATGGGCAACATCTTCTACAAAATGAGTTCTCCATCTGTTGTACAAGGTGATGCAGAGGTAGCACCGTTATTGGAACGTGATAATACTAGTGAAGAAGAAATCATCAAGGAAATAACTGCATTTTTAAAGTTTGGTAAAAGAGATAGAGAGGAGGAAAGTAATGCAGACCCATCAAAGGTAGTACCAAAGAGGAAGAAGAAAGTTGAAGAAAATATTCCTCCTCACATTTTAACTGAAGTTTTTTTGCGAATCTTTTACCCCATCTCAGCATGCATCAGTAAAAGTGTATCAGTTGGATTGATGAAGTCATTGGATTATTCCCCTACAGTAATACTACACCATGGAACAAAAAAGGTTTTATTTTCGCAAAATGCTTGGGAGTCATTTTTGAAACATGTACATTTAATAGAATGTTATTTAACTAACAGTTTGTGTGGAAGGAAAACACATATTCGACTTTTGGATTGTGACAATGAAATCGATATTGTTAAACATCGTGGACAACTACAAGTGCGAATTAGAGACTTGACTCAACATGAAAATAAGATTCTACTGTCACGTGAAGAATTCTACGTTTTAAACTACGCAACAGAACCTATTACAAGGTACATGAGACAGTTGGTATTTGCAAGCGCTATTATTAAAGAATATTTGGTCGATACTTTGGAAAAACAACCTGATAGCACCATCGTGTACGGACCTGTGGATACATCTATTTTTAATAGAATACCTCATGAAGTTTGCATGTGGAGAAAGTTAAAGGATTTTGAACCACTTGTAGAAATCGCTACAGAAGCTACAGAAGAAACAACACAGGAAGAAGAAACGGAGAAACAAGAAGAAGAAGAAAACGAAACACAAGAAGAAGAAGTTAAAAAAGACTAAAGTTTGACTTAGTAAAGAAGAACACACGTGGGGTAGGCCTATTGGGGACGGTGCCCACGTTAAATATACACCAACGCGCCTGCAACTGTACGGCCTGGTATTTAACCTACCGTGGTGTGGAAAACAGTTTAGTTGATCGCTAGGTGCCATGATGAGCGGAGGGGATAAAGAAGTGAGTGTAAAGCCTTGTGTAATAGAATTTCAAGCATTTCGAAATAATGATGATAGGTTTATTATCAAGGAATTAGTAATTTTAGACTTGCTTACATTTGTAGTTTACCCATTCACGTTTGAAGCTCCTTTTTCTTTTAACAACCTTAACGCCAAAGCAAAAAGTACAAACAAATGGATAACAAACTACTTTCATCACATACATTGGTATGAAGGATTTATAAGCTACAGTAATCTGCACAGTATTATGTTTAACTTTTGCAAACAATATTCACATATATACACAAGACTTGAACATGACCCAAAAAGGGGGGGGGGGAGGTTGTGTCGTCACGGGGGAAGGGGAACCGGATGTAGACCGGTTTTTAGCTTTCTACCCGTATATGGAAATGTCACGGTTACACTTGGCGACCCGCTTTGCTCCGTCTGGTACCTCATTCCAGCTTTGCCTTGCGAACTGAATACACCTCTGCGCTATGTCTTCTCCCATTACACCCGAGAAACTGCAACGTTTGAAGGAGACTTTGAAGAAGTCTTCGGAAAAAAGGAGCGGATTCAAAAGACCTAGTTCTTTTAAATCTTGCATACGGAAGAATTTTCGAAACCACCCACTTTACTTCGACCAACGGCCTTCGACGTCCACTGCATCTTCACCATCGCTATCACCTCGCCCTTCATCGCTTCGACCTTCATCGCCGCCACCAACTGTTGAGGAGATAATGAAGAGGACGGCTACGGTGAAACTTACCGAGTTGGTAACGCCGCTGGAGTCTGTCGCCGTCAAGTTTGCGCAGTTGAAATTAAACGTGGAGTATCTACTTGTGGGGAAGATCAGCGATGATGAGTACCTACTCCAACACCTCTTTGGCGGCGGCCGTTACGTCAAGGTCTACCTTCCAAGGTCCACTCTGCCACCTCCTGAGACCAAGTGCGACTTGATTTTAGTACGGCAGAAGGGACAAGTAAAGTGGGTTACAAAGGAAAAATAAACACTGACTACCGCTCACCGCTCCTTATCCACCATCTCCTTCAAACACAAACGGTCCTTTTCAGGACCACCCTAAGCATTTCAAGTTAGGGACTTGGCCTGTACATAGGCAGGAGACTATTAGTCTTATGTTTGTGTGCAGCCCACTTTGTGAAAATTTCTAAGTCCCAAGGTCCTTGACCTTGACCTTGACCTTGAACATGACCCAAAAAAGGGGGGGGGGAAGGGGGGGGGGTACACAGTTTGTGCAAAGTATGTCATGTGGGTACTCAAATTACGCGGATTGATCAGACGAACAAGTTGGCGCAAACAGAATTCAGATCCGACAAAGGGTATAGCAGCAACAGCGAAAAACAACTATTTTCAAGGGCAAGCCTAAATAACTTCTTTATTTACGGTTTAAAATATATTAAGTGGGTACTCAAATTACGCGGATTGATCAGACGAACAAGTTGGTGCAAACAGAATTCAAATCCAACAAAGGGTATAGCAGCAACAGCGAAAAAACAACTATTTTCAAGGACAAACCTAAATAACTTCTTTGTTTTTGGTTCAAGGTCTAACATGTGGGTACTTCAATTACGCAGCTTGACAAGGCGAACAAGTAGGTGCAATTTAAATTTAAATCTAACCAACAGTATAGCATCCGTGGCGTAAAAACGATGGTTTGAAGGACAAGGTAACGTTGTGGTGGGGGTAGATGCCTATTATACACGATAACGCTACATCATTATTCTTCCAGCTCTTGTCGTATGAACATCTACCTAGACGGTCTGAAAAATGTCGCAGTTTTACAGGAACATGAGGAAGGTGACCTTCAGTAGTCCCCTTGACACTACTTTCTACTTCCCTGACGATGAAGACAGAAGGTCTACACTTTTAGTGGACAATGAGCGGTTTCGTCGAAGAATAATTGAGGTTGAAACACTTTTAACCAGTTGTTTGCTACGCAAAAAGAACCATATGAATACATGCACCGGTTTAGATCATAGTAGCTGTTATACTTATACAGCGTTGAAGCGCAAACATTATTGAGGTTTTTAGTTACGGAGGTAAGGTCTTGACAGTCTAAGAGCTAAACCCTAACTAACACATGTAAACTAGTTATTGTGCGATGTAAAACTTGGTGGGGAGACTGGTGTAGTGGGGGACTGGTGTAGTGGGGGACTACCATCTGCCGCACACTTGCCACCTGCCACCTGCCACCTGCCGCCGCCCATCTGCTGTCCACCATCTGCTTCGTTCTACTACACTTTTACCCCCACCATTTTGTTTGATACCAAAAACGCTAGCTAGCGAATAGTCAGTACACCTCCGGCTCTCGACCGGTGAACATCGAGCTCTCCGAGACGCTCTTCACAAAATAAAAATATCATTTCACTCAAGGTCTGATAGATGTTTCTATTTCATTGCCGTCACGTATTCTTTCCTCCTGACAGCAATGAAATGCAAACACCTAACAGAACAGATAGGTGTCAAAAACACAACATGGACTCTGCGCAGGGATCGAAGTATCTACCGTCTTTCTTCAGAAAGCAAAGTGATGGCCGCAACTCGTCCGGATCAACAACATCGATGACAACCAACAACGGGGAACTATTGTAAACATGAATTATTGTAAACATAACTTATTGTAAATAAAATAAAGTAATATTTGTAATTGTACTACCTCGCACTCGTATCATTCGATTGCTTCATTCGATTGTTTCATTCGATATTTATTATCGATTAACTATCGAATCACAATCGTTTTACGAGTGCGAGGTAGATTTTTTTAAAAAAACTTCACCGTGACCTTGAACTTTGAACTTTTACTCATTTCGTCACAAAACCGCCTACGTCACTGGCTCAGCCTCAGATGACGTCTTTCATGACGCAGCGCTTCCGGTCACGTGACCGGAAGCCATCAATCAAGTGAGCCAGAAGTCCCCTTTCCCTACTACTAACCTGCGTTCTTATCCTATGTTATACTTATGGATAGTAATTAAATATAATGTTATGTATCACTTAATAATTATGAATATATTTTGGTATTTGGCTTAAAGTAGAAGTGAGTTATATTTCTTCATTGCGAATTTTTGAGGGCGCAGATTTCTTATGACGTCGTCGTCGGGGGTGCTATATACGTCATCAATGTATAAAGAAATGTTTGCATGTATATATGTTCCCTTGGACTCCTAGCATAGCAATTACAGTTAACCCTAGAAAGGTTTAAGGCAGATAATCAAGGTCCTAGCATTTCATGGCTTCACACAACTGGCCTTCAAACCTGCAATGTCATTCAGATGAAATGATTAGTTTGGTTTTGATTAAAATTATTTTAAATAGGTTATTTATTCATCTATCTAGCGGGTTGAAATGTACATGTATTATAAGTGAATTTATTAGGCTTGAGTTAGGTAATTAGTTAACATATTATCAATAAATGCTAAAATACAAATAGAGTATTTCAGATGCCGAGATTAGTATAAATTAACTAAATATAAAATAAGAAGTCTTCAAAATTCGTAATAACAAGCTTTAAGGAAAACATAACCCGCCTTTGACTGTTGGAATGAGCGCAAGTATGAATATATTACATAGAGATCCGCTCTGCTCCTGTACTCGAGGATGAAAACTTGTAAAATGTCTTTCAACACGGACGGGACATTATTTTCTTTTATTTGGTCCCATGCGATCTCTGTTATTGAAACAACTTTATATTATTGAATGAGCTTATAGACGAAACTGTATATTAAATAAATACCCTTGAGGATATTACATTTCTCATATATTTACCATCAAACATTCAATATCCTTCAGGCAGTCAAAGTATGTGAGGCAATTTCCTTTTTAAAAGCAATTTCTGTTATGTTGGTTCAAGGGCAAGATTAAAATTATTTATAAATTCACTAGCTGTTGCCCGCAGGCTTCACCCCACGAATTATTTATAAAAACTATGATAGTTTTGTGTGCTGCAATCTTTGATCAGCCTATGGAACTACTACGAATCAAAATCAGCTGTTTGTATTTTCATCAGCTCAAACCAAAATTAATGTTCATAAGGAATACATGAGAACTTTGAACCCCCGTGGGGCATAGCCCTATAGGATTTTCACAACTTTATATGCCTATATGTTACTCAGGACCTCAAGTACCTCTGCTAAATTTCAGCTCAATCGGTCCAGTAGTTTTCACGTGATGGAACTTCAGAGTTCCGCACAAACACCCATACTTTCAGATTTATAATATTAGTATGATATGATATTTAGTTCTTTAAATTATAAATTTACAATTATTCAGGTTGCAAAATATTACATTATTGTTTTACCAAACATTAACGTACGAGAACCTATTTCGAACTACTGTAGTAATATGCCAGAATGTTAATACAGCAGTGAAAAAGCGCTAACTGAATGGAGGAATCAACGTTATTCTAGTTGATTGCACATCATGAATATTTTTCGCTGTGCTCAGGGCAATTAAAACTAATTTCCATTGGACGTATGTGCAGCGGCAAATTAGAAGAGATTATGAACATTGGCAACTCAGCGGTTGGGAGCTTAACGTGGCCATTTTTGTTAGATTGTTTTGCTATCCACTGTTGGATATCCTGACCTGACGTTGGTTGCCAGAAAATTGTTTTTATTTGGATACCGCTAGTTTTAATTGTGATAAAACATAACATAATTGTAATTAATTATATCATATAGGCTACAATTATTGATAACACTTAGTACTCTTTAATATAAAATACTGTTTTAGTTTTATTATTGTTCATGCCTAGTTTATATAGCACATTCAATGACCACACAGTTTCTGTACACACAAATTATGTAAGTTTCAGTCACATTTTATCCAAGTAGTAACACAACTTGTTCTGTGAACATCTTTATTAAATCAAACAACCATGTCCAACGGACATGTTCGAATATGTTTGTAAACAATGATGCAGATAAATAAGCTAAATAAAGGAGATTAATTTTGCCTGTTGAAATAATATTTTAATTAATTTAGCATTTTGGAAATTAAAACTACTTAGCTGAATTATGTGTTGTCAGCAATTTAGTTTTAATGCCAAACTGAAGGTAAATGGTTAAAGTCCGTTATTTACTCTTAAATTGAAAAATACTTTGTATGTACAATTCCACCTTGCCATTAGTAGAGCAACTGCGGAAATATTATGTATACAAGTTTTAATTATTTTTCATCACCAGCCAAAAAGTTTGTATTTTATCAAACGCATATTTTATATTATTATCACCTACATGTGCAACGCGAATAAAATTCATTTTAAAGGTAGTCAACGTGTATGGGGCTTATTGATTGTTTACAATCTCACTTTATACAATAAACCAGAAAAAAATGTTAATAGCAATATAAATGTAAATGACGGCCTGTAGGCCCTATGTGTCTGTGTACACGATGAGGTCTTTGACTAATAATGACAAATTTCGCTGGCCAACACACACTTCACTTTGGATCATGTCATTTTAATTTTCTTTTACGCAAAGGTAAATTCCCATATAAAATATTTCCATGTCAAGCGAGCTTTCTTATTTTTCCCATATGTTTTTAACGAAATAAATAACTAGCGTTACCTGGAAAGCCTAATTTTTTAAATACATAATTCTTTATGCTGCCCCGAGGTTGTTTATTTGGAGATTTATCCTTTGACCTAAAATGAATCAAAGAAAATTAGATATTTTCCTACAGAGTCCCCAGGGCTATTTATTTAATATTTTGCGATCAAATTTCGGTTAGAACTTACGAAATAGCAGTAACCACACAAACCAACGAACTTATCTACCATTTCTTAGTTCGGTATCCCATTACGCGAATATTTGAACGTACTCCTAGTATATAAAATCCAAATATTTCTGACTATCTCACTCTCTCATCACGAAATCTCAAAAACCATAGAACGGATTGCAATGAAATTTGGAACATACCTTCCTCTTGGGTCTTAGGTGCTCACTAAGAAAGGGTTTTAAGAAATTAACATAGGGCTCCACCCCACTGGGAGTCAAAGTTCCAATCCTGTGTTATTCCTTTGGACATTCACTTTAAGTTTGAGCTGATGAAAATACAAACAGCTGATCTTGATTTGTAGTAGTTGCACGGGATAACCACAGAATGCAGCACACACAACTGTCAGTTTTTATATATTAAGATTATTTGCGGGGCGAAGCCCGCGGGAACAGCTAGTAAATATATATAATACCCCCGTTGCAGCAAACCTGCATACTAAGCGAATTTCCAATGCATGCATTTGTTTCTTACTACTACATAAAGCCATTTACCGAGTTTCATAAAAATACATTTATAAATAAGTGATACATAGCAATTTATTTATTCTCCATAAGAATAACATTAGGGCTGAGTATGCAGGTTTGCTGTAACAAGAGATATAAGAAACGTGTTTTTTCAATTATCAGTATACCTTAACCAGGTGAAACTACGTACCAAGTTAATCAGTTAAGTTAATCATTTATGTTCATAATCAAGGGAGATATAAAACTTACTTATCGTCCATAACAATAACATTAGGGCCGCGTATGCAGGTTTGCTGCTATGGGGACAATCAATAAAAAATCTTTTTTTGTGCAAATATCAATATACCAGTACTAGTTGAAGCCACATACCAAGTTTTATCAATATACATTCATAAATAATCGAGATATCAAATTTTAATTATTCTCCATAAGGATAACATTGAACAACGTACTGTGTTTAGCACTTTGAATATCTCTGCAAGGAATGGACGTAGAATCACAATTAAACCACGCCCCCGCGCCCGCACCCAATTGAACTATGAGTGGGAAGCGTGCTCCCATGGACGTGGGGCGAGGGGCGGCTCACAACCCTACCTAAACAACCAGGAAGACCGTGGAGGAAAAGTTCAATAAACACACCGTTTGAGAGGCACAACTGTAATGCAACAACAACAAAAACAACAATACATGTGAATAAAAATTCAAAGTCATACTCAGATTGCTTCAATGAACTCCCACCTGTCCTTCTAGCTTACAGGTTTTTTTTACAGTGTAAACAAGTTAATCACAATCCTTTTTTTTTAAGAAACAAGTGCCAGTTCAAAATGCTTATTTAAAATTGAGTTTTCAAAATTTTTTAAACTTTACATAGTATTTTCTTTTCAAGTTAAATGTTCTAAATTTATCAATAAATAAATAAAACAATAAATAAATAACCCAATCAATAAATAACAATGATACAAGAAGTACAAACAGACATTTCAATAACAATTACAATATAAATTAATGTTTAAAGTTACTAAAGGTTGAGATTTTGTAGGGGCCCCTTAGGTAAATAACGAATAATACATAGCTGTGCCTAAAACTAAATAACAATACACAATACACAATTTCCAGTCGGGCAGTTCGTGACAATTATCAGTAGAAAATAAATAAATAAATAAATACCCCCGTAGCAGCAAACCTGCGTACTCAGCGAATTTACAATGTATATATATGTATCTTAATACCACATAAAGCCATATACCAAGTTTCATCAATATACATTCATAAATAAACGATTTATGACATTTTAATTATTATAAGAATAACATCGCGGCTGAGTATGCAGGTTTGCTGAAGCAAGGAACACAAAAAATGGGGTTTTATACAAATATCAATATCAAAGCCACATACCAAATTTTATTAATTTATGTTCATAATTAAGGGAGATAATACGTTACTTATTCTCCATAAGAATAACATGGGGCTGAGTACGCAGGTTTGCTGCTACGGGAACTATCGGCAGAAAAATGTTTTTTAGTGCAAATATCAATAGACCACAACGATACGAAGCAATTCACCAAGTTTCATCAGGAAAAGTTCATAAATAAGCGAGATATACAATTTATCTTATTCTCCATAAGAATAACATTGGACAACGTACTGTGTTTAGCACTTTCAATATCTCTGTACCCTTTTGACGTAGAGTAATGATCAAAGCACCAAATTGTGCATCTTTTTAAGCTGATTCCAATGGTAAAAACTAAAATTTGACTTTTTCAAAAATATATGTAAAAAACTCAAAAAACCCATTTTTGGGGTACAAAAACCCCCCAAAATACCCCTTCGGATAGGTCGATCCGTCTGGTTTTCGAATTTAAACTCATAAATGCTGCTTTACACGTTTATACCAAATTTCGTCAAAATCGGATTAATTTTACGAGAGTTATCGTGCTCACGGACACACATACATATATATAGTTTCGAACGAATGGTGTTTTTGGCATCTGGGGACCTCAAAACGAAAAGTTATCATGGTCCCAGGCCTAGGCCTTACCATGCCGACTACGGTAATACCTTCTTCCCTATAGGGGAAGTTCGCTAAAATAAAATAGATGTTTAGAAATAACTTGCGGCCAGGCGGTTCTGGGCGGGGTAAAGCTGCGACGACCACCGGAGGGCGACAGGTCAGGCAGGAGAGGGGGCCCAGATCCAAAGGCAGGCTGAAGTGAAGGGGGCAGACCCCCCTGGAAGTCCCTCTCCGCCGACGCTCATGTTGTTGGGTGGTGTCCGTCGCTTCCCTCCGGGACCCCATCAGGCAGTAGCGGTGCGCTTAGTAAACCATCATGGTGAAGACAACAAAACACAGAGATACATCAATGGACAAATTACTAGCAACAATTTAACACACAACAACACCATGAACTTCACTGTTTGACAGTCGCTCAATCTATGCCGTTCGAGCACATTGTACAACGGAAATTGCCCCTGGGGTTCACAGAATGACGCGCAAGGATTCCTGCACATTGCACACATCTGTGCAATCGAGGACGTCAGACCGTCGACAAAACAAATCAGCACTATAACAACGACTTAAAACTAAAAGAGACGTGACACTCGCCAGTGGAACGTAGTCACGGCTCACAATTTAAACACCAAAATAATTGTTTTGTAGAGCTGAACCGATTGGTATTTGCTAATGTCAAGTTTACAGTAAAATTAACTGTGGAAATGCTGAAAACCTTTTTCCCATAAGATTAACATGGGAGATTTTATGAACACGTTTTTAGGATTTTCTCCGCAACCACTTAACCCAGGTTAATAATTCAAAATACCATATTATTTTTTTAAGCTCTATAAAATGGTCAAATCCAAAATTGAGTGTTTTAAAATGTTTGAGGTAAAAAATTCAAAAAACTGATTTTTGGAAAATTTAAAACCCCCATAAAACCCCCTTCCCATGGCCCAATATTTCTGGTTTTCGAACTTAAAGTCATGAATGCCGCTTTACACGTTTGTGCCAAATTTTATCGAAATCGGATGTTTTTTACTCAAGTTATCGAGTTGACGGACACACTCACACACACACACACACACACACACACACACACACACACACACACACACACACACACACACACCTAAAAAAACCCACCTCAAAAAAAAAGTTATCATGGTCTCACGCTTAAGTCTTACCATGAGACCTACGGTAATAGCTTCTTCCCTATAGGGGAAATTCGCTAAAAATAAATATAAAACGAGGTTGCACTCAGCACGCTCACGTGAGGGAAATTAATTTTCACATAACTAACTTTTAAAATTCAAAATCAGTGTAAAAACATTCATTTATTAAAATGTTTATTGAAATCTGAAAACATTGATTTGTTGGCTGTTCTGATTCTCCTGGTTTCATTTACCTGCAATGATGGGAATACAATTTTGCACATTATAAGGTTATAAGAAGGTCCAGTCTGGCTTGAAAGTAGGCGTGAGGTTGCTGGGAATGATAAAAGTACACCAACAAATGAATAACAGGCTTTTCTAAAGTAAAACCCCCTTAAAACAACGTACTGTGTTTGTCGATAACATTTTCTTTAATAACTCGGTAATTATTTATGCTAGAATGACGGGAAGGGGCTTAAAAGATTCACCTTACTAATTCCCATCTATTTACATGCATTAATTTTACATCCGGGGCTTTTCTAACGCTTTTTGGGCCCGAAAAATCGAAATTTGAAAAATGAATCCCCAAAAAAGGAGTTTAGAGTTTTCCGATTGTTTTGCCCAACGAACTTGTACAACTGATTATAGAAAGGAACGTCTCTACCAAATTTTAAGTAAATTTTGAACGACCCCCTAAAACGTGTTCAGGGGGTCACGTTTGGAACTTCTATTGTGGTCCCGGGCTTAAGTTTCACCGTGTGGGTCATGCTAATAGTAGACTTTCCATAGAAAATTCACTAAAAGGTGCAAATCGAAACACATTTCCGTTTTTTCGTAAACTCCGCTATAGCATTAACTTTATTTATAACCCCGTAGCAGCAAACCTGCGTACTCAGCGAATTTCCTATGCATATATATGTATCTTAATACCACATAAATCCACATACCACGTTTCATCAATATATATTCATAAATAAACGATTTATGATATTTTAATTATTCTCCATAAGAACAACATGGCGGCTGAATATGCAGGGTTGCTGAAGCAAGCAACACAACAAATTGGGGTTTTATACAAATATCAATATAACTCAAGAAGGTAAAACCACATACCAAATTGTATTAATTTATATTCATGATTAAGGGAGATAAAACGTTACTTATTCTCCATAAGAATAACATGGGAGCTGAGTACGCAGGTTTGCTGCTACGGGAACTATCAGCCAAAAAATGTTTTAAGTGCAAATATCCATAGAACACAACGATATGAAGTAATATACCAAATTTTATCAGGATAAGTTGATAAATAAGCGAGATATACAATTTTTCTTATTCTCCATAAGAATAACATTGGACAACGTACTGTGTTTAGCACTGTCAATATCTCTGTAACCATTTGACTTAGAGCAATGATAAAAACACCAAATTGAGCGTCTTTTTAAGCTGATTTAAATGGGAAAATTAAAATTTTAATTTTTTAAATTATATGTAAAAAACTCAAAAAACCTATTTTTGGGGTGCAAAACCCTCCCAAAACACCCCTTTGGATAGTTCTATCTGACTGGTTTTCGAACTTAAAGTAATAAATGCTGCTTTACACGTTTATACCAAATTTCATCAAAATCGGATCATTTTTACAAGAGTTACCGTGCTCACGGACACACACATACACACACACACACACACACACACACACACACACACACACACACACACACACACACACACACACACACACACACACACACACACACACACACACACACACACACACACACATATACATATATGTGTCCGTTAACATATCACTTGTTTAAAAATCGTCCGATTTTGATGAAATTTGGCTCAAATGTGTAAAATGACATTCATGACTTAAAGTTCGAAAACCAGAAAAATCGGACCATCGGAAGGGGGGTTTTAAATTTCCCAAAAATCAGTTTTTTGCATTTTTCACACTACAATTTAGAAAAAAAATTCATTTTGGTTTTGACCATGTTTTAGAGCTTAAAAAACAAATGACATAGTATTTTGAATTATTAACCTAGGTTAAGTGGTTGCGGAGAAAATCCAAAAAACCTACTCATAAAATCTCCCATGTTAATCTTATGGGAAACATGTTTTTGGCTTTTCCTCAGTTTATTTTAATGTAAACTTCACATTTGCTTTAACCAATCTGTTCAGTTCCACAAAACAATCATTTTGGCTTTTAAATAATTGTGATTCTACGCTCAACCGTTGCAGAGATATTCAAAGTGCTAAACACAGTACGTTGTCCAATATTATCCTTATGGAGGATAAATAAAATTTGATATCTCGATTATTTATGAATGTATGTTGATTAAACTTGGTATGTGGCTTAAAGTAGTACTGGTATATTGATATTTGCATAAAAAATTGTTTTTTTATTGATTATTCCCGTAGCAGAAAACCTGCGTACTCTGCCCCCATGTTATTCTTATGGAGAATAAGTAAAATGTAATGACTCCCTTAATTATGAACATAAATTAATAAAACTTGGTATGTAGCTTCACTTGGTTGAGTTATATTGATAAATATATAAACACCCATTTTTGCGTTCCTTGTTTCAGCAAACCTACGTACTCATTACCAATATTATTCTTATGGAGAATAATTAAAATCGCTTATATGTGAATATATTTTTATGAAACTTGGTATGCGGCTTTATGTGGTATTAAGACAAATATTAAGCATTTGAAATTCGCTGAGTACGCAGGTTTGCTGTGACGGGGGTATTTACTCTACACATGTGGCAATTTTAAAGTGTTAGAAGCTAATGGTTCAAACCTTGATCATGATACTATTGAAGGTCAACATTTTCTTCGAATGGTTCATTAGTTAATTGCTCAAATATCAGCTGGATCCAGATTCGAATTTTGACAAAACTTTTAAGATTATGAACCGGATCCATCTGGAGGATCTCAGATCATGGTGGTCGCTCTACCTAGTCAATTAAAATATTAAACGCTTTATTAGTGAATTTCCTTTGGAAAGTGAACTATTAGCATGACCCGCACGGTGAAACTTAAGCCCGGGACCACCATAGAAGTTCCTAACGTGACCCCCTGACCACGTTTTGGGGGGTCGTTCAAAATTTTATATATATATATATATATATATATATATATATATATATGTGTGTGTGTGTGTATGCACTCTAGCGGTCGCATTTTTTGTCCGATTTACTTCAAATTTGGTAGGGACCTTCCTTTCTATAATCTGTTGGACAAGTTCGTTGGGCAAACAATCGAAAAACTCTAAACCCATTTTTTGGGGATTAATCTTTCAAATTTCGAGTTTTTGGGCCCAAAAAGGGTCAGAAAAGCTCCAGATGTAAAATTAATGCATGTAAAAAGATGGGAATTAGAAAGGCGAAAGTTTTAAGCCCTCTTTCGTCATTCTAGCATCAATATTTACCGAGTTATTAAAGAAAATGTGTATCGGGTAAACACAGTACGTTGTCTTATGGGGGTTTTACACTAGAAAAGCCTGTTATTTTTTTTAGAGTACTTTTATTACCCCCAGCAACCTCACGCCCACTTTCAAGCCTGTCTGGACCTTCTCCTAACCTTAAAATGCGCAAAATTGTATTCCCAGCTTTGCAAGTAAATGAAACCAGGAGTATCAGAACAGCCAAAAAATCAAAGTTTTCAGATTTCGATAAAAATTGGAAAAATGTATGTTTTTACACTGATTTTTAGTTTCAAAAGATTTTATGTGGAAATTCACTTCCCTCACGTCAGCGTGCTGCGTGCTGCGTGCAAACTCGTTTTGTATTGTTAACAATGGCATTTAATCTTTATAGTATTATAAAAGATTAAATACTACTACTACTAATTTTCTGTTATATGGTCTACGAGACGGTGAGGTAGTAGGTAAGTAAGTTTGGCTCTGGTATATATTTCTTGTACATATATGGCTTCGTATATCTATTGGCTTTGTCTATATTTGTTGTTAATAAGCCTAATTATTACAATAACATTTATTATTATTATTATTTTTATTGTATTAGTCAACTGATCAGTTGGGGTACACTTTCATAAGCGGATAGAAGTAGTGTGGGTTTGCCGGTTTTGCGCCGGAAGTGACGTCACATCCGGTCAGTGACCGGATGCGCTGAGTGAAAAAATACGTCATCTGAGGCTGAGCCAGTGACGTAGGCGGTTTTGTGACGAAATGAGTAAAAGTTCAAAGTTCAAGGTCACGGTAAAGTTTTTTTAAAAAATCTACCTCGCACTCGTAAAAACGATTGTGATTCGATAGTTAATCGATAATAAATATCGAATGAAAATTATCGAATGAAACAATCGAATGATACGAGTGCGAGGTAGTACTATTACAAATATTACTTTATTTACAATAATTCATGTTTACAATAGTTCCCCGTTGTTCGTTGTCATCGATGTTGTTGATCCGGACGAGTTGCGGCCATCACTTCGCTTTCTGAAGAAAGACGGTAGATACTTCGATCCCTGCGCAGAGTCCATGTTGTTTTTTGATGCGTAAAGTTCCAAAGATAAATCGTAACCGGACGCAATAAGAAGTCTTAACTCTTCACTAAACACCTCGAGGTCTTGGTAAGTCGCAAGATGAATAGAGTCATAATGAATACACCTAATTTTAATGGACATTTTAATATAATGTTTTACGTTTGTGAAGAGCACTCGATGTTCACCAGTCGAGAGCCGGAGGTGTACTGACTATTCGCTAGCTAGCGTTTTGGTATCAAACAAAATGGTGGGGGTAAAAGTGTGGTGGGGCGGAGCAGATGGCGGGCGGCAGATGGCAGGCGGCAGGTGGCAGCTGGTGCGAGGCAGATGGTTGCTACTACATTCGCCGCCACAGTAATGCAATCCTTCGGCGTAATTCTTGTATTTTATCTTGTCGGTTCATTTGATACGTTTTACATCTACATATGCAATAGCTAAAACACTTGCACTTACGACAAGCTTTCCCGTCAACTTGATCGCCTGGTATTTTAAAGCATTGTAACTCGCAACAATATGTCTTCAAATTGTTATCGAAAAATAAATTGTTCATAGGTGGCACCGACATGTTAGCTGCAGCGTGTGTTAGACAAGACTGAGACTAACTTCACTGCTCCCTCTCTTTTATACCTCTTCATAAGTTAACCCTGAATGAAAGTTCAAGGTCACCCATTCGAATTTAAAAAAAAAAGCAACACAGCAGTATATAAAATAATATACTGCTGTGTTGCTGTTTTCTTTATTTTTTTCATATTTTTTTCTTTATTAAACAAACATTTTACAATACAATAAACTTAAGTTTAACATTGATGACTAGAAATACAAACAATAAAATACAAACAGAGACATTATGTACAAGGATGCATGATGTGCAGAGTGAGTTCCGTTGAGTTGTTGCCGCTTACACCGTGTGATACCAAATACAACGTCCCCGGTTGAATATCTCGCAAATCTTCATTCTGTAGCAGTTGAACAAATCGTTTTGGAAGAAATACTTGAAACTTCGGCTCATCTCCTGAAGTTAAAGGTGCTTCGCTCAATGAAACTAGAATTGCTTCTCCATGTGTGGTTTCCACTTTCTTGATGTTATGAATAATGTAGTGTTTTTGTTCTTTTAATTCTGAACACTTTTTAGTTAGCAGAAGGTCGGATTTTGAATGAGTGTTGAATTGATCAACCAGTGTTTGTAGAAACTGATGTGATGCCATCTTCGTCAGTGGTGGTTGCGATGTCTTCTGTGATGTTGCCTCTTCGGAGTCTCGAATAATACTCGTGCCGGAGCGGTGTTGGATCCTCGTATTTATAGGCCCCGCTACCCCCACCACATTCCGGTTCTTTGCTACCCCCACCACATTTCTGCGTTTGTTCCAAGTAAGCAGCCAAACGATATGCGTTGTGCAATGCGCAGTTTGATTGTCCGTGTTTAGGATCTTTTGCAGCAACACAAATATTACCGAGATTAATGTTAAAGTCCTTACCGATAGTTATATCGAAAACATCACCGTGCGTGTACTTTTGTATCCAGTTCCTTTTTTCTAATCCTCTTGTGTATATATGTGAATATTGTTTGCAAAAGTTAAACATAATACTGTGCAGATTACTGTAGCTTATAAATCCTTCATACCAATGTATGTGATGAAAGTAGTTTGTTATCCATTTGTTTGTACTTTTTGCTTTGGCGTTAAGGTTGTTAAAAGAAAAAGGAGCTTCAAACGTGAATGGGTAAACTACAAATGTAAGCAAGTCTAAAATTACTAATTCCTTGATAATAAACCTATCATCATTATTTCGAAATGCTTGAAATTCTATTACACAAGGCTTTACACTCACTTCTTCATCCCCTCCGCTCATCATGACACCTAACGATCAACTAAACTGTTTTCCACACCACGGTAGGTTAAATACCAGGCCGTACAGTTGCAGGCGCGTTGGTGTATATTTAACGTGGGCACCGTCCCCAATAGGCCTACCCCACGTGTGTTCTTCTTTACTAAGTTAAACTTTAGTCTTTTTTAACTTCCTCTTCTCGTGTTTCGTTTTCTTCATCTTCTTTTTTCTCCGTTTCTTCTTCCTCTGTTGTTTCTTCTGTAGCTTCTGTAGCGATTTCTACAAGTGGTTCAAAATCCTTTAACTTTCTCCACATGCAAACTTCATGAGGTATTCTATTAAAAATAGATGTATCCACAGGTCCGTACACGATGGTGCTATCAGGTTGTTTTTCCAAAGTATCGACCAAATATTCTTTAATAATAGCGCTTGCAAATACCAACTGTCTCATGTACCTTGTAATAGGTTCTGTTGCGTAGTTTAAAACGTAGAATTCTTCACGTGACAGTAGAATCTTATTTTCATGTTGAGTCAAGTCTCTAATTCGCACTTGTAGTTGTCCGCGATGTTTAACAATATCGATTTCATTGTCACAATCCAAAAGTCGAATATGTGTTTTTCTTCCACACAAACTGTTAGTTAAATAACATTCTATTAAATGTACATGTTTCAAAAATGACTCCCAAGCATTTTGCGAAAATAAAACCTTTTTTGTTCCATGGTGTAGAATTACTGTAGGGGAATAATCTAATGACTTTATCAATCCAACTGATACACTTTTACTGATGCATGCTGAGATGGGGTAAAAGATTCGCAAAAACACTTCAGTTAAAATGTGAGGAGGAATATTTTCTTCAACTTTCTTCTTCCTCTTTGGTACTACCTTTGATGGGTCTGCATTATTTTCCTCCTCTCTATCTCTTTTACCAAACTTTAAAAATGCAGTTATTTCCTTGATGATTTCTTCTTCACTAGTATTATCACGTTCCAATAACGGTGCTACCTCTGCATCACCTTGTACAACAGATGGAGAACTCATTTTGTAGAAGATGTTGCCCATGCGACGATAGACGATCAACTGAAGACCTGCATTGTTGCTCCGCTATTTATAGGTTAGCGACAGTGGCGGTGCCGGTGGTGGTACAACGTTTTACAATACCGTCTTTACGATACCAGTCAACGGTGTGTATGTAACAATTTTATCGTGCAAAATTAAACAATACGCAGATGTATTTGCAGGTACGTTTTCTTGAAATTCCATTTCTATTTTTATATCAACACTAGACGATTTTACAGATTCGTTTTGTTTGGAGCAATCAATTACAACAATCGGAGCTTTCGATTCAAACTGTACGGGAGATAGTAGAGGTGTGTTTGTTTTGCCGTAATATGAATTTTGGAACCTAGCGTACATATCGTATAAAACACTGTACCTTTTTTTATCAAAAGAGATATTAAAGTTGTCGTAGGGAAAGAATTGTGAATTCAGGAACACTTTACAGTTTGTTAATTTACAATGGTCAAATTCACCAGCATTTTCAGTTAATATACTTTTTTTCTTTGTTTGTAATCCAAAGATTACATATCTCGCTTTTTCCAAATGAGTAGAAGTTTTTACAGTCCATGTATGCCGTTGTGTTGAAGGTAAAACGGGGTATTCATGAAACTCCCAGCTTCTGAATGGCATTACAATGTCTCGATCTGATTTTAACTTTCTTAATAATGTAATCCTGTGTTCATCATTTAGTCGCACATGTGGTACTCTCCAAACAATCTTGTCTAATGTTAGTTTCCAGTCTAAATTGGCTTCAGTTGTTCCAGCAGATGCTTTAATAATATCATTATCGTTTGATGACCTTAATAAAACTAGTTCTTGTTTTACATTTATTATTATTCTTCTGTAATCTTCAGCAAATCCTAAAAGTAATCTTAAAGGTACGTAAAAATCAAAGTTTCCCGAAGCGTCAGGAGTAATTATACTTTTGTCTGGTGCAACCCATCCTGCAACAGCTAACAGATTCTTCTCATTTGGTGTTAAAGACGCTAATCCTTTTAATGTACTGGAAATTCCAACCTTTTTTGTTGAATCGACTGTAACTCCTGAAATTTCATATCTAATCTCGTCAAACAAAAATGCCATAGGATTATTTATGAACGGAACAGTGGTTCCAACAGTACCGTCAGCTTTTGTTACTTTTCCTTCAATATATAAATAACTTTCGCATGGAAGAGTATAAATGTCTTGTTGTTGTATAGGAATCCTAATTTCATCGTTATTGTTTAATTTGGACGAAGCGTAAGGGTTGTGTGTGTGATATTCCTTTTCCCATAAGGTCTCGTCGAATGTTGGGCCCTGCGCTATATCCAGTATATCCATTGTTAATGACCTTTAATCCAATTTCTTCTAGAAAACGAATGTTGTCACTTGTTAATCCTTCTACAGCTGATGAGCTACTGACCTCTTTGCTGGTTGGCTCTCTCTTTTTAAATGATAACCCCATTATCTAAGCGGATGATTTTATATGTATTCTTACAGTAATAGCTTCTCCTCGAAAGTCAATAAGGTTTCCGTCTTGATCCACTATGTTCAGCACGATGTCTGAAATGAAACTGGTGTTTAACGGTAGGTACACAAGGTTTTGAGGCTTTTCTACTATCTTGAAACCCGGTGCGACTGATGGGTAGAATGTGTGTAATATATGCCGATTTTCTCCATCTCTGTAGGATCCTTGTATAATGTTACATGTAATGTCTATGCTGTTTACTTTGATGATCGTCACAGTTCTATTCCCAGAATGAGTTGTATTAGGTTCTAATACCTTTGTTTCCTTAGAAAACCCCAATAAACTACCAATTGAACGTTCTTGGCCAAAATCAATATAATACTTAGAAGTAATTTCGGCTTTCATTGTATTGTTATTGCCTTTTATCGTTATATTTTCTTTTCCCATATGTTTTTGTATAACTTCATTTATATTATCAATTTCATAAGCTCCTGTTGGTAAACTGAATTCTTCCAAAGCTGAATATTTTCCTTTATTATCTTTTGTCTTGTAATAATGTATTTTGTTATTAATTCCTTCACTAACGTTTGGAATAGAGTTATATGTTGTTAAATCCAATAATGCGGCTTCCCATAGTCTTCCTTTTTGCAAACGTAGCGCTGGAAACAGAATACTGCGCAAAGTACATGAGTTACCGGTTAATGACACTGTATACGAAGACATCTTAAAGTTGACTAACACTTTTAGCTAAAAAGTCTAAACATAAATGACCGCAAATGGATGTATCATCAGGTTGTTTTCTTGTATAATTGTAAAAAACATTTTCTGCCGCACGAAAGTATTGTTGAAGTTCTTTCGGTGGTGGAAGGTTTCCAAAACTGTCGAAATAATAAATCGTTTCACCAAGTTTCTTGTAACACACCCAATGAGTGCCTAATCCTTCACTATTATCCAAATTTACTATACCAGTCTCATTTTTCCACATTTTAACCGGTAATTCATCTTTCATAAATACTCCTCTAAAAAATGGGATTTTCAAACAAGAAGCATATGTAATCAGTTCTTCATTGGTTAATTCTTTGTTTTTAATTATTAATTGCTCTTTCTTATTTAATACACACGATACGGTCTTAGGTATAGTCCTCCTCCCTTTTTTATCATTGACCATATTGTTGGTTTCTTTTTACCTTTACCACTAGTAGATCGACGTTTTCTTCTGATATTACCTCCTTGTTTCTTAGCGGGTCTTTTCCCACGCCTTCTTCTCTTTCCTCCTCCAAACGTAGTTTTTGCTTTCATTGCTGCTGTTACTGCTAAAGACGCTGCTTTTTCACCAATACTCGCGTCACTAGATTTTACTCTTTGCCAAGCTTTCTCAGAAAGTGCTCTATCTGCTATTGATCTATTTTTTGTATCACCAAATTTGGAATACGCTATATCGTGCTGTTTACAGGCCTGATCAAGCTTATTTATTCCAGGATCTCCTCTAGCAAGCCGTTTCTCTAATTTGGTTCCAGGACCACAATATTGATATCCTCCAGGTAAATGTAATTCCACAGGTAATAAATCAATCGCCTTGTTAACTATAGCTCCAACCGGTTTACTTAATAGAGAAAATGCTGTTGATGCTATTCCCCTTCCTCTCTGTAATCTCTCTCGATTATGACTGATGCGTTTAGCCCTCGGCATGACTATTTATAGCCAAACTTACAATCAGTAGGTGCACTCTATAAATGTTTTACAATGAATGTAATATTAGTCTTGGCTTCTTGTATTATATATATACTGTTTAAAATCCATTTATTATATAGAAATGGATTAATTAATTAAATGTAGACATAATAAATAAAAGTAGTAAAAATAGAAATAAGGTGTAATTGAAGATGTTTTAAATGTTTCTCCGCTGGTGATGGTATCGTTGTTTTCGGTAAAATGAATAAAATCTAAATAGTTGTCATGTTCCCTTAGAAACTT
Organism: Allygus modestus; assembly: GCA_963675035.1. Classification (NCBI taxonomy): domain Eukaryota; kingdom Metazoa; phylum Arthropoda; class Insecta; order Hemiptera; family Cicadellidae; genus Allygus; species Allygus modestus. Next base: position 230,288,693 of record OY776112.1, on the reverse strand, counting down.
GCCACTTAATCGTTGGTAATTAAATAACACATTCCAGTCTAGTTTATCTTTAAAATTGTCAATGTAATTTTCAGAGAGATTTTGATATTTACTTATTACTTCCCAACAGTTATTAAAATTTGATGTCATCTCTACAAGGAAGTCTTCTGAAAACTGTTGTCTTTGTAAAATATGAATCCAGTTAACTCTGTGAAAATAAATTCTTAACATAGTCATTGTAAAGAGGTAGTGTATGGAAAGTTGTTCCCAATCCATATATCTATCAAACCGTTGAACAAAACCATCTGTCAGCACTCCTTGGGGAAATCTCGGCTCTTGAGATATTAAACTCCACGCAGTAATATTGGATTCCATCATCCTCTCTGTATTATCTCTCGAATATGACTGATGCTTTATCCCTTATCATGGGTATTTAAATTCTTTTTTCTCTTATATAATCTTCATCGTTTTCTGTTGGTTCATTAATCACATTCACTTTATCCCCCTTTCCTAATGTCTTGACTTTAGAAGGCTCAGACGGTTTATCTAATTGATTAGGTTTTTCTGGATTGTGTATCTTTTTCCAGTCTAAATAATTGTGGCTGTCAACATCTGAAGCTACAGCTCTTCCTGAAGCCCGATGGATATAATTAAATAAAGCTGCACCAAACCTTTCCATATGTTTTTCATATTCTGTAGTCCATTTCTTGTGTACTATATCAAATATTTTCTTATTTACAGCGTCTCCATCCTGCTCACAATCACCTACATTTGACAATTTTAATTTTTTTACATCATAGCTTGTATCAGTTTCATTCTTTTTGTAAATCGTTAACAATTTTAAAGTCGCTAAATTTACTGCTTCACCATCATAAATGGGATGTTTTATATTGCTTAACCTTTTACCGGAAAATCCCCAATGGTCTTCGTGTACAATCGGGGTTCTTTTATCCATATATTGTACCGTAACCGCATCAGAAGACAAAAGCGGATCACCAACATTTTGAATTACTTTTCCTTCAAAATTATAATTACCATCAGGTGTTAACGGAAACCCAGCTCTTTTTTCACTATATCCAGATTTTACTCCAAACTCGGAATACCGTCCAAACTTGTCCACACTCATGATGTAACTGAATCGCTATCGTTTAGGTTCTTACTATATATATATATATATATATATATATATATACGTCTACTGAACAATTATTTCTCGTTTTCGCAGTTCATCAACCAAAGCTACCCATTCGTTTTCTAAACCAGTGTGCCCGCCTTCCATAGCTTCATGTAATAACCTCATTCGATCAACTAACTTATTTATATCGTTGTAATATATTATATTGGTTTTATACAAATTTTTTAATAATCCCCTTCCAGATGTAGTAGGATCAGTTGTTTTTCTTTTTTTATGCAAAACATTTAATTCAGCAGAAGATAAAGCTCTTCTTTTAATTGGAGCTTTATTTGATTTCGAGGGGAAAAGACTAGATATAATGTTTGTGTATTTTATTGACCTGTTTCTATGAATAGGTAGGTCTTTGGAATATTTTTTTCTATGTGCATTTGTATACTCTAGTATATTTTTAAACAATTGTAAATCCTTTTTAGTATATTTACCAGGATTATTTTTAAAGATGAGTTCAAACAAACCTGTTGTACCTTTATATTTCTTATCACCAATAACTATATCATCATTTTCGTTTATATCTAACTTTCTATCTCCAATCATTAATCCTTTATCCTCTATTCTAGCTCCATATGTATGATAATTTCGATTAGCATGTGTGCCATGTAACATTTTTAATGTATATTTTCTTCCAAGTGTTCCTTTAAACATAATATCTGTGCCTAATTTGCTTAAGTTGGATGGGTTGATATCCTCTTCTTCTGCTCTTGTATCTTCCGCACTTGTATCTTCTGTACTTGTATCTCCTGCAATGTTCTTTTCCCTTAAATCTCCTATATCTCCGCTTTCTTCATACTCGTCGCTTTCTTCAGATGTTTGTAACTGGTCAGTACTTTCATCATTCTGAAATTCTTCTTCATATTTGGAAATTGGTAGCATTTTGTCTCCTTCGAAGCGAATTGAAGGTTTTTCCATATTTTGTGCTAATCGCTTTAAAGGTTCAGTAACAGGTTTGAATGTTGTTTCTAAAAATTGCTCTCTTTCATTTATACCTGATTTTAAAGCTCGGTTTTTTTGTCTAATAGAATCACTAAGTGATTTTATTTCCTTTAATAGCTTTTCCTGGTTAACCATCTTCACACCTTGACGACTTGTACAGTAATACCGCTAATCAGTGTATTAAAACGAATTTATCAAAACCTATTCTATAACGACCATCTTTTATAGCTTGATCTTTCATAATAACCAAAAATCCATACTTTTCCGCCCATGCTTTTCCGCAAAGCTCTTTAAACTTTTCAAATGGCATATCCGCATTCACATGATCGTTATATATATGTTTTAGGTTAGTATCATCTTGTTTGAATACAATTAGAATATTTGCATTATCTCTGATAAGTTGTTTTGGGATTTTGCTATAAGTTTGTCCTATATATATGCTGTCGATGTTATTATGTCTTCCCATGGCAAAGTAGTTTCTAATAGTATCCTGATTTTCACAAGATACATCGTCAAATATAAATACAGAATACGGTTTCGCTTCGTTTGGTTGCATAATGCTATCACTAGCGTTAAATTTGTAAAAATTAACATCAGACACATCAGATAGGATTTTATCCAGCAATTGATACTTTGGTTGATGTAGAGACTTTGAAAAAATATATAGGTTACTAAACCTTAATCCCTGCGGATTAGTGATCAAATTAAAGACAACATTGGTCTTTCCACAGTTTGAGGGGCCACTTACTATACATCGAACAGTGTTTGGAAGTAAACTACCGTGTTTACCATTGTTGATTTTAACGTTATCCACAGTTAAATCATCTATGTTATTAATATTGAATCGATCTTTATGGTGAATAATCTCCATCCTGCTCAAAGGCTAACGATGAAATGAGTTGCTTGTATTAAACCAAGTCCTTTATAGGTATCCATGAATCCTCGGTTTTGTTAAACCCTAACCACCGCACTTTAACTGCGTCCTTTTTTCTTTGTAACACTTTTTCAACAAGATATACATCACCTACTGTTGACTTTAACATTTCATGTCCATAAAATGCACCTTGCAACAAATCTCCTTTGTTATCTTTTAGGATATACGTTTCAGGTACAGTCGGTTGCACTTTATACACTGTACAAACTTCATTCGTCCAATTGGGAAGGTATTTCTTGGTAAACACTCCCTTATATTTACTAATCCGTACTTTATCACTTACATTAAATTTTCTTGGCTGCATTTTTTCTACTTTAGGCTTTGTATTTTTCTTTATGCGTTTTAATACATCTTTTGCATTTCTTCTATTTACTTTGTTAGGTTTCATACCAATAGTTCTATGAAACCTGTTGTTATAATCATTTATTAATTGTGGTAAAACATCATACCATACGTAAGAACCTCTTTTTGAAAATTGTTTATACAGTGCTCCTTTTAAGGTTCTATTAAATCTTTCTACAATAGCAGCTTTTTTCTCTGAATTTGTAGAATAATGATTTATTTTATATTTATTCATTAACTGTGCAAAGTTTGTATTAAAGTATTCTGTTCCATCATCAGTTTGTAAATGTTTAATTTTGTTTTTATCTCTTTTTATGGCTATTTCCATGGCTTCTGTTACGCTTTTACCAGTCTTGTCCTTTAGAGGCAAAGCGTCTGCAACTTTTGTAAAACAATTAATAATTGTGAGTATATATTTAAATCCTTTGTTTATTCTGCTATGCGGTCGCATTTCAATTAGATCCGCTTGATATAGATCATTTATCCCTTTTATGACAGTATTTCTTCTTGGAAACTTTATTCTTGCAGGTTTGTGTAGTTCATTAATAATCTTCTCCTTCAGGTCTGACATGATGGTTTCACGAAGGCAGCTGATATGGTATTAAATATTCTTTGGTATAAATCTGCTTATATATACATATAGTTCAAGGTCATTCAAAACTTGTGTAAAAAAAGGGGAAACACAGTTTAACATTGCTGTGTTTCCCCTTTTTTTACGGAAAGGAAAAGGATCAAGGATCTAGGACGATGAAAAGGTTACTCGTCAATAGGGTTGAGGGAGTAGTGGCCGAATGGCAATGTGTTGATTTTGTCTGGAAGGGTTTGTCTTTTGTCGTCATTACAGGATAGCGCCTTTTTAACTTCAGTTACGCTGTACAGCTGATGGTTAAAACTTCTGATGGTGTTGAATTTAGCTGTAATGATGTTATCTTCAAATAAGCATTGCTTGTAGTGTTCAAAATGCACTTTCTTTTTTAAATATAAACTCTTTACACCTTTAGCTTTCTTAATATAGCTATTCTTCTTTTCTTCTTCTTTTTCATTATAGAGTTTCAAAGAATATAGTTTAGACATCAGTGCAACAATCTCTTCAAGCAGAACACCATTAGCCTCATCCTTGAATTTGCCTAGTACTTTTTTGTGTCTGTCATTGTCGTAGTTTGGATGATCTTTTGGATAATCGGAGAAATCAAAATCGTTCTTGTAAATAAATGTACGTAAATCTTTATACATGTCCAATGTTACTATGCGATATATGAAAGCGTCAGTGTCCATATATGTAATAGATATATTTTCTCTTCCGTAGAACGCCACCATTTTGTTGTAGTGAAAATCGTACATGTGTGTTTTTGAGATGTCCAAGATTGACATGCCTATATACAAAGGACGATCCATCTTCACACTCGTCTTCTTCATGGACACTGCTACAAGTTTTTCATTAATAATTATAGATGTTCCAAAATTTGGCTGCTGTACTAGTTTCTGTAATTTTTTTGCGTCGGTAACAAGTTTAACATTTTTGTGTCTTCTTTTGTTTTCCAATGTTTTTCCAAATATCGCATTATTCATTAATTTAAAAAAATCTTTTTGAAAGTCTGATGTAGCTGCTGCTCTTCTGATGGTATTTGAATCAATGTAGGGTTTCAACCAGCATGATTGAGAAAATTCCAAAACTCTATTAATTTTTGTTAGACGTAGTCCTAATTCGATAGCTTGTTGAACCACCCAAAAGTGAGCCACGTAGCGTTGTTTATTATTTAATGTCATCATTAATTTGGGGTGTTTTCCAATTGGTGAAATTTCTGTTTTAGCAAGAAGTGGCAGGTCATAATGAAGATCATGTAAATTTTCTGGGTATTCAAAATCGCAATCCAAAATATATCCAGTGTCACCATGTTTCGGAATTTGTAAAATATCGCCAATAGAGTCGGGATTAATCCATTTAAAGTTATCAAAAGGAAGTGGGTTTGACATTGCCCATCCGTACAAATTATTTGCATCGAAATATCCTAAATAGGTTGACGGTTTGGTTTCATTGTAATCGGGAAGGTATTTGTTGTTGGCTTTGACATGTCTGGTAACACTTGGGTCAATCCGCCTCTTACTCCAGCTTCAACCACTAAAACCATGTCAATGTCTGTTAAAAGTTGGAGTTTGCATTTTGTTTCTTTTAACATGGCTTGCCAAGCTAATCCTGGTGAAGTATACGAATGTAGAGGGTCCAAACCGTATGCAGCAAAACAGGTGTTTCGGAATTCTTCCATTACATCACAAAGAAGAGTTACATCTAGTTTGACATAAAAGTCCGAGTAATCTCTTAAGGTCTTCATATCTAACTCGTTCCATACTCGACGTGCGTGTTGATAGTCCTCAAGTGATATTTCCGAATCATTAAGTTTGTTTTTGAAGTGTTCTGGTGGAGGTAGTGATGTTTCATCAAATCTATGCAGTCCATCTATGTAATCATATGGGAATACTCCTTTTCGAAGAACCAAATTCATTTTACTGTTTGGTACAATTTTGCTTGTTTCGATCAAATCTTCTCTTCTTAAATTTTCTGATAATTTCATAAGGCTGAAAGGCATAAATCTATAGGAATCAATGAATCTAAGTTTTATATTGCCGATTTTTTTAGAAAAGCTAATAAATTTTTCCATGGTTGTTGCCAAGACATCTATTGCTCCATTATCTCTCCCTAATTCCGGGATTATAAAGTGAGAGTCGTATCCACTAAGATTATGTAAAACAACGGGGATAAAATTTGGAAGTTTGTAGTTTAAGTTGCAAGAGTTACAGGCTGCACCTCTGTAAGCTCCTGTAAGATGATCATGGTCTCGCACTTTAACATTATCCGGTGTAAAGGTGTTAGTACACAGATAACATGTTGTTGCTGAATCATGTTGTTGAAGTTCACCTTCAGTCATAGGTGTCATCGGTAACACATTTCTATACATTTCTTCCACCTTTTCAGCTATGTTATATAAATCATCAACAAAGTGTCGAGCTGCTTCTTCACCACGATAAATTTTCGGCGTAGACGACAGTTCATATTTACAAAGATTATCTTCAGAAAGCGTGGACTTTACTATTAAACAATAGCTGGTTGGTGTGTGCTGCTGGTATTTGCTCCTTCTTGTTACGTTCTCTTCTTGATGTTCGAGCGGAAGTAAAGACGCTTCAAAATCAGCGTATACAGCAACAGGTACACGGTATTGTTGTATTACTTTATCAAATTTTATCTGCGCTCTGCTGGGATGTGGCAATTTAACTCTAACCTCATAGTTTCCATTACATAACCTTTGATGTTCTACTAACCATTCTGAACCTCCCCTTTTTAATGGTTTGCCTACATGACAAAAACATCTTTTGCAAATTGTCATCTTTTTTTCATGCTTAGATAATTGTTTAGAAACAAGACTTTCAAATTTTTTGATATACACAAAGTGTGAAATATCGCCTTTAGTAATCAATAACAAATCGGTATGATCTCTGCGCTCATTTGGTGTTATACGCAAGGGGTACACATTGTTTGACGAATCCAATCCGAATAGGTTGACAGAAGCTGAAGGATTTTGTTTTTCAAATTTTGAAACGTCTGTTATAGCAACAGGGTAAGTCATCCCTTGAAAATTATATCTATGTTGTACTTCTTCATAATAGTGACTTGGTCTTTCCGGATGAATTGTTACATATTTGGCCAACATGGCATATTTAAAACACTCAGTATCTTGATTTTGTACGTTGACGCAGGATAAGGTATTTCTAATCTTTGTTGGTAGAGGGATGTAGCTACTTCCTCGAATTCCATAGCCGTGTTTGTGTACTCTTAAGTCTAGCCCTGTGATGCTTAACAAACTCCATCCAGAGCCTCTTCCTTCATGTTCAAGGTCGTTGTAACATTGCAAAAAAAAAGTGTGGACAACTTATTTACACTCTGCAGCATATGCTACAAATTGTAAATAGGTTGTCCACACTTTTTTTTTAATTTGGAAAAAATGCTTTATTTAATTTGTAATAAACTTTTGGTCTTTTTATTTATATTATTATTTTAATGATTTCCACACAGTGATACCTGTATCATTTCGAATTAAATAGTCCTTGTGGGTAGGTTTTTTGACGTGGAGGTCCATGGCTCTAGGTAACTCTACATAGTACAGTTTACCTTCACATTGAACCAACACCTTTGCAAAGTCCTTTATTTTAACAAAGAAGTAGCGTTTGTTTTTACAAAGCCTGTTAATTCGAATTTTAATTGGCACCACTGTTGCACGTGGTGAAGAAGGAGATGCGCCATGGTTTAATTTTAAATGAAGACTGCACGTTTCTTCATTTAAAATACAACGTTTAACACAGCGTTCACCTTTCTTAGCACCTTTTTTGAATATATAATTACATTGTTGTGCAGGAAGCATGCACATCCTTTGTACAGATTTAAGTTGTTTAAATTTCTCTGAAGGAGATGAAGTATATGTGCAGATTACTGAAGGTCTGGTTGGAGAAGATGATTGGGTGGCTGGTTGGCTTGGTCTCGAACTTGATGTTGATGAGGATGAAGAAGCAGACGATTTGGAAGACTTTGATGAACATGTAGAACAACTTGAAGATGTAGAAGGACTTGGAGAAACAGCACGAGACGTTGACAAAGGACTTGGAGAAACAGCACGAGAAGTTGACGGAAGAGGTGAAGGACTTGGAGAAACAGCACGAGAAGTTGACGGAAGAGGTGAAGGACTTGTGTAAGTCGTTGACGCAGCAGGTAGTGGTGGACAGTTCTCCGGGACGATGTTAGCTAACATCAGGGCTGTCCGAAGGATGGATGGAACCGCAGAAGACGGAGTGGTAGAGGCGGGCGAAGACGAAGCAGAAGGTTTCAATTTGAGAGGTTGTGTCTGCTTCCTAATGTGTGCCATGGTGTGAGGTATAACAGCACAAGAGGAAGAATGATTTTACTAGTGCTGGGGGACCCTCTTTTATACATACTGATAGTGGTGGGGAGTGCAAGTGTTATACGGTGGGGGTAATAATGTTGTAACGAGTAAATATATATTACAATACGGGGATTTTCTAAGTCCCGAAGTGGGTCAAGGTCGTTTGATCATATTATTAAAACGGGAAATAGAGCAGTAAGTGATTCTCACTTGGACCACAAACCGATCTATTCCCCGCTTTGTACGTGAATTTTCTAAGTCCCAAGGTCATCTGAACATGAAGCCAAAGCGGGGAATAGAGCATAACATACTGCTCTATTCCCCGCTCTGTATTTGGGAAGGGGACACAAGACAACAAACAAGAGACTGATTTTAAACAAGAGACTGACTTTATATTTTACAAGGTTTTCTCAGGCTAAGATGGGTAATGTCAACCGGTTTACGCGCCGTATTGACACAAGGTCGGTTTGCGCGCCATACCTTAGAGGGGTTAGGAAAAGGATGAGAAGCAAGATACATTACTTTGAAAATAAAGACTTTGCCAGCAACTATGTAAACAAAAATTAATCAGTTAACGTTACTTTTACAAGAACAGCCAAGGTCGGTTTTGCAAAGGTCAACAGTATCACTGAAACCCGGTGGGACGTAGACCCAAACACCCGGCGTCAGGCTGCTGCGAACCCAAGTTTTGACCAAGGTTGTTGAGGGACCTGTAGGGCCGGGAGTACATATTTCATTAGTAAATAAGACACTTCAAACCGATACCAAACATTAACATATATTAGACTAACTACATTACCTAGCAGCAAACTACAAGCGTTATCTAACATGCTTAACAAACTAACTAAACATGCAAGGGCGCGGATCTCTTAATTGCGCGTCGGGCCCAACGCACACTTAACAGACCTACGCTGCAGCAGAGTGCAACCCACTGGGACGTATACCCAAACAGCGGGCGGCAAGCTACTGCGACGAGACTGCGGACTGCTCCCGCTTATAAAGGCAAAGTGACGTCACCAAAGCGGAAGGGGGGATGTTACGTCAGGGGGGGGGATATATTACAATACGAGGATTTTCTAAGTCCCGAAGTGGGTCAAGGTCGTTTGGTCATATTATTGAAACGGGGAATAGAGCAGTAATTGATTCTCACTTGGACCACAAACCGATCTATTCCCCGCTTTGTACGTGAATTTTCTAAGTCCCAAGGTCATCTGAACATGAAGCCAAAGCGGGGAATAGAGCATAACATACTGCTCTATTCCCCGCTCTGTATTTGGGAAGGGGACAAAAGACAACAAACAAGAGACTGATTTTAAACAAGAGACTGACTTTATATTTTACACAGTTTTCTCAGGCTAAGATGGGAAATGTCAACCGGTTTACGCGCCGTATTGACACAAGGTCGGTTTGCGCGCCATACCTTAGAGGGGTTAGGAAAAGGATGAGAAGCAAGATACATTACTTTGAAAATAAAGACTTTACCATCATTTATGTAAACAAAATTAATCAGTTAACGTTACTTTTACAAGAACAACCAAGGTCGGTTTTGCAAAGGTCAACAGTATCACTGAAACCCGGTGGGACGTAGACCCAAACACCCGGCGTCAGGCTGCTGCGAACCCAAGTTTTGACCAAGGTTGTTGAGGGACCTGTAGGGCCGGGAGTACATATTTCATTAGTAAATAAGACACTTCAAACCGATACCAAACACTAACATATATTAGACTAACTACATTACCTAGCAGCAAACTACAAGCGTTATCTAACATGCTTAACAAACTAACTAAACATGCAAGGGCGCGGATCTCTTAATTGCGCGTCGGGCCCAACGCACACTTAACAGACCTACGCTGCAGCAGAGTGCAACCCACTGGGACGTATACCCAAACAGCGGGCGGCAAGCTACTGCGACGAGACTGCGGACTGCTCCCGCTTATAAAGGCAAAGTGACGTCACCGAAGCGGAAGGGGGGATGTTACGTCACGGGGGGGGGGTGTGTGACCTTGAACATGACCCAAAAAGGGGGGGGGGTGACCTTGAACATGACCCAAAAAAGGGGGGGGGGTGACCTTGAACATGACCCAAAGGGGGGGGGGGGGAGGTAGTGTCGTCACGGGGGAAGGGGAACCGGATGTAGACCGGTTTTTAGCTTTCTACCCGTATATGGAAATGTCACGGTTACACTTGGCGACCCGCTTTGCTCCGTCTGGTACCTCATTCCAGCTTTGCCTTGCGAACTGAATACACCTCTGCGCTATGTCTTCTCCCATTACACCCGAGAAACTGCAACGTTTGAAGGAGACTTTGAAGAAGTCTTCGGAAAAAAGGAGCGGATTCAAAAGACCTAGTTCTTTTAAATCTTGCATACGGAAGAATTTTCGAAACCACCCACTTTACTTCGACCAACGGCCTTCGACGTCCACTGCATCTTCACCATCGCTATCACCTCGCCATTCATCGCTTCGACCTTCATCGCTTCGACCTTCATCGCCGCCACCAACTGTTGAGGAGATAATGAAGAGGACGGCTACGGTGAAACTTACCGAGTTGGTAACGCCGCTGGAGTCTGTCGCCGTCAAGTTTGCGCAGTTGAAATTAAACGTGGAGTATCTACTTGTGGGGAAGATCAGCGATGATGAGTACCTACTCCAACACCTCTTTGGCGGCGGCCGTTACGTCAAGGTCCACCTTCCAAGGTCCACTCTGCCACCTCCTGAGACCAAGTGCGACTTGATTTTAGTACGGCAGAAGGGACAAGTAAAGTGGGTTACAAAGGAAAAATAAACACTGACTACCGCTCACCGCTCCTTATCCACCATCTCCTTCAAACACAAACGGTCCTTTTCAGGACCACCCTAAGCATTTCAAGTTAGGGACTTGGCCTGTACATAGGCAGGAGACTATTAGTCTTATGTTTGTGTGCAGCCCACTTTGTGAAAATTTCTAAGTCCCAAGGTCCTTGACCTTGACCTTGACCTTGAACATGACCCAAAAAAGGGGGGGGGTGGGGGGGGGTACACAGTTTGTGCAAAGTATGTCATGTGGGTACTCAAATTACGCGGATTGATCAGACGAACAAGTTGGCGCAAACGGAATTCAGATCCGACAAAGGGTATAGCAGCAACAGCGAAAAACAACTATTTTCAAGGGCAAGCCTAAATAACTTCTTTATTTACGGTTTAAAATATATTAAGTGGGTACTCAAATTACGCGGATTGATCAGACGAACAAGTTGGTGCAAACAGAATTCAGATCCAACAAAGGGTATAGCAGCAACAGCGAAAAAACAACTATTTTCAAGGACAAACCTAAATAACTTCTTTGTTTTTGGTTCAAGGTCTAACATGTGGGTACTTCAATTACGCAGCTTGACAAGGCGAACAAGTAGGTGCAATTTAAATTTAAATCTAACCAACAGTATAGCATCCGTGGCGTAAAAACGATGGTTTGAAGGACAAGGTAACGTTGTGGTGGGGGTAGATGCCTATTATACACGATAACGCTACATCATTATTCTTCCAGCTCTTGTCGTATGAACATCTACCTAAACGGTCTGAAAAATGTCGCAGTTTTACAGGAACATGAGGAAGGTGACCTTCAGTAGTCCCCTTGACACTACTTTCTACTTCCCTGACGATGAAGACAGAAGGTCTACACTTTTAGTGGACAATGAGCGGTTTCGTCGAAGAATAATTGAGGTTGAAACACTTTTAACCAGTTGTTTGCTACGCAAAAAGAACCATATGAATACATGCACCGGTTTAGATCATAGTAGCTGTTATACTTATACAGCGTTGAAGCGCAAACATTATTGAGGTTTTTAGTTACGGAGGTAAGGTCTTGACAGTCTAAGAGCTAAACCCTAACTAACACATGTAAACTAGTTATTGTGCGATGTAAAACTTGGTGGGGAGACTGGTGTAGTGGGGGACTGGTGTAGTGGGGGACTACCATCTGCCGCACACTTGCCACCTGCCGCCTGCCACCTGCCGCCGCCCATCTGCTGTCCACCATCTGCTTCGTTCTACTACACTTTTACCCCCACCATTTTGTTTGATACCAAAAACGCTAGCTAGCGAATAGTCAGTACACCTCCGGCTCTCGACCGGTGAACATCGAGCTCTCCGAGACGCTCTTCACAAAATAACAATATCATTTCACTCAAGGTCTGATAGATGTTTCTATTTCATTGCCGTCACGTATTCTTTCCTCCTGACAGCAATGAAATGCAAACACCTAACAGAACAGATAGGTGTCAAAAACACAACATGGACTCTGCGCAGGGATCGAAGTATCTACCGTATTTCTTCAGAAAGCGAAGTGATGGCCGCAACTCGTCCGGATCAACAACATCGATGACAACGAACAACGGGGAACTATTGTAAACATGAATTATTGTAAATAAAGTAATATTTGTAATAGTACTACCTCGCACTCGTATCATTCGATTGTTTCATTCGATAATTTTCATTCGATATTTATTATCGATTAACTATCGAATCACAATCGTTTTTACGAGTGCGAGGTAGATTTTTTAAAAAAACTTTACCGTGACCTTGAACTTTGAACTTTTACTCATTTCGTCACAAAACCGCCTACGTCACTGGCTCAGCCTCAGATGACGTATTTTTTCACTCAGCGCATCCGGTCACTGACCGGATGTGACGTCACTTCCGGCGCAAAACCGGCAAACCCACACTACTGATAGATGTAAAAAACCGAATGAAATTATCCGATATGTCGATTGGGTCAATTGTTTGATCGATTGTGAGATATTTTATCGAATTTATGTTAGAGTGGGCGATGTGCTCGGGACGCATTATTACGTTTGTTATCTGGATAAATTTAAAGAAGAAATCTTCCACCTCGTTGAGACCAAACATAACCGAAACCTAAATAACCGAACAAATAAGCGAATTACCTAAATAATCGAAAAGTTTCATAAAAATACTTAAACAAATAAGTGATCTATAGCATTTTATTTATTCTCCATAAGAATAACATAAGGGCTGAGGGTGCAGGTTTGCTGTTACGGGGATAATTAACAAAAAATCAATTGTTTTTGCAAATATCAATATACCACAGTATTACGTGAAGCTACATACCAAAGTTTCATCAATATAGTTCAAAAATAATCGATATATCAAATTTTATTTATTCTCCATAAGGATAACATTGGACAACGTACTGTGTTTAACACTTTTAATATCTTTGCAACTGTTTGACGTAGAATCACGATTTAAACACCAAAATGATTTTTTTGTGGAGCTGAATCGATTGGTAAAGCAAATGTGAAGTTTATATTAAAATGAACTAAGGAAAAGCCAAAAACCTTTTTTCCCATAATAATAACGTGGGAGATTTTATGAGCAGGTTTTTTGGATTTTCTCCACAACCATCACTAGGTTAATAATTTAAAATACTATTATATTTGTTTTTTAAGCTCTATAACATAATCAAAACTAAAATTTAGTTTTTTAATAATTTAAAACCACCATGACCCCTCTTTCCCAAGGTCAGATTTTTCTGGTTTTCGAACTTAAAGTCATGAATGTCACGTTACACATTTGAGCCAAATTTCATAGAAATCGGACGTTTTTACTCACGTTGTGCATTCACGAACATATATTTATATATACACATATATATAAATTTGAACGATTAGTGTCTTTGGCATCTGGGGACCTCAAAGCTAAAAGTTATCATGGTCTCGGGCTTGAGTCTTACCATGAGACCTACGGTAATAGCTTCTTCCCTGTAGGGGAAATTCGCTAAAACTTGGTGTGTGGCTTCATCTAGGTGAGTTCTACTGTTATTTGAATAATAACCCATTTTTTGTGTTCCTTGTTACAGCAAACCTGCGTTATCAGCTCCCGTGATATTCTTATGGAGAATATTAAAATGGTATTCATCGCTTATTTATGAATGCATTTGATGGAACTTGGTATGTGGCTTTACCTAGTTGAGTTATATTAATATTTCATAAAAATGGTAAGACATATATGCATTGGAAATTCGCTGAGTACGCAGGTTTGCTGTGACGGGGGTATTTTTTTATATCGTTCCGCTAATGAAAGTGTACCCGTAGCATTGCATGTTGTTCGTGGAAATTGACTTAGCGTTTTAGCGAACTTCCCCTACACGGAAGAAGCTATTACCGTGGGTTTTGAGATACCTGTAAGCCAAAAACACCATTCGTTCAAATTCATATTTATGTGTGTATTCATATATGTGTGTGTGTATGTATGTATGTATATATATATATATATATATATATATATACATATATATGTGTGTGTGTGTGTGTGTGTGTGTGTGTGTGTCCGATACCTTTTGAAAAAACGCCCGATTTTGATGAAATTTGGCACAAATGTTTAGAGTAATATTTATGACTTTAAGTTCGAAAACCAGAACGATCGGACCATAGGAAGGAGGTTTTATGGGGGTTTTAAATTGTTCAAAAATCAGTTTCACCCTAAAATCTTTAAAACCCCTTATTTTGCTTCCAACCAGTTTATAGAGCTTAAATAACGGATAATTTAGTATTTTGAATCATTAAGTTAAATAGTTGCGGAGAAAATCCAACAAACGTGTTCATAAAAATTCTCATGTTAATCTTATGGGAAAAAGGTTTTTAGCTTTTCCTCAGTCAGTTTTACTGAAATCTACACATTTGCTTTTACCAACTTTAGCTCTAAAAATCAATTATTTTGGTTTTAAAATTATGATTCTACGTCCAACCGTTGCAGAGATATTCAAAGTGCTAAATACAGTACGTTGTCCACTGTTAACCTTATGGAGGATAAATAAAATAGTATATCTCGATTGTTTATGAATGTATGTTGATGAAACTTGGTAACTGACTGCAGTACATTGATATTTTCAGACAACAAATTTTTTCGTTGATTTTCTCCGTAGCACCAAACCTGCATACTTGGACCCCATGTTATTCATATGGAGAATAAGTAAAGTTTTATATATCTATTAGCTATGAACCGAAATTAATAATACCCTCGTCGAAGCAAACCTGCATACTCAGTGAATTTCCAGTGGAGATATAATTGTCTTAATACTACATAAAGCCACTGACAAAGTTTCATAAAAATATATTCACAAATAAGCGGTATATACAATTTTAATTATTCTCCATAAGAATAACATTCCGGCTGAGTACGCAGGTTTGCTGCAACAAGGAACACAACAAATGGAATTTTATTCTAATATCAATATAACTCAACTAGGTGAAGTCGTATACCAGTTTTTATTAATTTATGTTCATAATTAAGGGAGAAATAGCATTTAATTATTCCCCATAAGAATAACATGGGGGCTTAGTACGCAGGTTTGCAGCTGCGGGAGCCTTTTGCGAAAATTTTTTTTGAGCAAAAATCAATAGACCACAACCAGATGAAGCCTTATACCAAATTTCGTCAGTATACGTTCATAAATAAGCGAGAGATAACAATTTTTCTTTCCTCCACAAGAATAACATTAGATAACGTAGTGTGTTTAGCACTTTCAATATCTCGGTAACCAATTGACGTAGAGAAATGATCAAAATACCAAATTGTGTGTTTTTTGAAGCAAAATCCAATGGTAAAAACCAATAATTGATTTTTTCAAAAATTGTATGTAAAACATTCAAAAAACCCATTTTTGGGGTACAGAACCCCCCAAAAATACCCCTTCGGATAAAGCGATCTGGCTGGTTTTCGAACTTAAAGTCATAAATGTTGCTTTACACGTTTATATCAAATTTCATCAAAATCTGATCATTTTTACGAAAGTTATCGTGCTCACGGACACACACACACACACACACACACACACACACACACACACACACACACACACACATATATATATATACAGTTTCGAACGTATGGTGTTTTTGGGGTCTGGGGACCTCAAAACGAAAAGTTATCATGGTCCCGGGCCTAGGTCTTACCATGCCGACTACGGTAATAGCTTCTTCCCTATAGGGGAAATTCGCTAAAACCAAGTCTTTTATTATATAACTTGGTATGTTCACTGGTTGAGTTATATTGATAATAAAAAATACATTTCTTATCTTCCTCGTTGCAGCAAACCTCCCTAATGATATTCTTTTGGAGAATAAATAAAATGATATATATTTATTATTTATGATTTTTTTTGTGACTTGGTAAGTGTTCCCGTATTTGGCAAGGCACATGTATATATATGCATTGGAAATTCGTTGAGTACCAGGTTTGCTGCGACGGGGGTATTTTCAAATAGAAACTACCAATTAATTAACTCATTACAGAATGGCGGATGCATAGAGTAGGTACAATAGGGCGGAAAAAATGTTAAATTATTAAAAATGAAGTAAATAATACTCAACAATGATCGGTGGTGGTGCATGGCCATTATGTGCTGGAAAGTCGAGAACATGGGCATATTTTAAGGTCGGTACATTTGAATCCAACAAAAAAGTATTTTTTAAAGTAAAAATATCCTAAGAACGAATTAAGATAAACATATGGATTGCGGCAATATGTTCAGTGGAAAAAATAGTTCATAATAATGAGCTTATAATAATTGAGTAAAAATAATAATACATGAGTTAATAATAACAAATCTTTGAATCTATATGGCGAAAAAAGATGGTGGTCAACATTTTTATGCAGTGAAAATAAAGTACTAACTACCCAACACCGATCGTTGGGTGGCCGGTGTTGATTTTTAACACATGTAGAAAAAATTGTAGATATTTAAAACCCATCATATATAACCTAAATAACTATTTGACCAAAATTAATATATTTCATAAAAAATGTAAACCTAATATGTAATTAAACTAGGATATTGAATACCTGTGACTCTAATAACTAAATATAAACATATCACAACTGACGATGAAATGAGTTTCACTTTTGAAACATATTGATAAAAAAATATAAAACTGTATTATTTCAACTTTAGAACAGATGCGGAAATTAAGCGCTTATTATAAATCTGTGTTTCCACTTTGGTGTAGTGTTTAGTTGCATGCCTAGATCAACCGAGATAAAAAGTTGTGATACATTCAAGGTCTATCCAGCAACTGAACCATTTTTCTAGGTCCTTCCTTATATAAAGAAAATAAAGCAGATTCCAAGAACGCGCCCGGTTTACATTGGATTAGGATTTTGTGTGGAATACAAATGTCTCATCACAATAATTACCCGGATCTCGACAAGAGGAAAACTAATGCTTGGAATTGTCGGGACTAGGCAACTAGACTATTCAGATTTGTCTTATCTATTTACAAATCCACAGTTAGTGAACCTTACCCTAAAAACCCAGAATTACTTGAAACTTAGTTTGTCCAAATAAACAGTAAAGGTAAGGAAATTGCAGTTAAATACTCTACAATAGATTCGGGGATAAATAATACTAGTTACTCAATAAATGTTTTAAGGAGGAGGTAGTAACCATTGAGGAGGTAGTAATTTATCATAAGTTTTACAACGCTGATTTGTAATAAGTTATAACGAAACTAACGTATAGTGGAAATTAAAACATAAATCAAACCAACGGGGGTGTCCCGTTTTCCCCATGAAGGTCCCGTAGACATAAAACGCATCTCAGTACAAACTTAAACTGAAAAGAACAAAGTGACAGTCTGTAGTTATAATTATTTATTACAATTATTATTATTTATGTAAAGAAATGCATTAAGCTTACACACGTGCCATAAACACAATAAATTCTTTCTTCCACGAAAATAATATAATAAGTTTGAGAGCCATTGGGGTGGAGTCTGAAAAATAAATTCTGTCCCAATCATCTTGAAAAAAAATCGATTAATATGACACCTTAGCCGTCAAAATCGCTCATGAGATAAAGTTGTTCCATGAAAAATAGTCGTTGGGGAATTAAAAGTGAAACACTTCTATAGCAACTTAACTAATTACATTTTATTATTAAAAATCCACTTGTTTTTGCTTGATATAAATTAAACATTAAATAGCCTTTCGACTTAGATATAGATATTTCAAACTAATAAACTACTCAGTTAACAATAGGCCCACCGTACTTCAACTTTAAAAATAAATAATTAAAACGAATCACAGTAGTCATGCCGCGCGCTTGGGGTCCAACATGGGGTCTTATGGAGAATAGAATAACATGGACTCTTATGGAGAATAGATTAACATGGTCTCTTACGGAGAATAGAATAACATGGGCTCTTATGAGGAATGGAATTAGGGTGTAATTGCCTCCCTCTGTGGCTCTTTTGTTACCCTCTGTGGTTGATTATTTATCTTTTGAATCTCTCTCTGTGTTTAATTATCTACAGTTTTCGGTAATTATTTAACCCTCGCGTCCTTCACTTCCTTCTGTGTATCTAACTCCAGCTCCTGTTCTCTTAGCGTACTCTAGCTGACGGGTGTAACATTTTAAGTAACCTGACTGGCTGGTATGTTAATTCGTGTCCTTATGTTGTTAATCATCTAGCCTTCTGTGGTAATTATTTGACCCTCGTGTCCTTCTGTTGTTAATCATCTAGCCTTCTGTGGTAATTATTTGACCTACATGTCCTTCTACATATCCAACCCTAGTACCCTTCTGTTGGTAATCATCTAGCCTTCTGTGGTAATTATCTGACCCTCGTGTCCTTCTGCTGTTAATCATCTAGCCTTCTGTACATCTAACCACAACATCCTCAACATAGTCTCTGTCAGCAAACTCGTTGTAACTAGTTGTTACCTGTGGGCTCTGTGATTGAAAGAGACATAACCCCCACCACCGCTTTCTATTATCTCGCGCGCTTTCTCTCTCTCTGCTCCCTGCCGCCATAGCGATCTGACGTGTCTCTCCGTTCGTTGCGTTTTGCAAAGATTAAACTTGAGCGTTTGCTTCCCATAGCGGCTTCACTTTTCCTAACCTCACTTATTGCTTTGCATTTTACATAACCTCACTTTTAATTTTTATTTAACATAACCTCACTTTTATTATAGTAATCTTGCGTGTCGTGTGATTTTAGCGTTATCTGACTTGCTAGTGTACAATAACATCAGTTTCTTGTTTGTTCTGGCTAAAGTAGTGCTGTGTTGACTAACATAACCTCACACCCAATAACCTCAGTTTCTTCTGTCAAGAGTTGTGTCGTACTTGTATTTATTGACTGACATAACCTTACATCTGTAACCTTTGAGAGTTACCATAACCTCACCTCCTTGTTCTTTTATACAGTAACTTCACCATTTTTGTTTTACTTGGTAGTGTTGTGTTTGTATGTGTTGACTAACATAACAGTAACCTTTGAGAGTCACAAAAGCCATATTTTCTTGGAAGAGTAGTTTTGTGTGTTGTATTTAATTGTTTGATTTGGCTAGATTAGTGTTTGTATGTGCTGACTAACATGCCGGTAACAGTAATCCCACTTCCTTGTGTCAAGAGTTGTGTCGTACTTGTATGTGTTGACTGACAGTACAATATCACTTTCTGTCCTTGTTCTTTATTAAGTAACTTCACCATTTTGTTTTACTTGGTAGTGACGTACTTGTATATGCTGACTAACATAACCTCAATCTCAACCATTTTCTTACCATAACCTAATATAACATAACCTCACTTTTAATTTGTATTTAACATAACCTCACTTGGTATTATAGTAATCTTGCGTGTCCTGTGATTTTTAGCATTATCTGACCTACTAAAGTAACCTACTTTTTCTAACCTCACCCATTACACTCCAAAATGTATAAACTTACTGTATTATATTAATTTTACGTGCATGTTGTAGACTACTTCAGTTTATTGTCTTGGCTGGATTAGTGTTGTGTTTATATTTTAATTGTTTGATTTGGTAGTTTACAGTAAAGAAAGTAAACATACCCCCACTTCCTCGTGGCTAAAGTAGTGTTGTGTTGACTAACATAATGGTAACCTGATTTTTTGCCCTGGTTCTTTTGTACAGTAAATTCGCCTCAGCAACCTCACTTTCTATTATTGTTATTTTATGCAGTTTTAATTGGAGCAGTTTTTGTATGTATTGATTAACATAACCTCACTTTTCCTAACCTCACTCCCATGTGTCAAGAGTAGTGTTGTGTTTTTATGTGCTGCTTAACAGTAATCTCACTGTTCTTTAATGTAGTTTTGGTTAGAGTGGTGTTTGCTACCTTCATTAGAGTTAACCTGTAGTTCTGGTTTGACTTGCGTAGTTTGTGTGTTAGTGTTTTTCTGACTTGCGTAGTAATACAGAGGTACTGTGCTCTTTTGTAGATCCTCTGTACCTGTTCTTTTAGAGAACCTGATCGGTGACTTTAAAGTATCAGTTCCAAGTGTTACAGTTACATCATATATCTTGTTCATTTAATATCGATGAAGACTGCCACAAAGTAACAGTTCCAAAAAGTAACCGTTCCAATAAAGTAACAGGTCCAACACTACCCATTCCCATTCCCACAGTTTTCAAGGTAACAGGTCCACAAGTATCAGTTTCAGTAGATCAAACAGTGAAAAAGTAACAGGTCCACTCTCTATATATATCTCTTGCAACAAGCTCTAGTTCTTCAGTCTGATTTCAGTCGTGGCGCTGATCAGACGTGTTTTGTGCTGCTCTTGCGTAAGTGTTCTCTTGCACAGATTATTATTGATTCTGCGTAATTCAGTTATATCCGTGTGAGTTTGACCTGTTCGGGGTACTTGCTGTTTTAAGCGTTAACACAGTTTAGCTTGTTTTCAGTATTCAATTCTCTGTTGAAGGATGGATGTTTCTAAAAAGGACCCTCAAAACCCGGTAAATTTAATTAGTAAAGATGAAACCTACGTTAATCACTTTAGACTTTACGGGACTAACACTGTTTTCAAATTCACTAAACCTCCCAAAGGTATCTCTGAGTTTCATTGGATTCGTAAAGTGTTTAATCAAATTGTAGAGACATCCAAAGCCAACGTTAAACCCACTGATTATCTAGGGTTTAAATTACAGTCTATAAATTTAAAAAGTGCTGAACCGGGATACGTATCGTTGAGACCGGTCTCTGAAGTTAGCGGTGATGTTGTCTGGGATATTTTCGGGGGCATAATTCAAAGCAATGCGCAATCTATAACCTCTAGTGACACGTTTAGAGTTGATGTTACAAGGATTAACGTCCCAGTAGGTAAAGGAAGGGCAAGACCCGACTTTTACAA
The DNA here is from genome assembly GCA_963675035.1 of Allygus modestus. NCBI lineage: Eukaryota > Metazoa > Arthropoda > Insecta > Hemiptera > Cicadellidae > Allygus > Allygus modestus. The sequence goes on along the minus strand of OY776112.1, from coordinate 230,267,236 downwards.
TACCTTTGATGAAGAATCTAAAGCGAGACGGGGAATTGTAGTAATTAATAATAAAGACAATTTATGTTTGGCTAGAGCGTTGGTAGTAGGCAAAGCGTATGCGAAAAATGATCCTCAGATCTACGCTATTCGAAAAGACAAGGGTAAAAGACAAACTTTCAGAGCTAATAAGCTCATAGCAAAAGCCCGTGTATAAATGCCCGAGGAGGGTGCAGGAATCCCTGAGCTTGAAAAATTCCAGTCCCATCTTAAAAAATACAAAATCACAGTCTACAACTACGACAAAAAAGGCCGGGATGTTTACTTTGAAGGAGGTAATGAAGACGCTAAATTAAAAATTAACCTTCTTTTTCACAACGGTCATTATAATGTAATTACAAACTTAACTGCTGCGTTTGTTTGCAATTTCTTTTGTGAAGCCTGTCATATCCCCTACAGCAACAGACATGAGCATCGGTGCTCTAACAGATGCTCGTCCTGTCATACCATCTCCCCGCCTTGTAAACTATAACACGGTGGCATCACATGCCGTTTTTGCATCCGCTCCTTCAAAAATGAGCGGTGTTTAGTAGCTCATCAAGGGCAAATTTGTAAAACTGTAAAACTCTGCCGTGACTGTAAGAAAATGATTTATCCAAAAAGACGTAAGACAGCTCATGTATGCGGAGAAGTTTTCTGTAAGCCCTGTGAAGCGTTCAAAGACCCAGCGCATCAGTGTTTCATGAGGGTAGATAGGAGAACACCGAAAGACCGTGATTTTTTGTTTATTTTCTTTGACTTGGAAACAAGGCAAGACGAGTCACTTCCCTCAGACCCACAACAGAAAGTACATCAAGTAAACTTGTGTGTATCACAACAGTACTGCTTTAAATGTATTAATAGGGGTGAGTGTGAAACTTGCTCGGAACGGCAAAGGGTATTTGAAAAAGAACCGGTAAAACACTTCATGGACTATATCATAGGAATTCGAAAGAAATTTAAAGATGTCTGTGTAATTGCTCACAACGGGCAGGGTTTTGACTTCCAATTCATACTACAGTATATTATGGAAGAAACTAAATTTACACCAAAAATAACTCCTCGGGGAACTAAAGCTATTTTGATTGAAATAGCCAACGTAAGGTTTGTGGACTCACTGAGCTATTTTCCCATGGCCCTCTCTGCACTCCCTAAAGCCTTTGACCTACCTCCCGAGAAAAAGAAGGGCTACCTTCCCCACCTCTTCAACACTCTAGCGAACCAAGATTATGTAGGCCCTATGCCCGACAAAAAATACTACTGTCCGGAATCAATGTTTGAGAAACCACACAAGGCCTTTGAAGAATGGTATGACGAACGATTCGCTGAAGACTACTTGTTTGATTTTAAGAAGGAAATCTTGGAGTACTGTATTTCAGACGTGGAGATTTTAGCTCAGGCATGTATTAAATTTAGAGCCTTACTTCTTCAAGAGTGTAACGTAGATCCTTCTCTCGAGGCTATAACAATCGCCAGTGCATGTAACTTGGCCTTCCGCCGTAACTTCTTAAAAGAAAATACTATTGGACTAATACCAAAATCAGGGTACCGACTTGCAGACAATAAGTCAGCTGTTGCTTTACAGTGGTTAACATGGGAGGAGGAGAAACGTGGAGTAAAGATTCAACATGCGGGCCGGGGCAGAGAAGCTAAAATTAATGGACTAAAAGTAGATGGGTTTGACGGGGAACGAATTTATGAGTTCCACGGGTGCTACTGGCACGGCTGCCCAAAATGTTATCAATACAGCAGAGAAGAACCTCTGCCGGATGATCCCTCAGACAGCTTGCATCTCCGTTACGAGAGAACCAAGTCCAAAATGGCAAAATTTAATAGCTATGAAGTTGTAGTAATGTGGGAGTGTGAGTTTAGAGCTTTGAAGAAAGACAAAAAACTAAATCACTTGAACAAACTATCCATTCTTAACACACTTCCGCTTAATCCTAGGGATTCCTTCTTTGGAGGTAGAACGGGTAATACTAAAACGTATTGTAAATGTGAAGAGGGAGAAACGATACAGTATGTCAATGTCTGTTCCCTTTATCCGTTTGTGAATAAATATTGTAAGTATCCCGTTGGTCATCCTACTGTCTACGTTGGAAATGAGTGCCGAGAGAGAGGCCTTGAAGTAGAGGGCTTGTTGAAATGCAAAATTCTACCTCCTTACAACCTGTACCATCCCGTACTCCCCGCTAAAATGAATAACAAATTGATGTTTGTTTTGTGTAGAACTTGCGGTGAGACTTTAAACCAAGGGGAATGTTTTCATGATAGTGAGGAAAGGGCAATGGTAGGAACATGGACTATGGATGAAATTAGAAAAGCTGTAGAAAAAGGCTATGTGATCTTGGACATGTATGAGTTGTGGGAGTATGAAGTCGCCACATACGAGAAAGATGGGCTTTTTACCGATTTTATTAATAAATTCTTGAAAGTAAAGCAGGAAGCCTCAGGCTATCCTAGCTGGTGTAAAACAGAGGAAGATAAAGACAAGTATGTTTCTGATTTCTTTGAGCGTGAGGGTATTCAGATGGAGAAAGACAAAATTACTAAAAATGGAGGACTCAGGTCAGTAGCTAAATTAATGTTAAATTCATTCTGGGGCAAGTTTGGTCAGCGAGAAAACATGACAAAAACTGCAATCGTGAGAGACTCTAAAGAATTATTCAACTCGTTAACTCAACCAGGAAAGGCAGTAAAGTTTGTTGAAGTAATTAACCAAGAGGTTTTATTAGTTAATTGGCAGAATGTTGATGATGCCGGTGAGGCTCTAAAGACTGTAAATGTTGTAATTGCGGCCTACACCACTGCTCATGCCAGGCTTAAACTGTATGAACATCTAGATGCCCTTGGAGGACAGGTCTTATATTATGACACGGACTCGTGTATTTATCTATACAGGGGAGGATTGTACAAGGTCTCTACGGGAGATAACCTCGGGGAAATGACGGACGAACTAGCGAGTGAGTACGGGCCTGGCTCTTATATCTTAGAGTTTGTTTCTGGGGGACCAAAGACCTACGCATACCTTGTCTGGTCAACCAAAAAGCAAAAGCTAGAATCTGTGTGTAAAATAAAAGGCCTCGCCCTTAATATGAAGACCTCCGAAACATTACATTTTGAACAGTTAAAAAAGATGGTCCTTAGTGAAGCAGCTGAAATTTTAGAAATTGAAGAAAACAGAATCAGGAGAACAAAGAGACGGGAAGTCGTTACAGTAAGTGAAATTAAAAAGTTTAAAATTACAGGGCCCAAGAGAAGATTTAATGATGACCACGACACCTTGCCTTTCGGCTTTAAAAAACAAAGAGATGCTTAATGGAGCTGTCACTCACATGGGTACTGAGTGTATATACCTCTAAACATCAGCTCTATTAACTCATTCTGTTCTGAGACGCGGTACTGAACGGACGTGTCTGTTTCTGTTACTGTTTTATCTTGTTTGTCTCTTCTTGTAGAATGTCTGCTGAAAATAATACACTCCCTATTCAAGGGGTGTTTTTGAAGTTTATATCTAAAAGAAAGTTAAATGAAAATTCAAAATTTTGCATTAAATCCTCAGAGTATGAGTTCTTTCTTACTGGGCCAATAAACGTATCGGAATGGCCTTTGGTGTTTTCGGAGTATATAGTAGATAAAATAACGGAGAACCCCTCATCAAACACCTACATTGGAGTATCAATAAAGTACGGTGATATCTCAGGTAATATACCATTCTTTCCTTTAGGGAATCTAACACCAACAGTCTTTGATGATCACTTTGAATACATATTTTGTAACGTTGAGAAACTATCTGGTGTTTTACGTCTTGAAGTAACACTTGTCTCAATTCCGTGTTACTACCTTCGATAAAGGTAGCACCTTTCCCTACGGGGCAATGTTACTCTTGTAAATACCACTTGTCACCAGTACAGTTCATCATTCTGCTTCAAGTCGCGGTACTGATCAGACGTTCTTCTGCGCTCCTTTTGCCTGTGCTATTGAGTAAATTGTGACATGGCTGCCAAGTTCTATACATTCAATAACAAACCGGTATTGGTTCTGTTTGATAGTGAAGGAAAGCCGTGGTTTAAAGCTAAAGACGTAGCTACTGCTCTAAAGCATGTTAATGGCTGGAGTGCAGTTCGGAAACATGTAAATGACAGTGATAAATTAACTGTTGGAAGTTTTTCCGACGCTCAAAAACAGGGCGTCGGGCCGATTGAGAAAACAACGGTTTTCATAAATGAAGCCGGATTATGTTCGTTGATGTTAAAGTCAACTACTCCTGAAGCAAGACTGTTAGTAAGAAGTCTGTTGCCGGAGAAGTTTTACCTTACTTACACAAATATGAAAGATGAAAGTTCACTTTAAATGTAATTTTTCTTTAAAATCACAAGTTCCCACTGTATGAATGTGTGTGTGAATGAAGGTCACTGGCGTGGGTGACTAAAAGCCCCGTAAACCTGAATGAAGGTCACTGGCGTGGGTGACGAAAAGCCCCGTAAACCTGAAAGGGGGTTTAGTAGATTGAGGCGCCGGGCTAACACCCCGACTACTCCTTCGAAAAACCCGGTGTGAATGAAGGACTTTGTACATTGAGGAGCCTGGCCAACACCTAGGCTACTCCTTGGAACGGTCCGGTGGGTAAAAAAGTATAAAAGTAATATACAAAAAAAAGAATAAAAGTAAAAATAAAATAAAAAATATAAAACGGAGGAGACAACTATTTTGTTTTTGGAAGGTCTCCACGAGTCATGGCGGTGGAGGGGCCATGACTTTACTAAACATTCTCTGTTTATCTTAGTAAATGTAGAGTTTAAAGGTGTTAAAATGAACAGACTTTGTCTTAGTAAATGACCGCCTTCCTCATACACAATGAACGGATTGACAGAGAATATAAAAAAGGAGGTAGCATTTTGTTATGGAGTGGCTACCACAGTGAGAGGCGATGGTTGGGGCCTCTCATTCCAGAGGTTAGGCCTCCAGGGGAAGCTCTGGGTAACCAAAAAGAACGCGCCGACGCTCCTACGGCCTAGCCTAAAGGCTTACCGTGGTGTGGAAACGCAAGCGTTCAAAATTATTTCATTGGGGTTAGAAATGATTTGCCGAGAAATTTAAAACGTTCCAGGCCAAATACATTACGGCCCCCGAGGCAGTTTTCACCGGTCTTGGGTACAATTGGTCAAGTTATTACACCGTCAAAGTACCCCACGGTCCCCGGCAAACAGCATGGACCCATGTAGTGGGGGTATGTAGTGGGAGCTCTCTGATGTGTCCATTTCTGCTAGTGTTCTCTCCTTTAAGTTAGTAGAGGTTTTCCAAAGTAATCCTGCTATCATAAGTATAAAGTTCCAAATATTCCCCAACGTAGAGTTTTTAAAGCAACTAATTACACCAAAAAGTCACAACTGAACTCTAAAATGTGTAATCTCTGTACCTTTTAACTTTACAAAATACCCTACTGTCTCTTTTTACACATTAGTTTTAATTCATAATCAGTGGACCCTGCGTGTAGATAGGTCCATCCCATAGACCATCTACAAGTGTAATTTTTATTAAAGGGGTGCGGGGTAAAGTAAGACCAAATTAATAGGAGAAATCTAACTCCACCATTACGGTGGGGTTTGAAAGTAATACCATTACCACACCATATCCTACCCTGCCATTCCTCCCAATACCATATTCTACCCTACTATAACTCCCAATACCCTATCATACCATGCCATACAATACAATACCATACCATACCCTACCCTACCATACCTCAACAAAGCCATAACATCCTATACCAAAGCCACAATACCAATACCCCCACCAAAGTCACCATATCCTAACACCCCACCCAAATACCATACAATAACATGACATACCATACCCCACCCTACCATCCCTCCCAATACCATATTCTACCCTATCATATCTCCCAATACCCTACCATGTCATACCATACCATACAATATCAATACCCTACCATACCTTCCAACACCCATACCATACCAAACCATCAAATTCCATACCATACCATTACCCTACCATACCCTACCCTACCATTCCTCCCAATACCATATTCTACCCCACCATACATCCCAATGCCCTATCATGCCATACCATACAATACAATACCCTTACCACACCATACCATACCCTACCATACCTCACCAAATCCATAACATCCTATACCAAAGCCACAATACCAATACCCCCACCACCATATCCTTACACCCCACCCAAATACCATACAATAACATGACATACCAAACCAATACCCCATCATACCATACAATATCCTACCCTACCATACCTCCCAATACCATATTCTACCCTGCCATACCTCCCAATACCCTATCATGCCATACAATAAAATATCAACACCATACCATACAATACAATACAACATCATACCGTACCATACAATACCCTGCCATACCATAGTAATGTTATAAAAAGGGTGTGGGAATTGCTCACCCTTGCTGGTTTTCATACTTTCCTTAACAGTTTGGGTACAAAATGCAACCAAAATACCTTCAGTTTATTTTATTAAAAGAGAGTCCCAATTCCAGACCCATTTAGTGAGGGTATAGTTTTCTTGCCTTTCCATTTCTGCTAGTGTTTACAAGCCTCTTCTCTAATTTAATAGAGGTTTCTAAACAATTAAATACATAGAAAGTTTCCCAAAGTAATTCTTTAGTAACACTTAATTTACAGGCATACACAACAGCTACAATTATTCACTCATGAAGCTAAAATCCAGTTAATTCCCCAATGCCTCAAGACAATGTCCCTAAATAACAGCTAAAACCCAGATAAAGCTTGATGCTCCTAAATAACAGGTAAAAGTCAACATACTTTACTAACAATTACTTTTCTTCATAACAGCTAACAGTAGCCAGAGAGTCATTTTAGCGAAGAGGTGTGTATTGACCCCCTTCAGTACCTTCACGTTAAACAGTCAGTCAAAGTATAATTTATTTTGTGTTGGTTTGTCATTAATTTTCTTGTATATGAGTTTATTTCAACCACATGTATTTTACAGTAGTATGATTTAAGAGTAGCTGAGATCTTGGATGATGTAGAGAAAACAGTGCTAGAAGGTCGAGGTAAGGCACTGACCCCCTTTAAACTATCAATCAAACACAATTTACACCAATTAATCAGGCCTTTACTATTTTAACATAAAAAACATAAGCTAAAACTTTCTAACACCCTGAAAAACTAGTACGACAGAGCTTGTAGTCTGTCCAGTTTTTTGTAATGTTTCTTCTTTACAGAGTTTAAATTGTAGTGTGGGTTAATAAGTAACAATAAATCTCAATATATTACATTTTAAAGTATAGCAACTGTCTTGATACTTACCCACAGTACAGAGTCTTGGTTTTGGTAAGATGTAGTGGAGGTTAACAGGTACGTACATTCCAAGTTTCATGTAAATCGACCCTGCCGTTCTCAATAAATTACATTTTATAGTATAGCTCCTGCAATTGTTTTGATGCTTACCTGCAGTACAAGGTTTAGGTTTTGGTAAGATGTAGTGGGGGTTAACAAGTACATACATACCAAGTATAATGAGAATCAGTCAAACCATTCTCAAAATATTACGTTTTAAAGTTTTACACCCTCCATCACCCCTTAAACAACCCTTTCCTACCCTCAAACAACATTGAAAGTTAGAGGAGGTTAACAGGTACCCGCATACCAAGTTTCATTAAAATAGGCCTAACGGTTCTTAAGATATTGATTTTTAAAGTATGGCTCCTTCAATTATTTTGATACTTTCTCGCAGTACAGGGTTTAGGTTTTTGTAAGATGTAGCGGAGGTTAACAGATACCCACATACCAAATTTCATTCATATCGGCCCAGCCGTTCTTGAGATATTTAATTTTGAAAATTTGCCCCTTCATTTTTTGAGATGCAACCCGCAATATTTTGCTTAATATTTTTCATTTGGGTAGGTATCCCCCGCGGGCGCCTACACTACGTAGTAGGCGAAATCTGTTATCAGAATCGCTCTAGGACTTACCGTTTTCGAGATATTAGCGATTTTAGGATAATCAGACTCAAAAAAGAGAAGAAGAAGAAGAAAAAAGAGAGAAGCAGTGACACGGAGTGGGGAGGGGGAGAGGGGGAGGGGGAGAGGGGGCTAACTATTTAATCAGTGTTGCCACTCTAAACGCTACCTACAAAACCTAAATCAGTTACGCAAAATTATTATATGTATTATGTCAAACTATCTAAAATTATTATATGTATATATTACGTCACGCTCCGATGTGTTACCAACCTATGGCAATGTATATTTCGCAAGCAAGTACCACCAAACCATTATATAAAACTATTACATGTATATATCACCAGAAAGTGCCGCCAACTCAAAATATAAAACTATTACATGTATATATCGCAAGAAAGTGTTGCCAAAAAACTAAAAATCGCTAATATCTCGAAAACGGTAAGTCCTAGGGTCATTTTGAACCCAGAAAACTGCCTACTACGTAGTGTAGGTACTCCAGGGGGGTATCTACCCATATGAAAAATCTTAACTAAAATGTTGCGGGTTGCATCTCAAAAAATGAAGGGGCAGATTTTCAAAATTAAATATCTCAAGAACGGCTTGGCCGATTTTCACGAAACTTGGCATGTATGTACCTGTTAACATCCGCTACATCTTACAAAAACCTAAACTCTGTACTGCGGGAAAGTATCAAAACAATTGAAGGAGTTATATTTTAAAAATCAATATCTCAAGAACGGCTTGGCCGATATAATTGAAACTTGGTATGTATATACTTGTTAACCTCCGCTACATATTACAAAAACCTATCAGAATCGCTCTAGGACTTACCGTTTTCGAGATATTAGTGATTTTAGGATAATCAGACTCAAAAAAGAGAAGAAGAAGAAGAAAAAAGAGAGAAGCAGTGACACGGAGTGGTGAGGGGGAGAGGGGGCTAACTATTTAATCAGTGTTGCCACTCTAAACGCTACCTACAAAACCTAAATCAGTTACGCAAAATTATTATATGTATTATGTCAAACTATCTAAAATTATTATATGTATATATTACGTCACGCTCCGATGTGTTACCAACCTATGGCAATGTATATTTCGCAAGCAAGTACCACCAAACCATTATATAAAACTATTACATGTATATATCACCAGAAAGTGCCGCCAACTCAAAATATAAAACTATTACATGTATATATCGCAAGAAAGTGTTGCCAAAAAACTAAAAATCGCTAATATCTCGAAAACGGTAAGTCCTAGGGTCATTTTGAACCCAGAAAACTGCCTACTACGTAGTGTAGGTACTCCAGGGGGGTATCTACCCATATGAAAAATCTTAACTAAAATGTTGCGGGTTGCATCTCAAAAAATGAAGGGGCAGATTTTCAAAATTAAATATCTCAAGAACGGCTTGGCCGATTTTCACGAAACTTGGCATGTATGTACCTGTTAACATCCGCTACATCTTACAAAAACCTAAACTCTGTACTGCGGGAAAGTATCAAAACAATTGAAGGAGTTATATTTTAAAAATCAATATCTCAAGAACGGCTTGGCCGATATAATTGAAACTTGGTATGTATATACTTGTTAACCTCCGCTACATATTACAAAAACCTAAACTCTGGACTGCGAGAAAGTATCAAAACAATTGAAGGAGTCATACTTTAAAAATTAATATGTTAATAAGAGCCGGGCCGATTTTATTGAAACTTGGTATGTATATACTTGTTAACCTCCGCTACGATTTAAAACTACTCAAACCGTGTACTGCAGGTAAGTATCCGAAAGAAATGAAGGGGTAGAAATCCACAGCGGCGCGAAGGTCAGCGGGTCTAATAACGGTGCATATTACCAAGGTAAGTAATAAAAAGAAAATGTTTACAGCTAAATTAATTTATTATACATATATAACACTAACTAGTATATACATTTATCATGGTCTGTCACCAGACTCCCGCTCCTGTCTCCCGGCATCCTCTTCTTCTCCTTCTTCTTCTGCTCCCCTCCCCCTCTCTCCAGGTCCTGCCATCCACAGCCTTCATCCGTCAACTGTAACAGGGAAACCCCAAGGTTAGCCACTATCTAACAGCAACATCCGCAACAAGTCTCTGTCAGCAAACTTGCCGTTACCTGTTAAAATACTGTTCTGTGATTGGCCGGAATAAGCTCGCACCCCATTGGTTGTAATTAGGCGTCCTGCCCTCTGATTGGTCCATACACCCGCAACAAACAACACTATTGCATCAGCCACCTCCGCATCACCCCCAATTACCGCTATTTTCCTCTCACTTTGCTCTCAGCTTTCATTGCGATCAGACGTGTCCCTGTGTTGCTCCGTTTGCTGCGTTTTGCAAAGATAACCTCACTTTTTTCTAACCTCAATCTTGAGCGTTTGCTTACCCTATCTTACGTGTAACATAACCTCACTTTTTAATTTGTATTATATATTTTTGAGTAACATAACCTTACTTTTTATTTGTATTATAATATTTTAGAGTAACATAACCTCACTTTTGATTTGTATTATTGTATTCTGTGTAACATAACCTTACTTTTGATTTGTATTATTGTATTCTGTGTAACATAACCTTACTTTGTTCTATAGTAATCCTTCCAAAATGGTTGTAAATCCTGTCGAGGTACTCAGTTCAGACGATACATATGTAAAAAACTTTAGACTTTACGGAACAAGAACAATTTTCAAATTTTCTAATCCTCCTCCTGAAACCACTGAAATTGATTGGCTAAGACAAGGTTTTGCTAAAATTGTTAATGAAATGAAAGAGCGGGCCCATGAAAACGATCAGCTTGGTTTTACTTTGCATAGTCTGAACTTAAAAAGTAAAGAACCTGGTTTTGTAGCTTTCCGGCCCGCGAACGAAGTAAATGAAGACATCCTTTGGCAAATTTTCGGGGGTATTGTTCAGTCAAATTCAGAATCAATTAAATCTACAGACACGTTTCAAGTTGAATGTACCCGAGTTAATCTCCCTTTAGGTTCCGGTCGTACTGGGAGGGTAAGGCCTGGCTTGTATAATACGTTTGATGAAGAGTGTAAGGCGAGACGGGGAATAGTTGTAATAAATAACAAAGATAACTTGTGTCTCCCTCGGGCTTTGGTGGTGGCCATGGCTAAAGTGACAAACGACCCAGAGTATAATCTTGTACGTATGGACAAGGGTAAACGACAGACAGTGAGGGCCCAAATACTGATGCAAAAGGCGAGGGTAGAGATCTCAGAGGAAGGCGCCGGTATCCCCGAACTTGAGAAGTTTCAGGACCTGCTAACTAACTTCAAAATCACAGTCTACAACTATGACAAAAAAGGCCGTGATGTTTACTTTGAAGGAGCTGTTGAAAATCCTAAATTTAAAATAAATCTTCTGTTTCACAATCGGCACTATAACGTAATCAGCAGTTTGACCGCGGCTTTCGCCTGTGCTTACTTTTGCGAAGCTTGCCATGTCCCTTCTGACCACAAAGCTGAGCACCGATGCTCAAACATCTGCCCTCAATGCCAAACCATCTCGCCTCCCTGTAAAGAGAAGCATGGGGGAATAGTTTGCCCGGACTGTAACATGACTATGAGAAACCAGCACTGTTTTATCGCCCATAAGGTTGACAAATGCAAAACAGTAAAAAAAGTCTTGACTGTGGAAAATTGATTAACTTAAAAGAGGGATCAGGACCTCACAGATGCGGGGAAGTTTTTTGTAAACCCTGCAATGCATTCAAAGATCCCAATCATAAATGCTACATGCAACCCAATGAAGGAAAACCTAAAACTAAAGACTACCTTTTCATTTTCTTTGACTTTGAGACTCGCCAAGACGAGTCTCTTCCCTCTGACGAGAATCAAAAAGTACATCAAGTTAACCTGTGCGTGTCACAACAATTTTGCTTTAATTGTATCGATGGTAAATTTTGTATGACATGTAGAAACCGTACAAGAGTCTTCAACTCTGACCCGGTTCACCAATTCATGGAGTATGTGATGCAAGTTCGTAAACAGTTCAAAAATGTCTGTGTAATTGCCCACAACGGGCAGGGCTTTGATTTTCAGTTTTTACTAAAACATATAATGGAAGAAACAAAATTCACGCCTGAGCTAGTAATGAGGGGAACCAAAATTATTCTGATGGAAATGGACAACGTCAGATTCATTGACTCCCTAAGCTATTTCCCCATGGCCCTCTCTGCGCTCCCTAAAGCCTTCGACCTGCCTCCCGAGAAAAAGAAGGGCTACTTCCCGCATCTATTCAACACTCTGGCGAACCAAAATTATGTAGGCCCTATGCCCGATAAAAAATACTATTGCCCAGAGTCGATGTTTGAGAAACCACACAAGGCCTTTGAGATTTGGTACGAGGAACAAGTAGCGAGTAACTATATTTTTGATTTTCAAAAAGAAATCCTGGAGTACTGTATTTCAGACGTAGAAATCCTAGCTCAGTCCTGTCTTAAATTCAGAAGTATTTTCTTGAAAGAATGTAACGTTGATCCTTTCCTCGAGGCCGTAACTATTGCCAGCGCCTGTAACCTGGCCTTCCGCCGCAATTTTCTAAAACCAGACACAATTGGCTTGATTCCTAAAAACGGGTACAGACTGACTGACAACCAATCTACAGCGGCCCTTCAATGGCTAAGCTGGGAAGAGGAGGAACGGGGAGTGAGGATTGAGCACGCTGGCCGAGGCAAAGAAGTTAAAATTAACGGACTAAAAGTAGACGGGTTTGATGGTGAGAGAATTTATGAGTTTCACGGGTGTTATTGGCACGGGTGTCCAAAATGCTTCCCTTACAACCGAGAGGCTCCTCTGAAGGAGGATCCCTCAGATTCACTTAATTTAAGATATGAAAGAACTTTGAAAAAGATGTCAAAAATCAGTGATTACGAAGTTGCAGTAATGTGGGAGTGTGAGTTCCGTAAATTAAAGGAAGATAAAAACCTTAAACACTTGAACAGCCTGCCGATCCTCAACAACCTTCCCCTTGACCCTAGACAAGCGTTCTTTGGAGGCAGAACGGGCAATGCAAAAACATATTATAAATGTGAAGGGGGAGAATCAATCCAATATGTAGATGTTTGTTCTCTCTATCCATATGTTTGCAAGTATGGCAAATACCCTTTGGGCCACCCCACAATCTATGTGGGAGATAGGGAGTGCAGGCAGCGAGGACTAAATGTAGATGGTTTGCTGAAATGTAAAATTCTGCCACCTCAGGATCTCTACCACCCGGTTCTCCCAACAAAAATGAATAATAAATTGATGTTTGTTTTATGTAAAACTTGCGGGGAAACTCAAAATCAGGGGGATTGTGAACATGAGAGTAGTGAAAGGGCGTTAGTTGGGACATGGACTATGGATGAAATCAGGAAATCTGTAGAGAAAGGATACGTTGTGCTTGATATGTATGAGTTGTGGGAGTATGAGGTCGCTACATACGAGAAAGGTGGACTTTTTACAGATTTTATTAATAAATTCTTGAAAATTAAGCAGGAAGCCTCAGGCTATCCTAGCTGGTGTAAGACAGAAGAGGATAAAGATAAATACATTTCAGACTATTTCCAACATGAGGGTATTAAATTGGACAAAGACAGATATGTTAAGAACGGGGGTTTGAGACAATTGGCAAAATTAATGTTAAATTCATTTTGGGGAAAATTCGGACAGAGGGAGAACCAAACTAAAGCAACAATTGTAAGGGAATCTAAAGTATTGTTTAACATGTTAATAAGTCCAGAAGTACAAGTCAATAGGATCCAGCTTGTCAACGAAGAGGTTGTTGTTGTAAACTGGGAATATATTGAGGAAGTTGGGGAACCTTTGAGAAATGTAAATGTTGTAATTGCGGCCTACACCACTGCCCAGGCGAGACTTAAACTTTATGAACACTTGGAGGCTTTGGGTGGGCAAGTCTTATATTATGACACAGATAGTTGTATTTATTTCTACCGGGGAGGGTTGTACAGGGTCCCTACGGGAGATTACCTCGGGGAAATGACCGATGAATTGGCAAGCGAGTACGGGCCCGGCTCTTATATCGTTGAATTCGTTTCTGGAGGGCCTAAAACTTATGCATACCTTGTCTGGTCAACCAACAAACAAGAAATAGAATCTGTGTGTAAAATCAAAGGCCTCACCCTCAACCTAAAAACCTCCGAAACATTAAATTTTGAACAGTTAAAAAAGATGGTCCTTAGTGAAACTGCTGAAATTTTAGAAATTGAAGAAAACAGAATCAGGAGGACTAAAGACAGAGATATTGTAACAGTAAGTGGAATTAAAAAGTTTAAAATTACAGGACCTAAAAGGAGGCTCGAGTGTGAGTACGACACCTTACCATTTGGCTATAAAAAGATACAAAGACTCGAGTAACCCGACAGGAATTACGGGAGGAGCGATTCGCTCCCTGCGCTGCTCTTTGCGTAACGTAACCTTACTTTCGATTTGTTTGTTAAAAATGTCTCATATAACCGCCTATATATTTAATGATCTGCCCGTACAGTGTTGTACAGTATCAGTAAATATTGATGAGGAAGTTAAGTGTAATGATTTAAATATACTCTCTGAATGGCACTGAGTTATCTTCCCCCTTAGTAATATATTGTAAGTAATAACAATGAATTGTAATATATTTTAAATAAAGCTAAAGAGGTTATGAGGAGTTATGGTAATCACTTTGAATTTGCCCATAACAACATCCTCACCTCTGTAAATATAGTTGAGCATGTATTGAATAATGCAAAAATATCCCCACTGTATGAGTGTGTGTGTGAATGAAGGTCTCTGGCGTGGGTGACGAAAAGCCCCGTAAACCTGAATGAAGGTCCCTGGCGTGGGTGACGAAAAGCCCCGTAAACCTGAATGAAGGTCACTGGCGCGGGTGACGAAAAGCCCCGTAAACCTGAATGTGTGATGAAGGGCTTAGTAGATTGAGGCGCCGGGCTAACACCCCGGCTACTCCTTCGAACAACCCGGTGTGAATGAAGGACCTTGTACATTGAGGTGCCTGGCTAACACCCAGGCTACTCCTTGGAACGGTCCGGTGGGTGAAACAAAAAAAAAAGATATAAAAGTAAAATACAAAAAAGTATAAAAGTAAAAAATATAAAAAAATAAACGGGGGAGACAGCTAGTTTGTTTTTGGAAGGTCTCCACGAGTCATGGCGGTGGAGGGGCCATGGTTTTTCTTTAAAAAAAATCTCTATCCTTTGTTTGCTCAAAGGGAGAGGACATTAGTCTGTACTGGGCATCAACCAGGTAATCTGGATTGACTCACGCACGGAATAATGTTTAACCTGGGTGCACATGCACGGATGGTCTCAAACCCCATCCAAGCAAACAGACACTTACAGGGGGTTTATTACGGTGTGCAAGGGTTCCTAGACTTCTGAATCAAATAGTAATAAAAAGTGACAGTCATTTTAGGTCATATAAAAATTTAATACGTTACTATAATTCATTGGTAATAAGCGGTAAAAGTACTTTAGTTAAGAACAATATAGAATAGTTTACACGGGGTTTGGGAAATGGTTTGGTGTTAAAGTAATTTTTGTTAAATTATGTTGACTTTTACCTGTTTTTTAGGAGCAGTTGGGTTCGTCAAGCTTTACCTAATTTTTAGCCGTTATTTAGGGACATGTCTCTGCCTTTTTATTATATAATTAGTACGTTAACTAGGTATAAGTCCTGAGCTTGTAGAGGCTAGTATGTGGGAGTTGGAAAGCCTAAGTTGTAACTTCTATTTTGTATGTTAAATTAAGTGAATAAATTCCTGGCTCTTTGATTTAAACCGTTTGGAATTGGCAATACAAAGGGTGCGGGGTAGGGAAGGGGGTCAGTCACCAGACCCCTCTTCGCTAAAATGGCTCTCAGGCTAATTTACAGAGCATTAGCCGTTACGATGTATAATTAAAAGCAGTTATTGTTCAGATATGTTTACATTTTACCTGTTATCTATGAGTATTTTTCCAGTTGGGTTCATATTTACAACCCCGTCTACAAGTCGGAATATATTATTTAAGTGGGTTCTGGCTTCATGTGTGGAGATTCTTTTTTGCTTTTTAGTATTGTTAGTGTATGTAATTTGAGACGTTGAAGAATACTTGTAATACCATGCTTATAAAAGCAGGATTATTTCAATTTCGATTACTTTGGGAAACTTTATATGCGTTTAATTGTTTAGAAACCTCAAGATACTAAAAACAGTAATTTAAAGGAGAGAAGAGGCTTATAAACACAGACAAAAAAAAAGCTATACCCCTATTCCAAGGGAAGCGAAACGCTCCCTTTTGATAACATTACACCGGAAGTTGTAGGTCCAATCTGGACCCACTTTGAACTGATTCTAAGTGTTAGACACAGCTAAATGCCGGGTCCAACGTGTTTGAATTAAATTAACGTTCCGAGAAAGAGACAGATGACAGTAGGGTACTTTTGTAAAGTTAAAAAGGTACAGAGATTACACACTTTAGAGGTCAGATGTGACTTTTTGTTGTAGTTAGTTGCTTGTTAAACTCTGTTACGATATACCAACAACCAGAATATATACTCTGTCTTGAATACCTGCAGTCTGCATTCACAAGTAAAAAGATTTTTATCAACACCAAAACTAAATTTAACGAGGAGTAGACCACATCAAAAAAACCATGAATAAGAGTAAATCTAAGAAGGCAACAAGCGGTGAAATTCGTTCTTTATAAGGACAGCAATTATGGAGTGTTTTCTCCTCGGTAGTTTTATTTTTGTTTCCCCTGAAACCAGAGCAGCAAGCAGTGTGAGGGGGCCGAGCGCAGCAAATGAAAGTAGCGTGACGTAATAAATATATACATATAACAATCAGTATAATTTAGCGTGACCTAGTATTGCAAGGAAAAAAAATAGGTTGGCAGCGCTACAAAGAAAAAAAAACCAGGTTGGCAATACGGTCCTAATGTAGGTTAGGTAAAGTGGTATGAGAGGCCAGGAGGGAAGGGGAGGGGGAGGTGGAGGGGGAGTGGGAGGGGGAGGGTGGTGGAGAAGAGGGGGAGGGAGGGGAGGGTTTTAATTTCCCTTTGACGGTGTTATTCCTTGGTCATTTGCATCCAAGTCCGGTGAAACGGTAGGTTAGGTAAAGTGGTATGAGAGGCCAGGAGGGAAGGGGGAGGGGGAGGTGGAGGGGGAGTGGGAGGGGGAGGGTGGGGGAGGGTGGGGGAGAAGAGGGGGAGGGAGGGGAGGGTTTTTCATTTCCCTTTGACGGTATTATTCCTTGGTCATTTGTATCCAAGTCAGGTGAAACGACGGGGTCGTCCTGCGGTTTTACGGTGTAATCTCTCGGTCGATTGTGTCTACCAGGGTTACATTTAACATGACCGTAACTTCTTAAAGTTCCTTGCCAAACGTCTGTCACCGAGTCCGCTAAAACTGTCCACCGGGGAAACATTTAACCTTACCTAAATATTTTAAATTCCCCGGTCAAACGTTTCCAAGTCCCTCCCCTTGATGTTATCATGAGGATGGGGTCACACGCTCTGTACTTCTCACATCAATATCAGTTATGGAGCCGGCTTGCACAGATTTTGTGGTATTCTCAAATTTTCATGCACCCTTACGGATGCTTAATGTTTGTCATCCGATACATGGTGTGCAGGTGACGCATCACATGCACATCATGTATCATTATTGTCTCCTCCATTGCCTCTAGGTTGAGTAACGTGCAGATAGTATGTGTGTGTGGTTTGATTGCCACGTTTGCCATTTGAACTCCTGCACTGGTTGGCTGGACAACTTTTTTTTTTAAAAGGTATGTGTAAAATATCTTTAACTCCAGTGAAATCAGGGAGAATACAACTTGGAAGTTTCACACTCATCCTCATTAATACATTTAAAGCAGTACTGTTGAGAAACGCACAAGTTACCTTTATGAACTTTTTATCAGGGTCTGAGGGAAGCGACTCGTCCTGGCGAGTCTCCAAGGAAAAAAATATGAAAAGAAAGTATCGGTCTTTTGGTGTTCTCCTATCTACCCTTATGAAACACTGATGCGCTGGGTCCTTGAACGCATCACAGGGTTTACAATAAACTTCTCCGCATACGTGAGCTGTCTTACGTTTTTTTGGATGAATCATTTTCTTACAGTCACGGCAAAGTTTTAAAGTTTTACAAACTTGCCCCTGATGGGCTATTAAATACCGCTCGTTTTTGAAGAAACGGTTGCAAAAACGACATGTGATGCCTCCGTGTTCTAGTTTACAGGGTGGGGAGATGGTATGGCAGGAGGTGCATCTGTTTGAGCATCGATGCTCTGCTTTGTGGTCAAAAGGGATGTGGCAGGCTTCACAGAAATAACGGCATACGAAAGCAGCAGTTAAGTTTGTAATTACATTATAATGACCGTTATGAAAGAGCAAGTTAATTTTTAATCTAGCGTCTTCATTACCTCCTTCAAAGTAAACATCTCGGCCTTTTTTATCGTAGTTGTAGACGGTAATTTTGTATTTTTTAAGATGGGACTGGAATTTTTCAAGCTCAGGGATACCGGCACCTTCCTCCGGCATTTCTACACGGGCTTTTGCTATGAGCTTATTAGCTCTGAAAGTTTGTCTTTTACCTTTATCCTGACGTATTGCTTTATACTGAGGATCATTTTTTGCAAGTGCTTTACCTACTACCAACGCTCTAGCCAGGCATAAATTGTCTTTATTATTAATTACTACAATACCCTTCCTAGCATAACATTCCTCGTCAAACGTGTTGTACATCTCTGGATGTACTCTCCCCTTACCTACTGGTACGTTAATCCTAGCTACATCTACTTTAAACGTGTCGGTAGATTTAATGGATTTAGCGTTGGATTGAAGAATACCCCCGAAAACTTTCCAAAGGACATCACCGCTAACTTCAGAGACCGGTCTAAAATCTACGTACCCTGGTTCTGCACTTTTTAAATTTATCGATTGCATTTTAAACCCGAGATAATCAGTGGGTACAGCGTCGGCTTTAGCTTTTTCAACAATTTGATTAAGACCCTTACGAATCCAATCAAACTCAGAGACACCCTTGGGAGGGTTAGTGAATTTAAAAACAGTGTTAGTCCCGTTTGCAAAAGTTAAAGCTGTAGAAATTAAAGACTTCAGTTAGTTGCTTGAAAAATTCCGTTACGATATATACCAGCTATCCACCACGATACATACTTTGCCTTAAATACCTGCAGTTTACATTCACAAGTCAAAATATTGTAACCAATACCAGAACAACTAAAATTATCGAGGAGACACAACATGGACAAGAGTACATATCAACAGACAATTAAAGCATAAAATGCATTATTTATAAAGGCAATAATTATGCAGATAATCTAAGAAACTTGATCAGCCGTGTCTCATCGTTAGGTTATGTTATGCTCTGTTAAGTTAGGTTTGTGCATGGAAATATGAAACATCGTCAGTCTTAGTTAGGTTTATTGATGCAGGTTTAAGTTAGGTTTGTCGATGCCAATTTTTGGACATCAACATCGCGCGATGTTGATGTCCAAAAATTGGCATCGACAAACCTAACTTAAACCTGCATCAATAAACCTAACTAAGACTGACGATGTTTCATATTTCCATGCACAAACCTAACTTAACAGAGCATAACATAACCTAACGATGAGACACGGCTGATCAAGTTTCTTAGATTATCTGCATAATTATTGCCTTTATAAATAATGCATTTTATGCTTTAATTGTCTGTTGATATGTACTCTTGTCCATGTTGTGTCTCCTCGATAATTTTAGTTGTTCTGGTATTGGTTACAATATTTTGACTTGTGAATGTAAACTGCAGGTATTTAAGGCAAAGTATGTATCGTGGTGGATAGCTGGTATATATCGTAACGGAATTTTTCAAGCAACTAACTGAAGTCTTTACTTTCTACAGCTTTAACTTTTGCAAACGGGACTAACACTGTTTTTAAATTCACTAACCCTCCCAAGGGTGTCTCTGAGTTTGATTGGATTCGTAAGGGTCTTAATCAAATTGTTGAAAAAGCTAAAGCCGACGCTGTACCCACTGATTATCTCGGGTTTAAAATGCAATCGATAAATTTAAAAAGTGCAGAACCAGGGTACGTAGATTTTAGACCGGTCTCTGAAGTTAGCGGTGATATCCTTTGGAAAGTTTTCGGGGGTATTCTTCAATCCAACGCTGAATCCATTAAATCTACCGACACGTTTAAAGTAGATGTAGCTAGGATTAACGTACCAGTAGGTAAGGGGAGAGTACATCCAGAGATGTACAACACGTTTGACGAGGAATGTTATGCTAGGAAGGGTATTGTAGTAATTAATAATAAAGACAATTTATGCCTGGCTAGAGCGTTGGTAGTAGGTAAAGCACTTGCAAAAAATTATCCTCAGTATAAAGCAATACGTCAGGATAAAGGTAAAAGACAAACTTTCAGAGCTAATAAGCTCATAGCAAAAGCCCGTGTAGAAATGCCGGAGGAAGGTGCCGGTATCCCTGAGCTTGAAAAATTCCAGTCCCATCTTAAAAAATACAAAATTACCGTCTACAACTACGATAAAAAAGGCCGAGATGTTTACTTTGAAGGAGGTAATGAAGACGCTAGATTAAAAATTAACTTGCTCTTTCATAACGGTCATTATAATGTAATTACAAACTTAACTGCTGCTTTCGTATGCCGTTATTTCTGTGAAGCCTGCCACATCCCTTTTGACCACAAAGCAGAGCATCGATGCTCAAACAGATGCACCTCCTGCCATACCATCTCCCCACCCTGTAAACTAGAACACGGAGGCATCACATGTCGTTTTTGCAACCGTTTCTTCAAAAACGAGCGGTATTTAATAGCCCATCAGGGGCAAGTTTGAAAAACTTTAAAACTTTGCCGTGACTGTAAGAAAATGATTCATCCAAAAAAACGTAAGACAGCTCACGTATGCGGAGAAGTTTATTGTAAACCCTGTGATGCGTTCAAGGACCCAGCGCATCAGTGTTTCATAAGGGTAGATAGGAGAACACCAAAAGACCGATACTTTCTTTTCATATTTTTTTCCTTGGAGACTCGCCAGGACGAGTCGCTTCCCTCAGACCCTGATAAAAAGTTCATAAAGGTAACTTGTGCGTTTCTCAACAGTACTGCTTTAAATGTATTAATGAGGATGAGTGTGAAACTTCCAAGTTGTATTCTCCCTGATTACACTGGAGTTAAAGATATTTTACACATACCTTTAAAAAAAAAAAGTTGTCCAGCCAACCAGTGCAGGAGTTCAAATGGCAAACGTGGCAATCAAACCACACACACATACTATCTGCACGTTACTCAACCTAGAGGCAATGGAGGAGACAATAATGATACATGATGTGCATGTGATGCGTCACCTGCACACCATGTATCGGATGACAAACATTAAGCATCCGTAAGGGTGCATGAAAATTTGAGAATACCACAAAATCTGTGCAAGCCGGCTCCATAACTGATATTGATGTGAGAAGTACAGAGCGTGTGACCCCATCCTCATGATAACATCAAGGGGAGGGACTTGGAAACGTTTGACCGGGGAATTTAAAATATTTAGGTAAGGTTAAATGTTTCCCCGGTGGACAGTTTTAGCGGACTCGGTGACAGACGTTTGGCAAGGAACTTTAAGAAGTTACGGTCATGTTAAATGTAACCCTGGTAGACACAATCGACCGACAGATTACACCGTAAAACCGCAGGACGACCCCGTCGTTTCACCTGACTTGGATACAAATGACCAAGGAATAATACCGTCAAAGGGAAATTAAAACCCTCCCCTCCCTCCCCCTCTTCTCCCCCACCCTCCCCCACCCTCCCCCTCCCCCTCCACCTCCCCCTCCCTCTTCCCTCCTGGCCTCTCATACCACTTTACCTAACCTACCGTTTCACCGGACTTGGATACAAATGACCAAGGAATAACACCGTCAAAGGGAAATTAAAACCCTCCCCTCCCTCCCCCTCTTCTCCCCCACCCTCCCCCTCCCACTCCCCCTCCACCTCCCCCTCCCCTTCCCTCCTGGCCTCTAATACCACTTTACCTAACCTACATTAGGACCGTATTGCCAACCTGGTTTTTTTTTCTTTGTAGCGCTGCCAACCTATTTTTTTTCCTTGCAATACTAGGTCACGCTAAATTATACTGATTGTTATATGTATATATTTATTACGTCACGCTACTTTCATTTGCTGCGCTCGGCCCCCTCACACTGCTTGCTGCTCTGGTTTCAGGGGAAACAAAAATAAAACTACCGAGGAGAAAACACTCCATAATTGCTGTCCTTATAAAGAACGAATTTCACCGCTTGTTGCCTTCTTAGATTTACTCTTGTTCATGGTTTTTTTGATGTGGTCAACTCCTCGTTAAATTTAGTTTTGGTGTTGATAAAAATCTTTTTACTTGTGAATGCAGACTGCAGGTATTCAAGATAGGGTATATATTCTGGTTGTTGGTATATCGTAACAGAGTTTAACAAGCAACTAACTACAACAAAAAGTCACATCTGACCTCTGAAGTGTGTAATCTCTGTACCTTTTTAACTTTACAAAAGTACCCTACTGTCATCTGTCTCTTTCTCGGAACGTTAATTTAATTCAAACACGTTGGACCCGGCATTTAGCTGTGTCTAACACTTAGAATCAGTTCAAAGTGGGTCCAGATTGGACCTACAACTTCCGGTGTAATGTTATCAAAAGGGAGCGTTTCGCTTCTCTTGGAATAGGGGTATAGCTTTTTTTTGTCTGTGTTTATAAGCCTCTTCTCTCCTTTAAATTACTGATTTTAGTATCTTGAGGTTTCTAAACAATTAAACGCATATAAAGTTTCCCAAAGTAATCGAAATTGAAATAATCCTGCTTTTATAAGCATGGTATTACAAGTATTCTTCAACGTCTCAAATTACATACACTAACAATACTAAAAAGCAAAAAAGAATCTCCACACATGAAGCCAGAACCCACTTAAATAATATATTCTGACTTGTAGACGGGGTTGTAAATATGAACCCAACTGGAAAAATACTCATAGATAACAGGTAAAATGTAAACATATCTGAACAATAACTGCTTTTAATTATACATCGTAACGGCTAAGGCTCTGTAAATTAGCCTGAGAGCCATTTTAGCGAAGAGGGGTCTGGTGACTGACCCCCTTCCCTACCCCGCACCCTTTGTATTGCCAATTCCAAACGGTTTAAATCAAAGAGCCAGGAATTTATTCACTTAATTTAACATACAAAATAGAAGTTACAACTTAGGCTTTCCAACTCCCACATACTAGCCTCTACAAGCTCAGGACTTATACCCAGTTAACGTACTAATTATATAATAAAAAGGCAGAGACATGTCCCTAAATAACGGCTAAAAATTAGGTAAAGCTTGACGAACCCAACTGCTCCTAAAAACAGGTAAAAGTCAACATAATTTAACAAAAATTACTTTAACACCAAACAATTTCCCAAACCCCGTGTAAACTATTCTATATTGTTCTTAACTAAAGTACTTAGATAAACCTTTACCGCTTATTACCAATGAATTATAGTAACGTATTAAATTTTTATATGACCTAAAATGACTGTCACTTTTTATTACTATTTGATTCAGAAGTCTAGGAACCCTTGCACACCGTAATAAACCCCCTGTAAGTGTCTGTTTGCTTGGATGGGGTTTGAGACCATCCGTGCATGTGCACCCAGGTTAAACATTATTCCGTGCGTGAGTCAATCCAGATTACCTGGTTGATGCCCAGTACAGACTAATGTCCTCTCCCTTTGAGCAAACAAAGGATAGAGATTTTTTTAAAGAAAAACCATGGCCCTCCACCGCCATGACTCGTGGAGACCTTCCAAAAACAAACTAGCTGTCTCCCCCGTTTATTTTTTTATATTTTTTACTTTTATACTTTTTTTGTATTTTACTTTTATATATTTTTTTGTTTCACCCACCGGACCGTTCCAAGGCGTAGCCTGGGTGTTAGCCAGGCATCTCAATGTACAACGTCCTTCATTCACACTGGGTTGTTCGAAGGAGTAGCCGGGGTGTTAGCCCGGCGCCTCAATCTACTAAGCCCTTCATCACACATTCAGGTTTACGGGGCTTTTCGTCACCCGCGCCAGTGACCTTCATTCAGGTTTACGGGGCTTTTCGTCACCCACGCCAGGGACCTTCATTCAGGTTTACGGGGCTTTTCGTCACCCACGCCAGAGACCTTCATTCACACACACACTCATACAGTAGGGATTTTTTGCATTATTCAATACATGCTCAACTATATTTACAGAGGTGAGGATGTTGTTATGGGCAAATTCAAAGTGATTACCATAACTCCTCATAACCTCTTTAGCTTTATTTAAAATATATTACAATTCATTGTTATTACTTACAATATATTACTAAGGGGGAAGATAACTCAGTGCCATTCAGAGAGTATATTTAAATCATTACACTTAACTTCCTCATCAATATTTACTGATACTGTACAACACTGTACGGGAAGATCATTAAATATATAGGCGGTTATATGAGACATTTTAAACAAACAAATCGAAAGTAAGGTCATGTTATGCAAAGAGCAGCGCAGGGAGCGAATCGCTCCTCCCGTAATTCCTGTCTGGTTACTCGAGTCTTTGTATCTTTTTATAGCCAAATGGTAAGGTGTCGTACTCACCCTCGAGCCTCCTTTTAGGTCCTGTAATTTTAAACTTTTTAATTTCACTTACTATTACAATATCTCTGTCTTTAGTCCTCCTGATTCTGTTTTCTTCAATTTCTAAAATTTCAGCAGTTTCACTAAGGACCATCTTTTTTTAACTGTTCAAAATTTAATGTTTCGGAGGTTTTTAGGTTGAGGATGAGGCCTTTGATTTTACACACAGATTCTATTTCTTGTTTTTTGGTTGACCAGACAAGGTATGCATAAGTTTTAGGCCCCCCCAGAAACGAATTCAACGATATAAGAGCCGGGCCCGTACTCGCTTGCCAATTCATCGGTCATTTCCCCGAGGTAATCTCCCGTAGGGACCCTGTACAACCCTCCCCGGTAGAAATAAATACAACTATCTGTGTCATAATATAAGACTTGCCCACCCAAAGCCTCCAAGTGTTCATAAAGTTTAAGTCTCGCCTGGGCAGTGGTGTAGGCTGCAATTACAACATTTACATTTCTCAAAGGTTCCCCAACTTCCTCAATATATTCCCAGTTTACAACAACAACCTCTTCGTTGACAAGCTGGATCCTATTGACTTGTACTTCTGGACTTATTAACATGTTAAACAATACTTTAGATTCCCTTACAATTGTTGCTTTAGTTTGGTTCTCCCTCTGTCCGAATTTTCCCCAAAATGAATTTAACATTAATTTTGCCAATTGTCTCAAACCACCGTTCTTAACATATCTGTCTTTGTCCAATTTAATACCCTCATATTGGAAATAGTCTGAAATGTATTTATCTTTATCCTCTTCTGTCTTACACCAGCTAGGATAGCCTGAGGCTTCCTGCTTAATTTTCAAGAATTTATTAATAAAATCTGTAAAAAGTCCACCTTTCTCGTATGTAGCGACCTCATACTCCCACAACTCATACATATCAAGCACGACGTATCCTTTCTCTACAGATTTCCTGATTTCATCCATAGTCCATGTCCCAACTAACGCCCTTTCACTACTCTCATGTTCACAATCCCCCTGATTTTGAGTTTCCCCGCAAGTTTTACATAAAACAAACATCAATTTATTATTCATTTTTGTTGGGAGAACCGGGTGGTAGAGATCCTGAGGTGGCAGAATTTTACATTTCAGCAAACCATCTACATTTAGTCCTCGCTGCCTGCACTCCTTATCTCCCACATAGATTGTGGGGTGGCCCAAAGGGTATTTGCCATACTTGCAAACATATGGATAGAGAGAACAAACATCTACATATTGGATTGATTCTCCCCCTTCACATTTATAATATGTTTTTGCATTCCCGTTCTGCCTCCAAAGAACGCTTGTCTAGGGTCAAGGGGAAGGTTGTTGAGGATCGGCAGGCTGTTCAAGTGTTTAAGGTTTTTATCTTTCTTTAATTTACGGAACTCACACTCCCATATTACTGCAACTTCGTAATCACTGATTTTTGACATCTTTTTCAAAGTTCTTTCATATCTTAAATTAAGTGAATCTGAGGGATCCTCCTTCAGAGGAGCCTCTCGATTGTAAGGGAAGCATTTTGGACACCCGTGCCAATAACACCCGTGAAACTCATAAATTCTCTCACCATCAAACCCGTCTACTTTTAGTCCGTTAATTTTAACTTCTTTGCCTCGGCCAGCGTGCTCAATCCTCACTCCCCGTTCCTCCTCTTCCCAGCTTAGCCATTGAAGGGCCGCTGTAGATTGGTTGTCAGTCAGTCTATACCCGTTTTTAGGAATCAAGCCAATTGTGTCTGGTTTTAGAAAATTGCGGCGGAAGGCCAGGTTACAGGCGCTGGCAATAGTTACGGCCTCGAGGAAAGGATCAACGTTAAATTCTTTCAAGAAAATACTTCTGAATTTAAGACAGGACTGAGCTAGGATTTCTACGTCTGAAATACAGTACTCCAGGATTTCTTTTTGAAAATCAAAAATATAGTTACTGGCTACTTGTTCCTCGTACCAAATCTCAAAGGCCTTGTGTGGTTTCTCAAACATCGACTCTGGGCAATAGTATTTTTTATCGGGCATAGGGCCTACATAATTTTGGTTCGCCAGAGTGTTGAATAGATGCGGGAAGTAGCCCTTCTTTTTCTCGGGAGGCAGGTCGAAGGCTTTAGGGAGTGCAGAGAGGGCCATGGGGAAATAGCTTAGGGAGTCAATGAATCTGACGTTGTCCATTTCCATCAGAATAATTTTGGTTCCCCTCATTACTAGCTCAGGCGTGAATTTTGTTTCTTCCATTATATGTTTTAGTAAAAACTGAAAATCAAAGCCCTGCCCGTTGTGGGCAATTACACAGACATTTTTGAACTGTTTACGAACTTGCATCACATACTCCATGAATTGGTGAACCGGGTCAGAGTTGAAGACTCTTGTACGGTTTCTACATGTCATACAAAATTTACCATCGATACAATTAAAGCAAAATTGTTGTGACACGCACAGGTTAACTTGATGTACTTTTTGATTCTCGTCAGAGGGAAGAGACTCGTCTTGGCGAGTCTCCAAGTCAAAGAAAATGAAAAGGTAGTCTTTAGTTTTAGGTTTTCCTTCATTGGGTTGCAATTCGCATTTATGATTGGGATCTTTGAATGCATTGCAGGGTTTACAAAAACTTCCCCGCATCTGTGAGGTCCTGATCTCTCTTTTAAGTTAATCAATTTTCCACAGTCAAGACTTATTTTACTGTTTTGCATTTGTCAACCTTATGGGCGATAAAACAGTGCTGGTTTCTCATAGTCATGTTACAGTCCGGGCAAACTATTCCCCCATGCTTCTCTTTACAGGGAGGCGAGATGGTTTGGCATTGAGGGCAGATGTTTGAGCATCGGTGCTCAGCTTTGTGGTCAAAAGGGACATGGCAAGCTTCGCAAAAGTAAGCACAGGCGAAAGCCGCGGTCAAACTGCTGATTACGTTATAGTGCCGATTGTGAAACAGAAGATTTATTTTAAATTTAGGATTTTCAACAGCTCCTTCAAAGTAAACATCACGGCCTTTTTTGTCATAGTTGTAGACTGTGATTTTGAAGTTAGTTAGCAGGTCCTGAAACTTCTCAAGTTCGGGGATACCGGCGCCTTTCTCTGAGATCTCTACCCTCGCCTTTTGCATCAGTATTTGGGCCCTCACTGTCTGTCGTTTACCCTTGTCCATACGTACAAGATTATACTCTGGGTCGTTTGTCACTTTAGCCATGGCCACCACCAAAGCCCGAGGGAGACACAAGTTATCTTTGTTATTTATTACAACTGTTCCCCGTCTCGCCTTACACTCTTCATCAAACGTATTATACAAGCCAGGCCTTACCCTCCCAGTACGACCGGAACCTACAGGGAGATTAACTCAGGTACATTCAACTTGAAACGTGTCTGTAGATTTAATTGATTCTGAATTTGACTGAACAATACCCCCGAAAATTTGCCAAAGGATGTCTTCATTTACTTCGTTCGCGGGCCGGAAAGCTACAAAACCAGGTTCTTTACTTTTTAAGTTTAGACTATGCAAAGTAAAACCAAGCTGATAGTTTTCATGGGCCCGCTCTTTCATTTCATTAACAATTTTAGCAAAACCTTGTCTTAGCCAATCAATTTCAGTGGTTTCAGGAGGAGGATTAGAAAATTTGAAAATTGTTCTTGTTCCGTAAAGTCTAAAGTGTTTTACATATGTATCGTCTGAACTGAGTACCTCGACAGGATTTACAACCATTTTGGAAGGATTACTATAGAACAAAGTAAGGTTATGTTACACAGAATACAATAATACAAATCAAAAGTAAGGTTATGTTACACAGAATACAATAATACAAATCAAAAGTGAGGTTATGTTACTCTAAAATATTATAATACAAATAAAAAGTAAGGTTATGTTACTCAAAAATATATAATACAAATTAAAAAGTGAGGTTATGTTACACGTAAGATAGGGTAAGCAAACGCTCAAGATTGAGGTTAGAAAAAAGTGAGGTTATCTTTGCAAAACGCAGCAAACGGAGCAACACAGGGACACGTCTGATCGCAATGAAAGCTGAGAGCAAAGTGAGAGGAAAATAGCGGTAATTGGGGGTGGTGGGGAGGTGGCTGATGCAATAGTGTTTGTTGCGGGTGTATGGACCAATCAGAGGGCAGGACGCCTAATTACAACCAATGTGGTGCGAGCTTATTCCGGCCAATCACAGAACAGTATTTTAACAGGTAACGGCAAGTTTGCTGACAGAGACTTGTTGCGGATGTTGCTGTTAGATAGTGGCTAACCTTGGGGTTTCCCTGTTACAGTTGACGGATGAAGGCTGTGGATGGCAGGACCTGAAGAGAGGGAGAGGGGAGCAGAAGAAGAAGGAGAAGAAGAGGATGCCGGGAGACAGGAGCGGGTGTCTGGCGACAGACCATGATAAATGTATATACTAGTTAGTGTTATATATGTATAATAAATTAATTTAGCTGTAAACATATTCTTTTTATTACTTACCTTGGTAATATGCACCGTTGTTAGTCCCGCTGACCTTCGCGCCGCTGTGGATTTCTACCCCTTCATTTCTTTCGGATACTTACCTGCAGTACACGGTTTGAGTAGTTTTAAATCGTAGCGGAGGTTAACAAGTATTTACATACCAAGTTTAAATAAAATCGGCCCGGCTTTTATTAACATATTGATTTTTAAAGTATGACTCCTTCAATTGTTTTGATACTCTCTCGCATTCCAGAGTTTAGGTTTTTGTAATATTTAGCGGAGGTTAACAAGTATATACATACCAAGTTTCAATTATATCGGCCAAGCCGTTCTTGAGATATTGATTTTTAAAATATAACTCCTTCAATTGTTTTGATACTTTCCCGCAGTACAGAGTTTAGGTTTTTGTAAGATGTAGCGGATGTTAACAGGTACATACATGCCAAGTTTCGTGAAAATCGGCCAAGCCGTTCTTGAGATATTTAATTTTGAAAATCTGCCCCTTCATATTTTGAGATGCAACCCGCAACATTTTAGTTAAGATTTTTCATATGGGTAGATACCCCCCTGGAGTGCCTAACATACGTAGTAGGGAGTTTTCTGGGGTCAAAATGACCCTAGGACTTACCGTTTTCGAGATATTAGCGATTTTTAGTTTTTTGGCAACACTTTCTTGCGATATATACCTGTAATAGTTTTATATTTTGAGTTGGCGGCACTTTCTGGTGATATATACATGTAATAGTTTTATATAATGGTTTGGCGGTACTTGCTTGCGAAATATACATTGCCATAGGTTGGTAACACATCGGAGCGTGACGTAATATATACATATAATAATTTTAGATAGTTTGACATAATACATATAATAATTTTGCGTAACTGATTTAGGTTTTGTAGGTAGCGTTTAGAGTGGCAACACTGATTAAATAGTTAGCCACGAAAGGCTAGCCACAGCGGGAAGTGAGGTTAGATAGCCACTTACCTTTCTGGTGATGGTATATCATACACTATTATGGTACATACATATATATATATATATATATATATATATATATATATATATATATATATATATTATACACTGTGGCGTTATATATGGGACATATAATTATATATGGTACATATAATTATATATGGTACATATAATTACGTATGGTACATTAGCTCTGCTAAGTTGGTAACACTTTGGAGGGAAAATCTGGAGGGAAGAAAAGTGAGGTTAGGTTTGGCGCCAATTTTTTTTGGCGCGCAAATTTGGCGGGAAGTTTTTCTTCTTACTCTTTCCGGAATAACGCGCTCTAACCACTATGCCATTTCCGGTTCTCAATCATTGGGACTCCTATTACAATGCTACCTCCTTTTTTATATTCTCTGTCAATCCGTTCATTGTGTATGAGGAAGGCGGTCATTTACTAAGACAAAGTCTGTTCATTTTAACACCTTTAAACTCTACATTTACTAAGATAAACAGAGAAAGTTTAGTAAAGTCATGGCCCCTCCACCGCCATGACTCGTGGAGACCTTCCAAAAACAAAATAGTTGTCTCCTCCGTTTTATATTTTTTTTATTTTATTTTTACTTTTATTCTTTTTTTTGTATTTTACTTTTATACTTTTTTACCCACCGGACCGTTCCAAGGAGTAGCCTAGGTGTTGGCCAGGCTCCTCAATGTACAAAGTCCTTCATTCACACCGGGTTTTTCGAAGGAGTAGTCGGGGTGTTAGCCCGGCGCCTCAATCTACTAAACCCCCTTTCAGGTTTACGGGGCTTTTCGTCACCCACGCCAGTGACCTTCATTCAGGTTTACGGGGCTTTTAGTCACCCACGCCAGTGACCTTCATTCACACACACATTCATACAGTGGGAACTTGTGATTTTAAAGAAAAATTACATTTAAAGTGAACTTTCATCTTTCATATTTGTGTAAGTAAGGTAAAACTTCTCCGGCAACAGACTTCTTACTAACAGTATTGCTTCAGGAGTAGTTGACTTTAACATCAACGAACATAATCCGGCTTCATTTATGAAAACCGTTGTTTTCTCAATCGGCCCGACGCCCTGTTTTTGAGCGTCGGAAAAACTTCCAACAGTTAATTTATCACTGTCATCTACATGTTTCCGAACTGCACTCCAGCCATTAACATGCTTTAGAGCAGTAGCTACGTCTTTAGCTTTAAACCACGGCTTTCCTTCACTATCAAACAGAACCAATACCGGTTTGTTATTGAATGTATAGAACTTGGCAGCCATGTCACAATTTACTCAATAGCACAGGCAAAAGGAGCGCAGAAGAACGTCTGATCAGTACCGCGACTTGAAGCAGAATGATGAACTGTACTGGTGACAAGTGGTATTTACAAGAGTAACATTGCCCCGTAGGGAAAGGTGCTACCTTTATCGAAGGTAGCAACACGGAATTGAGACAAGTGTTACTTCAAGACGTAAAACACCAGATAGTTTCTCAACGTTACAAAATATGTTTTCAAAGTGATCATCAAAGACTGTTGGTGTTAGATTCCCTAAAGGAAAGAATGGTATATTACCTGAGATATCACCGTACTTTATTGATACTCCAATGTAGGTGTTTGATGAGGGGTTCTCCGTTATTTTATCTACTATATACTCCAAAAACACCAAAGGCCATTCCGATACGTTTATTGGCCCAGTAAGAAAGAACTCATACTCTGAGGATTTAATGCGAAATTTTGAATTTTCATTTAACTTTCTTTTAGATATAAACTTCAAAAACACCCCTTGAATAGGGAGTGTATTATTTTCAGCAGACATTCTACAAGAAGAGACAAACAAGATAAAACAGTAACAGACACAGACACGTCCGTTCAGTACCGCGTCTCAGAACAGAATGAGTTAATAGAGCTGATATTTAGAGGTATATACACTCAGTACCCATGTGAGTGACAGCTCCATTAAGCAACTCTTTGTTTTTTAAAGCCGAAAGGCAAGGTGTCATGGTCATCACTAAATCTTCTCTTGGGCCCTGTAATTTTAAACTTTTTAATTTCACTTACTGTAACGACTTCCCGTCTCTTTGTTCTCCTGATTCTGTTTTCTTCAATTTCTAAAATTTCAGCTGCTTCACTAAGGACCATCTTATTTAACTGTTCAAAATGTAATGTTTCGGAGGTCTTCATATTAAGGGCGAGGCCTTTTATTTTACACACAGATTCTAGCTTTTGCTTTTTGGTTGACCAGACAAGGTATGCGTAGGTCTTTGGTCCCCCAGAAACAAACTCTAAGATATAAGAGCCAGGCCCGTACTCACTCGCTAGTTCGTCCGTCATTTCCCCGAGGTAATCTCCCGTAGAGACCTTGTACAATCCTCCCCTGTATAGATAAATACACGAGTCCGTGTCATAATATAAGACCTGTCCTCCAAGGGCATCTAGATGTTCATACAGTTTAAGCCTGGCATGAGCAGTGGTGTAGGCCGCAATTATTACAACATTTACAGTCTTTAGAGCCTCACCAGCATCATCAACATTCTGCCAATTAACTAATAAAACCTCTTGGTTAATTACTTCAACAAACTTTACTTCCTTTCCTGGTTGAGTTAACGAGTTGAATAATTCTTTAGAGTCTCTCACGATTGCAGTTTTTGTCATGTTTTCTCGCTGACCAAACTTGCCCCAGAATGAATTTAACATTAATTTAGCTACTGACCTGAGTCCTCCATTTTTAGCAATTTTGTCTTTCTCCATCTGAATACCCTCACGCTCAAAGAAATCAGAAACATACTTGTCTTTATCTTCCTCTGTTTTACACCAGCTAAGATAGCCTGAGGCTTCCTGCTTTACTTTCAAGAATTTATTAATAAAATCGGTAAAAAGCCCATCTTTCTCGTATGTGGCGACTTCATACTCCCACAACTCATACATGTCCAAGATCACATAGCCTTTTTCTACAGCTTTTCTAATTTCATCCATAGTCCATGTTCCTACCATTGCCCTTTCCTCACTATCATGAAAACATTCCCCTTGGTTTAAAGTCTCACCGCAAGTACTACACAAAACAAACATCAATTTATTATTCATTTTAGCGGGGAGTACGGGATGGTACAGGTTGTAAGGAGGTAGAATTTTGCATTTCAACAAGCCCTCTACTTCAAGGCCTCTCTCTCGGCACTCATTTCCAACGTAGACAGTAGGATGACCAACGGGATAACATTTTGGGCAGCCGTGCCAGTAGCACCCGTGGAACTCATAAATTCGTTCCCCGTCAAACCCATCTACTTTTAGTCCATTAATTTTAGCTTCTCTGCCCCGGCCCGCATGTTGAATCTTTACTCCACGTTTCTCCTCCTCCCATGTTAACCACTGTAAAGCAACAGCTGACTGATTGTCTGCAAGTCGGTACCCTGATTTTGGTATTAGTCCAATAGTATTTTCTTTTAAGAAGTTACGGCGGAAGGCCAAGTTACATGCACTGGCGATTGTTATAGCCTCGAGAAAAGGATCTACGTTACACTCTTGAAGAAGTAAAGCTCTAAATTTAATACATGCCTGAGCTAAAATCTCCACGTCTGAAATACAGTACTCCAAGATTTCCTTCTTAAAATCAAACACGTAGTCTCCAGCGACTCGTTCGTTATACCATTCTTCAAAGGCCTTGTGTGGTTTCTCAAACATTGATTCCGGACAGTAGTATTTTTTGTCGGGCATAGGGCCTACATAATCTTGGTTCGCTAGAGTGTTGAAGAGGTGGGGAAAGTAGCCCTTCTTTTTCTCGGGAGGTAGGTAAAAGGCTTTAGGGAGTGCAGAGAGGGCCATGGGAAAATAGCTCAGTGAGTCCACAAACCTTACGTTGGCTACTTCAATCAAAATAGCTTTAGTTCCCCGAGGAGTTATTTTTGGTGTAAATTTAGTTTCTTCCATAATATACTGTAGTATGAATTGGAAGTCAAAACCCTGCCCGTTGTGGGCAATTACACAGACATCTTTAAATTTCTTTCGAATTCCTATGATATAGTCCATGAAGTGTTTTACCGGTTCTTTTTCAAATACCCTTTGCCGTTCCGAGCAAGTTTCACACTCACCCCTATTAATACATTTAAAGCAGTACTGTTGTGATACACACAAGTTTACTTGATGTACTTTCTGTTGTGGGTCTGAGGGAAGTGACTCGTCTTGCCTTGTTTCCAAGTCAAAGAAAATAAACAAAAAATCACGGTCTTTCGGTGTTCTCCTATCTACCCTCATGAAACACTGATGCGCTGGGTCTTTGAACGCTTCACAGGACTTACAGAAAACCTCTCCGCATACATGAGCTGTCTTACGTCTTTTTGGATAAATCATTTTCTTACAGTCACGGCAGAGTTTTACAGTTTTACAAATTTGCCCTTGATGAGCTACTAAACACCGCTCATTTTTGAAGGAGCGGTTGCAAAAACGGCATGTGATGCCACCGTGTTATGGTTTACAGGGCGGGGAGATGGTATGACAGGACGAGCATCTGTTAGAGCACCGATGCTCATGTCTGTTGCTGTAGGGGATATGACAGGCTTCACAAAAGAAATTGCAAACAAACGCAGCAGTTAAGTTTGTAATTACATTATAATGACCGTTGTGAAAAAGAAGGTTAATTTTTAATTTAGCGTCTTCATTACCTCCTTCAAAGTAAACATCCCGGCCTTTTTTGTCGTAGTTGTAGACTGTGATTTTGTATTTTTTAAGATGGGACTGGAATTTTTCAAGCTCAGGGATTCCTGCACCCTCCTCGGGCATTTATACACGGGCTTTTGCTATGAGCTTATTAGCTCTGAAAGTTTGTCTTTTACCCTTGTCTTTTCGAATAGCGTAGATCTGAGGATCATTTTTCGCATACGCTTTGCCTACTACCAACGCTCTAGCCAAACATAAATTGTCTTTATTATTAATTACTACAATTCCCCGTATCGCTTTAGATTCTTCATCAAAGGTATTGTAAAAGTCGGGTCTTGCCCTTCCTTTACCTACTGGGACGTTAATCCTTGTAACATCAACTCTAAACGTGTCACTAGAGGTTATAGATTGCGCATTGCTTTGAATTATGCCCCGAAAATATCCCAGAGAACATCACCGCTAACTTCAGAGACCGGTCTCAACGATACGTATCCCGGTTCAGCACTTTTTAAATTTATAGACTGTAATTTAAACCCTAGATAATCAGTGGGTGCAACGTTGGCTTTGGATGTCCCTACAGTTTGATTAAAACCTTTACGAATCCAATCAAACTCAGAGATACCTTTGGGAGGTTTAGTGAATTTGAAAACAGTGTTAGTCCCGTAAAGTCTAAAGTGAGTAACGTAGGTTTCATCTTTACTAATTAAATTTACCGGGTTTTGAGGGTCCTTTTTGGAAACATCCATCCTTCAACAGAGAATTGAATACTGAAAACAAGCTAAACTGTGTTAACGCTTAAAACAGCAAGTACCCCGAACAGAGTTAAACTCACACGGATATAACTGAATTACGCAGAATCAATAATAATCTGTGCAAGAGAACACTTACGCAAGAGCAGCACAAAACACGTCTGATCAGCGCCACGACTGAAATCAGACTGAAGAACTAGAGCTTGTTGCAAGAGATATATATAGAGAGTGGACCTGTTACTTTTTCACTGTTTGATCTACTGAAACTGATACTTGTGGACCTGTTACCTTGAAAACTGTGGGAATGGGAATGGGTAGTGTTGGACCTGTTACTTTATTGGAACGGTTACTTTTTGGAACTGTTACTTTGTGGCAGTCTTCATCGATATTAAATGAACAAGATATATGATGTAACTGTAACACTTGGAACTGATACTTTAAAGTCACCGATCAGGTTCTCTAAAAGAACAGGTACAGAGGATCTACAAAAGAGCACAGTACCTCTGTATTACTACGCAAGTCAGAAAAACACTAACACACAAACTACGCAAGTCAAACCAGAACTACAGGTTAACTCTAATGAAGGTAGCAAACACCACTCTAACCAAAACTACATTAAAGAACAGTGAGATTACTGTTAAGCAGCACATAAAAACACAACACTACTCTTGACACATGGGAGTGAGGTTAGGAAAAGTGAGGTTATGTTAATCAATACATACAAAAACTGCTCCAATTAAAACTGCATAAAATAACAATAATAGAAAGTGAGGTTGCTGAGGCGAATTTACTGTACAAAAGAACCAGGGCAAAAAATCAGGTTACCGTTATGTTAGTCAACACAACACTACTTTAGCCACGAGGAAGTGGGGGTATGTTTACTTTCTTTACTGTAAACTACCAAATCAAACAATTAAAATATAAACACAACACTAATCCAGCCAAGACAATAAAATTAAGTAGTCTACAACATGCACGTAAAATTAATATAATACAGTAAGGTTATACATTTTGGAGTGTAATGGGTGAGGTTAGAAAAAGTAGGTTACTTTAGTAGGTCAGATAATGCTAAAAATCACAGGACACGCAAGATTACTATAATACCAAGTGAGGTTATGTTAAATACAAATTAAAAGTGAGGTTATGTTATATTAGGTTATGGTAAGAAAATGGTTGAGATTGAGGTTATGTTAGTCAGCATATACAAGTACGTCACTACCAAGTAAAACAAAATGGTGAAGTTACTTAATAAAGAACAAGGACAGAAAGTGATATTGTACTGTCAGTCAACACATACAAGTACGACACAACTCTTGACACAAGGAAGTGGGATTACTGTTACCGGCATGTTAGTCAGCACATACAAACACTAATCTAGCCAAATCAAACAATTAAATACAACACACAAAACTACTCTTCCAAGAAAATATGGCTTTTGTGACTCTCAAAGGTTACTGTTATGTTAGTCAACACATACAAACACAACACTACCAAGTAAAACAAAAATGGTGAAGTTACTGTATAAAAGAACAAGGAGGTGAGGTTATGGTAACTCTCAAAGGTTACAGATGTAAGGTTATGTCAGTCAATAAATACAAGTACGACACAACTCTTGACACAAGAAACTGAGGTTATTGGGTGTGAGGTTATGTTAGTCAACACAGCACTACTTTAGCCAGAACAAACAAGAAACTGATGTTATTGTACACTAGCAAGTCAGATAACGCTAAAATCACACGACACGCAAGATTACTATAATAAAAGTGAGGTTATGTTAAATAAAAATTAAAAGTGAGGTTATGTAAAATGCAAAGCAAAAAGTGAGGTTAGGAAAAGTGAAGCCGCTATGGGAAGCAAACGCTCAAGTTTAATCTTTGCAAAACGCAACGAACGGAGAGACACGTCAGATCGCTATGGCGGCAGGGAGCAGAGAGAGAGAAAGCGCGCGAGATAATAGAAAGCGGTGGTGGGGGTTATGTCTCTTTCAATCACAGAGCCCACAGGTAACAACTAGTTACAACGAGTTTGCTGACAGAGACTATGTTGAGGATGTTGTGGTTAGATGTACAGAAGGCTAGATGATTAACAGCAGAAGGACACGAGGGTCAGATAATTACCACAGAAGGCTAGATGATTACCAACAGAAGGGTACGAGGGTTGGATATGTAGAAGGACATGTAGGTCAAATAATTACCACAGAAGGCTAGATGATTAACAACAGAAGGACACGAGGGTCAAATAATTACCACAGAAGGCTAGATGATTAACAACATAAGGACACGAATTAACATACCAGCCAGTCAGGTTACTTAAAATGTTACACCCGTCAGCTACAGTACGCTAAGAGAACAGGAGCTGGAGTTAGATACACAGAAGGAAGTGAAGGACGCGAGGGTTAAATAATTACCGAAAACTGTAGATAATTAAACACAGAGAGAGATGCAAAAGATAAATAATCAACCACAGAGGGTAACAAAAGAGCCACAGAGGGAGGCAATTACACCCTAATTCCATTCCTCATAAGAACCCATGTTATTCTATTCTCCGTAAGAGACCATGTTAATCTATTCTCCATAAGAGTCCATGTTATTCTATTCTCCATAAGACCCCATGTTGGACCCCAAGCGTGCGGCATGACTACTAATAACTTTTTTTAGAGGAGTATACAAAGATTTGGTGGAGTAGGCCTATACAAACAGACTCAGCATCACAAAATTTTTTCTACCATCTCTTCTATTTTAAAGAATTAAACTTTAGTCAGTTAAACTACCTTTTAATTAATTAAAATGTGTAATGCAACTTTGTAGTTTAAAAGGCATAACCCAATTTTAAATATTGTTTCTCACATCTATCTATGGAAACATTCCTTTTGTCCAGCAACGTAGTGACTTTTCTTGACTATACGTACATAATTTAAATACAAATGATAAAAATTAAAATAAGTAAATCTAGGCTTTATTTGAGATCTCTGCTCGAAAACGGAACTCCATCTTGTAAATCTGAACATAATATTGACTGACACATGTTGGCTTCCTTTGTTAAGACACAACATAGATTACTGCCTTACTTCATAAGACTGTAATTAGGCATTGCGATATAATTAGACAACCCTAATAAGCACCTAACTACTCCTCAACAACGTGAAATTACTGAATGGAACTGGTGTACCATGTATTACTAATATTCTGAGTCATATCATCGAAACCATCAGTGTAATTACAAATCCTATATTATATTTTAATGCACTTTTAGTTTATCAAATTTTAAGATGATTTTGGTTTTTTCTTTTGAACAAGGTAGGAAAAATAATCCTTATATTTACAAAGCACAAATTTGATGAAAGTTATGGTTAGAGTCACTCTGCAGTGCTTGTGTTAAATCTGTTCGATTTACAACTAGTATTTTTGTCGACCTGATATTTGTTATATAATGACCAGATGCATCGATGCAATCTCAAAACATTTTACTCTTTACAGAAAGAAAAATATGAGAATTATAAAATTTACTGATTTTATACTAAGTATTTAGTGTGAAAAACGTGCAAATAAAGCCACAATCAATAATAAATAAGCGAGATGTAAAATTTTACTTATTCTCCATAGGACCAACATCGGATAAGGTACTGGTTTAGCACTTTCAATACCTCGAAAACCAATTGACGTAGGCATAAAAATACCAAATTGTTTGTTGTTTAAACTGAAAGCAATGTTAAAAACTAATTTTATTTTAAAAATATTGTATGTTAAATAATAAAACCCATCTTTCGGACACCCTCAAAGTACACCTACGGATGGGGCTCTCTGTCTGGTTTTTGAAGTTGAACAATATTTATTCTAGAAGCAAAAACAAATCTATTATTATTTGTAGAATATAACACTTTTGGTAGACATTTCTTTATTTGTTATGAAGTTTATTTTGCGTTGCAGTAACAACTCACTATACCACACGTACATTTAGTATACAGTGTAACAGAATAGTTAAGTCATCCATCAAATTAGGGATTGGCAGTAATATAACGAACACTACACGGTCTAATAAAACTCTCAAAGTGTAAAAGACTTTACTAAACACCCATAAAGATTAAAAAAACGAACGAATAAATGTTTTAGATTTTAGTGCATTGAAGAGTACTTGAAACGAGTATTCTTAGTTTTTCATCTTCAAACAGCGCAATACTTTTGAAATCAGAGTTTAATGAAACCGTGAACCATTTGAGATTCACTTCAAATCAAATTACAATCTGAATAATTCAGTGAATACCGAAAAAACGGTCCATTACCCAAGCCCAGACTGAGCCCAATGAAGCAGATAATATTGGTCGATTGCGATCAAAATTTGAGCAATGTGATTTCCGTTAAATGTTACTTTCAATAATGAATCGATTTTACCTAATGAACCCTCATGGGGGGCTTCCATATTTTTATGGGTTGAATGTATTTTCAAAATCCTTTTTCTTGGAGACAAATTTCCAATAAAGATAAATATTTGGCTGCAATTAAATTAAAGACAAATATTCGACAGTTATACCACTACATAGAATGGAATTTCAATTGTTAAATGCCAGTACAATTCCATTGTATGTAGTGGTAGTAGAAAATCAAACTGAATGGTAAATATATCAGTTAGCATTTAGCACTAAAGTATGCTAATTTACAAGCTATTTTCAAATCAACAGTAATATTGAATTTGGGGTTTGTGGTACTTACTAATGCCTAGGGCAATAACATACCCAATAATTAATTAAACCTGTCAATAAATACTGAATATTTGTTATGGTTAGTATATACATTATATAAAGTATTGACTTTTGGGGGGTAATATATGGTAGCTATGCATATAATAGTTTAGGGCTGTAACATATCGGTAAATAAGGAAGTTGACATTTAGTACCATAGTAATTTATAAATTTGAGATAAGACAGAATCGGTATATATTATATGTATTTACACATACACTAGTTTAGTACAACAACATATCCAATAATCATTTACATAAACCAATAAACACCAAAAAGATAAGACGGAATTGGGATGTAATTATATGTATTTATACATGCGATAGCCTAATATTACAACATATACAAAAAACACCAAAGTTAGTAGTGTTTTGCGAGAATATATATACATTTTACATGATATCGAATTATGGAATAATATATGATAATTATACATATAATGGTTAAGGGCTAATTACCCCCCGAAAATCAAATCGGACGGCAAATAAAGAAGTCGGCAATTGACACTATGGTTATTTATAAAATATTGTTTTAATTTATTGTAATATTAAATTTGGAAATTATATGGAGTATCTACTAGTGCATTATCTTAAGACAACAACATGTATCTAAATCACAGTTGATTTGGACCATATACACCATATTTAGTGTTTTGTGGTTAATGTATGTATATACATCATGCACAGTATCGAATTTGTAAGTAATATATGGTAAAATGACATATAATACTTGGGGGATATAACATATTCGAAAATCAAATCAGACAGTAAATAAAGAAGTTGGAAATTGGCACTATAGTGTTTTTCAAATTTGTTTTTAAAATTTGACCTTAATATTGAATTTGGGAAATGTATGTGGTGTGTACATATACACTAGCCCACAGCAATAACATATATAAATTATAAACAAATCGTACCATAAACACCAAAGTTAGTTTTTTATAGTTTATATATAAACTATACAAAGTATCAAATTTGGAACTTATATATGGTAATTATACATATAATAGTTAAAGGTTATAACATTATGCGAAAATAAGTCAAATCGGGTAGTAAATAAGGAAGTTGGCAATTGGCAATATAGTATTTTTCAAAATATTTTTTTAAATACCCATAACAATGATTTTGGAAATTATAGGGGGTGTTTACATATACTCTCGTATAGGACAATAACATATCCATGTTACAAACAAATCGGAGCATAAACACCAAAGTTAGTTTTTTAGCCTGATTTTGAAAATTAATTTTTTTTTTAAATATAGGGGATGGATTGGGTTTGGAAAAATTTATTTAACATATACAGGGGTTGGACACTAGTATAGGCCAAAGAGGAAATTTGTATAGATTTAGGATCGGGCAAATGTGCAAAAACTGATCCCCATGTTATTCTTAAGGGAAAAAATGGGCCAAAAGTAATGAATGTTTGAGGTTTTACCTCTACTAGTGGTACATGTAATGTCGACCAAAAAAATATATAATACAAAATACTCAACGGAATATTAGGCTCGTCTGACCTACTAAACGTCAATCTGATTAGTATTACTATTTAATGTTAATACTTAACTGGCTTGGTAGCGTTGTGGTTATCGTGCTCGCCTCGTAATCCGAGGTTCGCCAGATCGATCCTGATAAAATTCGCAACATTTTGAGATGATTCAAAACTGGACCCAGCTGTCATTTGTCATTGGGATATTAATTAATGATGATTTCTAGGAAGGAATCTGTAATGGTTTTTGAACGATGAATATTACCATTCTTACAATATTTGGAGGTGATTGGATCAGAATATTAATATTATGTTGAAACAGATTTATTATGTAATGATTACAAATAAACGACTACAAGTTCGAATTTATTGAACTCGAAGTGAAAACTACGGTTTAAAAGCTTAAATGTAATCAACTTTATTATCAAGTTTTAAAGTGAAATAATAAGTTTAGAACAGAAAGGCAACACGTTATGACTTTCCTGTGCATTGCCTTAAACCGTATTTTTTTCAAATTACAGTTTATGCATTTCAAATGTATAGTAAATTTTATTTTCTAAATCATATACATAAATTGAACATAGTAATAATACAACTTTGGAACCTTCATCTTTCTGAAATAATTGTCACAGGCGTTATTACTTTTTGTTTCATAGCAACGATTTCTTTAATTTTATAACATTTAATTTTCCTTTTTAAATTAATACATACACCAATCAATCAAATTTAATTTATTTTAATGAGGTTTCAATTACAAAGTAATCATCGTCAGGTTCCCAAACAACTACATTAATTTAAGGTTACTGTTAATTTAGTTGCTCGAGAACCTGACGAAAATTACTTTGTAATTGAAAGGCCTCGTTAAAATAAATTAAATTTTATTGATTGATCTATGTATTAGTTTAAATACAATTTAAAATCAATAAGAAGAGCTATACAAGATGATTTAATTTTCCTTGTTATGACAGGCGTGGTCT
Source organism: Allygus modestus (assembly GCA_963675035.1). Taxonomy (NCBI): domain Eukaryota; kingdom Metazoa; phylum Arthropoda; class Insecta; order Hemiptera; family Cicadellidae; genus Allygus; species Allygus modestus. The sequence goes on along the minus strand of OY776112.1, from coordinate 230,224,543 downwards.
CTATTCTTCACCAGGATTCCGTGAGATTTTTATCTATTTTGTAGGATATTCGACTTCGTTCAGAGGGCTGTAATTCTGAAACCAACGTTTAGTAGATTCTAGTAGTTACACTTATGATTAACGTTTAGTACATTTGAATTTGTAGCAAGTTGTACATATGTATAGAGCGAACTCCTGAGATGGAGATGACATGATTTCCACATGGACTCCCAGAGTTTGTAGGATGAAACCCTCCATGGTTTATTCTGCTCTTCTCTTCCCAACCCCCAACCCCCAACCTCCGGCTCAATTAAATATTTGCATCTCAGCTATCTCAGGTAATCCTTTGCAATTTATTTACTACCCTGACAAATTTAATGTTTCTTGTTTTTTCCATGTTTACATGGTAGTATGTGATGTTTAATGTTTTGCCATGTTGATAGTATCATCTGTCTTCCATAGGTCTCTGGACCTGATGAGTTGAGGTGCGCCAGTTCTCCCTCTGTAGGTACACGCTCGTTATACGTGCACCTCAAACTCCCTGCTGACGTGCACAAATACTCACCAGAAACTAACTACCAGAGGGTTCTGTTTGACAATCACCCACAGACGACGGGTTAATATAGAGGTAAAGCCTCAGGGCTAGTCGGCGTTCGACTACTCGGCAGGCCCCTCTCTGGATTGTTCAGGGGGAGGCTGGAGACCCCGGGGTACCCTAGCTAAACTGTGAGACATCTCAAACTCACAGTCCTTCAGATAGCTAAGCCTTTCAACTAACAGGTCTTAGTTCGAAGTTTTTTTTCAACTGTTGGCTACTCTTACCCATCTCTTCTTTTCTTTGACTCCATCTGGGTGTCTTTATTGTTCTTCTTTCTTCAAATTGGCGCTCCTTTCTGGCTCCATAGGAGAGTTCCTTAACCGATCTGGTTTGTCACTAGGCTGGAGCAAAAGCATGCTCTACCGAGGGATGCAGGGATGCGTATGTGAGAAAGTGTCTGATACTAGTCACTTTGGGTCCTGACCAGGGAGTGCGGCATGGATGCATGGTGTCGGACCAGCATTACCACGGGCGATCCCCGGCACATATGTAACGCGTCCCACGATCACGGCGTAGCAGCCTGGCAATCAGCATGCGCAGTGAAAAAGGTACTGGTCGCGGATCAATGGATGCCTGTTAAAGGTTGCCGTCCTTGCGGCTGGTGCTTCAGGCAAGCGGGAGTGGAGCCTGAGTGAGAGCTCCGGTGACCAGCCACCGGAGCTCTCACTCAGGTAGAAGAAAAAGAAGAAGAAAATACAAGTTGATAGAACCGTGGTGGAGGCTCCTCTGATGGTAACGGTCATGAAACCCAATCAGGGGGACGTGGCCACAAAACTGAAGATAAAATCTGCATCCATCTGAGTATATCGTCTGTACTCGTGAGGGTGGCCACTGGTCAAACATAAGGTGTTCTGGATGGGGAAGATCCGTAAGGATATCGGTCTGGGCACCTGCCACGCAAAGGTAGTCTGTGCGAGACCGACTCCGAGGGATGATGTTTTCCTCTGGCTGGGGAAGGGCTTGGACAGGAAAGCTTTTGCTGCAGTTCTTGAAGCCGCTATTGGACCGACGGGAACCGTCGCTGCCCCCGACAAACGGGTTTCTGTTGAGGAGAGGGACCTCGATTCCCTCATTGAGCCCTCCGAAGCTGCGAAGGCTTTGGACAAGGTATTCGGTGGGCCCAGTAACACACGAAAGGTTGCTGGAAGATGGCAGTCCTTGACCTTTCTGAGGAGAGGCCGCCAAGCTTCTCAAGCTCGGCCATCTTCGGGTAGGGTTTGTCAGCTGTGCTGTGCAATTGAGGACCATAGTTCTGCGGTGCTTCTAGTGACTGGGCTACGGACACCGAAGCAGCAAACGCACTGGGCGGATCGGTCCACTCTCTGCTACAAATGTGGAGAGTCGGACCATCAGCACAAGTCTTGTAGCAAAGGGACTCACTGCTTACTCTGCAGTAAGCTCTAGCCAGGGGTAAAGACCGACCACATAGCTGGGCACGCCGCTTTTTAGGATTGCCCTGGAAAAGGCTAAAAATGAAGAAAAGCGACTGCCAAAAGCAGTGCCATCAAAGAAAAGGAAATAGTTCCTTTCTCCCAGCACTGCGGACCTTAGCACACCACGGGTCAGCAGCGCGGGGCTCTCTCCCCGCTGTAATGTCACAAACAATTCCGGGGAGAGAAAAGTGGAAAGTGGTATTATGGGGGGGAGGGGGGTTTAGTGGGTAGGGCTTCAGTGAGTCCACACTTCGTCCGTAAACGAATTCCCACCTCTTTGGAAAAAAATTAAAGGTAAACGATTAGGTTGGTCTCAGAATGTTATAGCTCTTACCACAGTGTGTGTTGCTAATAACAAGGTGTAGATATATTGTGTCTAGCAGTTTATACAGTATACAACGCCAGTGGTTTAATACAAACTATGTTATCTTTAATTGGGCCTATTGGTAACGTCACTTTGTAGATGGACAGTTTAAAAAATCTGTCTTGAAATTAATTGTTAGCGATGGTGAGTTTTTGTTATTTGAAATACTTTTGCGGACATTTGCCTTAAAGAAAATTGGCATTGATTAGAGAACATCATTTTACGACAGTTCGGAATTTTCTATCTGATCCCATCTTAAACTGCGAAGGTTTAGCAGGTTTCTTCCCTTTCTAACAGTATGCGAAAATATCTCGTACGACGCACACCCACTGAGTAAAGCGTGAAACAAATTTGATGCTTGCCTATTTATATAACTAGCTGGCCCGACAGACGTTGTCCTGTCCTAATGTCATTGAGTTTGTTTTATGTCAGATATTCGTTCATTTTCAAGATGAGCTCGTTCGCTTCGCTCACTCGTCTCCCAGATGAGTCGTTCGCTACGCTCACTCGCCTATTTTTATATAGTGCTAACTTCGGCATCGAAAAAAGAGTTTGAGTTGCCATTCAAGTAGATTTTTTTATTTCCGTAATGAGCATATGTTTATACCACTCAAGTATGTTTAGATATAATCCTTGATAACAGCTATTTGGTGTAACTAACTGAACTTTTATAAAATAAATGGGAACTTTGAAGGCCGTTGGGACAGAGCCCTTAGGTCAGATTACAAATTTTCTTTAATAAGAACTTTGTCCTGACAAAAAAAGAGCTATTCAATTTGGTGCACTCATTCTCAAGTAATGGCGTGACCAAGGGAAATAGGGATTCATTTGTATATATTAAGATTAAGATAATCAGTTTATTTTATTTTCGAATTAATATATGTGACCAAATATAGCCAACTACTTCTTCATTCTTTTTAATGTTTTTGTAGAATACTTAAGTTTATTTTTGCCTTACCGAAGTTGCTATTAACATTATTTCTCTAAACGATAGGAAACATATCAGATGACAAGGGAGCCAGATACTCGAGACCACAGGCTGTGTAAGATTGTTGCAATTTGATCTGCGATTTCAAGAATATAACAAGGTACTCCTGTTTAGTTCGGCGAACCCCTCATATTTATCCTTCAGCGTATATAAATGTGGTGGATAAATAGTATTTTTCAGCATTTAGAAAATTATTCATGAAATGTTGACTTAAACTGGTACTTCTTTAAAATTTACAACCGTTCTGAACATAATCATTTATATACTGCCTTAGATAAATAAATATGTAAAATCATGTAAATATATGTATTATATCATAATCTTCTTTATTCATGTTTAGTTTTTTTTGAATAAACAAAAGGAAATCGTTCTTTAGTTTGCCTGAAATGAATTAGAACATTCTTGATAATCCGGGATCATGGGGTTTACAGTCAGTAATTATAAATTTGAAATCACTACTGTTAAAATTAAAATAACTTTACCCTACAAATAAAAAATCCCTATTGTTATAGAAATCATTGTTTAATCCTTATTTGATTACTTGGGAAACAGTAAATATAAATGGTTACTAGGAAGTAGTACAGTGTTTCATATAAAGAAAATTACTGTGGTCGACAAGTGATTTAATCTGTTTGACTTTTAAAACGCCAATGTGGATTTACATGGCGAATGTTTTAAACCCGTGTGACCTAGTTTAGAACAAACATGTTCATTACTGTACTTATGTTGCTACTAAAATCCCAAGAAAGACGGTGTCGAACATAAAGTTAAGCTTCTTGTTGATTGGGAAATACTGTTCTTATAATCAGCGTAGCTTGTAAATATAATTCATTTCACTAATAACAATCAAATACATTTTTTGAATTTAAAAATATACAGTAAGTGCTGTATGCATTTTTTAAACTTAAGTCAAGAAGGTTTAAATTAAATATAGATGTTAACAACTAATTCATGATAATCCAACTACAGGTTATTAAGCAACACTCTGTTTTATAATGGGATTGACAAACCTTGAGGTAGATAGAGAAAACGGTTTGATATATAGAAAATAAAGTTAACCAGGAATAATTGAATCAGTGAAAAGCTGAAAATGCACATATTGAAATTATTAATGTATTGGTGCACCAACCTATAAATTATTGATTAGCTGTATAAATTCAATAAAACTTGATCTTACACCATCCAAATCAAACCTTTTGGATTGGGTTGTTGACTTGTTAGCTGCAAACTGAGTTAATACATACAAGTGGCTTGAAGGGGCCATAGCCCCTAACCTTGCTCTAATACTCTGAATCATATGATTTTGTTTACTCTTTACATGCAAATAAACAATATGCAGCATAAACAAACATGTGTATAAACAGCATGTGACAGTTTGGAAACAAAGTAGGCACTTAACCATATGCTGTAATGTAAACAAAGCAGACGTTTTCAAATCACCATGCTTTTCTTACGGGAGTTTTTTTATGTAATTTATCGTTTGCTGGTAACTTTTTAGAAGTACTGTTATTTTTCCCAAGTCCCTGGGATCAAGAGCTTTCATTTGAGCCGTCTCCCATCATCCTGCAATTTGCCAAACTCCCACAATTTTGACTTACACATTTCCCTTAGAGAATTATGTATAAAGATTATAATATATGTAAAACATAGAAAGTCTATTTTAAACACACACACACACACACACACACACACACACACACACACACACACACACACACACACACACACACACACACACACACACACACACACACACACATACACACACACACACACATACACACACACACACACACACACACACACACACACACACACACACACATATATATTTCTTCCTTGTGTTAGATATTCTTAAATGATTTAATCTTAACACACTTAAAACACTTAGCTTAACTTTTCTGTCGAGGTTACGTCAACAAAACTAAATCAAATGGGTCGTTACTAATCCAATTTATTTCACATGTGTTCAAAATCTATTACTTGACTCAAGTACTCGTAAATTAAGACTGTGCCCTATTTTATAATGATTATTTTTTTTATAAAATACATTTTTTATTAAATTTAAAATATTATAAGTTTCATACTTTTATATATTATAACAATACGTTTTGTTTACAAACTGTCAATGTGAAGTAATACTGACACTCATTAGACCAGACGCTTGCGGGAACAGTTCCAAGTTAAAATGCATCAGACGTCTCATAATCACGCAGGCCAGAATGAACTCCATACAACAGTATTCTGGTCATCGTTGGCATTAAATCTCTTGAGGTACAACGGAAAACTACAGTTTGAAGAAAGTTTTCGAGTGTTAAACCTTAACAAGAACTTTTTAAATTCATTGTAATCTTTATTTAAATCTCTGCTCTTAAACATAAGCAGAAAAGTACGGAACCTGAATTAATTTAAAACTATATACGGGTTGGGAAAAGTCTGGAATATTGTTAATAACTCCTGAACTACTCGCCAGACTTTAATAAAACTTAGTTTTTTTTTGCATTTGATATTGTCGCCTACATGTAGAATTATTTCACTGATTTTTGTATGACCTGGGGACGGCCTACGGAGGAAGCCATACAATTTTAAAATAGAAGCCTATGTCAAGTTATTTTTAAATAAACGGTATCAGGAAACTGACACATACTTTCTCCCTTTTAGCGTAACTTTAATGAATAAATTACTTTTTATTTACTAAATATAGATATAAAGGATGGTCGAATGTACAGAAAATCTTGTTAACAAGTTGTTTTAAAAAACATCCACCCAAATCCCTGGTTTGGCGGCACTACAGAATCCACTGCTACATACGTGGTTTTAAGAGGGGAAATGCCCCCTATTCCCCCCTCCAGGTTATTAATGGGCAACATATTTCGAATTTCCTCTGTTGGTCAGTGCTAACTTTACAAGCATATCAAGTTTGAACGAAATTTATCAGTAAATAAGAGAGAAATAGTAATTTTTGTATTTCCCATAAGAATAACATTGGACAATGTACTGCGTTTACCGCATAATGAAAATTTAAATTTTCTCCGCAAACAGCAATCGTAGAATAGTAATTCAAAATACTAAATTATTTAGTTTTCTAGCTCTTTTTAATGGTGAATAGTAATATTTTTTATATTTAAGTTTTTTATGAAAAGTAAAAAAAACAGAATTTTTGATTTTTTAAGCCCTATAATTTCTGAACCCGAATATTTACAGAAATGCGGGTGGTGCCATTTTGTTGGATAAGTAAAGTTTTACAAACGACAAAAGTTTAATTAAAATCGTTAGAGCCGTTTATGAGAAATTTAGATTTTTCATGTTTTTTGGCGGTTTTTGGAGGATAATTACCATTAAAAATCAAAAATTCAAAAAAATGAAAAAAGACACCTGGAGATATCGTGGATTAGTACCTACATACCAAATTTCATAAAAATCGGACCATTGGTTTGGGCTCTAGCTCTGTACACATCCATACAGACAGACAGACAGACAGACAGATAGACAGGCAGACACACAGATATCACGTAAAAATCACTTTTTTGGGTTCAGGGAGCACTAAAACGAATATTTCCACTATCAACTTAAATTCGAAAATTTCGACGAAAACAATACTTCCTCCATATACTATGTATAAGGGGAGAAAGTAAAAATGTATAAAAATGTTAATTGAAATAGGTGAACAACAATGAAACACGAGTTTGAAATTAATCAGACAGCTGATTTAAAATAAAAAAACAAAGCCAGCTGTTTTAAACTAAGAAAATATTTAAAAGTTTGAGAAGCTGTAACTTTTGACTGGGTTAACCCTTTGAGACCGGAGTTGCACCGTTGTGTTTTATCAAAAAATACCTTTAACATGAAGTATAACTCGACAGAGACTTCTATTTAACAATTAATTGTATGACTTCCTCCTTGGCCATCCCCAGGTCATGCAAAACAACAGTGAAATACGTTTAGTTGTGGGTAACAATATAAAATAGAAAAACACTAAGTTTAATTAGATTTTGACTATTAGTTAAGGAGTTATTACCTATATTCCAGACTTTTGTAAAAACCCTGTATATATATATATATATATATATATATATATATATATATATATATATATATATATGCTTCAGCGTTGTGTTTGAATTGTACAATATGAATAAAAGTCTCATGAGTTAAAAGTTCGACTATTATAAAGCTAGACTAGTAAATATTTAATACAAGTCTCTGGTCTCCGACTAAATTAAATCATTAATTATTTAATTCTACGCGATTTCAATTCACCGGTACTTATAATGCCAAAAAATTCCGGAACGTAAATTTCAATTGAAATTTGAGTAAATTTTGTAAATTAGATATCATAGAAACTCTTTAAGAAATTAAAACTATCATTCACAATTAACTAAATCTTTTCAATGACAATCAAATATACATTATGTACCATGTACATAAAAACAGTTAATAGTTGTAATGCTACTTGAAAGGGTTTTCTGAGGGATGAAACAGGCCAGATTGGTAAAGAAAGAGAAGACATTTGTAGTCGTATTTCTCCAGGGTTAGAGCTTAAACGCCTTAAAAGTAAACTCCGGAAACCGCCAAATTGGCCTTAACTCCTTAAAGAGCAATGTTAAATTTACAATCAGATGGTCTTATACATTTTGTTTCAATATAAATATAAAGGTTCAATGAGTTACATTTTAGAACTTTTCATTGATCTCCAAATTAATAGAATAATGTTTAATAGTAAAATTTCAAATTAAAAACAATACCATGGATTACAAATGCCCAAATTTAGAAAATATCCAACGTAACTCACTAGAGAACCGCCACTCTGTTAATCTGAAACAATACGAGTCTAATGCGACAGTCAGGTGAAGTGTGCCACTCTGTTAATCTGAAACAATACGAGTCTAATGCGACAGTCAGGTGAAGTGTAACATTAACTCTTATGCGCTTATTAATCGATCTATCTCGGATTTTAAATCTCGTTTCAAGGCAATAAAAACAATGGCATACTTGTATTGCTGTAACGTTTGACGCTTTAAAAGATATCGGGTGATAAACATTTAACAAGGAGTAAGCGTAAGCATCACATGTGATAAATAATAGACAAATGTTTTTCGTATATAATAAATAACAAGATACGAAATTACCGAGATGTATTAAATAAGCAATATTGAAATATATTTACTACTAATTTAAACGAGAGAAAATGCTGAAGGTGATAGTTTATCTAAAACATCATTAATGGTTTTAAAAAACGTCACGTTAGATGATTGCCTTACGTTAACTTTTTGACCGTAAATAAAATAATACAATGATAATATTCATTAATGACTTGAAATAATTATACTCAGAGCTAGACATTTAAAACTAAGAGTAGTATTAAAAAAAGTCGTTGCTCACGTCATCAATAAAAAATTATGTTTATTTTTAGACAGTTGAATCCTAAAAAAAATTAGAATTAATATATTTTTAAATATTAAAACTAGGCTACAATATCTAAAGTAAAATTATAAAATAAAAATGAACGAGTCAAATCACAATGTTATGCAACTTATTAATTTAACTAACCAAAAAATAAAATATTTGAAATATATGGCAAAAATTTGCTAAAAATTAGATTCTGTGTTACTAAGTTACATATGTATTTCCAAATTAAAAAAGTTATTTTATAAAATATTTCATCCAATACGAAATACAAAGAGGAGCGGAGCTATGAATCTCCCTCAGTGTCAGGTCCGGGACAAAATTTCTTTACTTTCCAGTCGTTATCTCACAAATTGGATGCTTTCCAAATAAATTATCGAGGCATAAAATAACTCCAGGAAAATAACTGCCAAGTCGGAATACCCAATGTGTTATAAAATTAATTTACATTTTACCTGAAATTACAAAAATAAATAGCATTGTGCAAAGTGGTGATTTAACTTTTGTAGTATTTAAGAAAAGGTAAATTAAAAAGTGAGTTGCTGTAATTATTTCAATTAGTTTAAAACGGCAGTAAGTAACCTTTTGCTGGTGTCGCACGAGCGAATAGAGTGCGTTTACTTACACCTAAATTCATGTGTGAGCACTAAGTCTATATATTTAGTAACCAATTCATCTCGTGCTTGTCGTATTGCTTGTTATACAAAGAAGCAAATATTTGCTTTTCAAATCAACAGAAGACATCTAATTTCTCAGAAAACAGAGTTTGTGTAGGCCTAATGATACTTAGTGCTTGATATCTCTGTATTGACATAGTATTGGATGACAATTAGGATAATTTGTCACATTGAAAAGAAAGTGACAAGAGTATTATACTATCTCAAAAGAAAAAAAGTTACAAATAAAGGCCTTGATTAATTTTTCCTTTCAAATACTCAAAAACGCTTAATTTATTGTATTAATGGGATAAAATAAACAAGCATCGAGGTTATTGCGTGTAAAAAATAGTTTAGAGAATATTTTATAGAGTTCAAAGGTTATAAAAAATATAATAATTACAGATGCAATTTAAATTGAAAAGCTCGAGAATTTGGTAAAAAAATCTCTTACACATATTTTAATAAAGATTTTAGTAAAAGGTACTACTTATAATTACCACCATCACAATACCGACTACAGTAATAGATTATTTCCCATTGGCCAAAACGCTAAGAGGTTTGTGGCACTAAAAAAATAATAATAGCAAAAGAAACATCTACGTCTCATTACGCTGAACCTCATGCATACATACAAATGCGTTTAATCACTTCAATAGAATAAGTTTGACTCGAAACAAAGTTAAATTTAGTTATAGCTTCTTTAGAGTGACAAGTTTGTTAATTTTGTGAAGTTAGAGCTCCCAAGTTACAAGTAACAATGCTTGATTTTTTTTGAAACAAGAAAAGTTAATCCCTTTACACACTGTTGAATTGAAAAGACTGAGAAAATAGTTTTTTCCGATTAGATTTCTGCTTCCAAATTAGGAATTTCTACGGGAACATTAGATATACAGTGTGTTAATTTGTTATGCTCGCCATTGGGATCTCGTAAACATAATAGTTACAAGGAAGGTTAAATGAGCAAAGTAGTGAGTAATTATAAACTAAATCAAATGCGCGAAGAAATACAAAATATTCTACCAAACTCGTTCGCTCCGCTCAAAAAAATATTTTTGACCAAAAATAATAATTGCTTATAATTTTCTTATTTTTAAGATACTAAAAACACGTTCGAACACAGTTACGTGAAATTTTACGTAAAATATAAATATGTAGCTTAAAATTAAATTAAATACTCAGTATCTGATACTAAATGGTCAAGTCCAAAATCTTTAATGCAAGTATAATGTTTTTATATTTTTATTCGAAAGATATTTATTTCCTGGTTACAAAAATAGAACATATGTAGTGTTTTATTCTTAAAATAAGTCCATAATTTAACAAAAACCTTTTTTTAACAAATATTTTATGGGATATGTTGTACGGGCTCCAACATAAAAGTATTCAATTTTTTATGTTTTACAGCTGATTTACTGAAAACAGCTAATTCACGTAGGTATCAGCTATTTAACAACGTAAGAAAATCATTAAGATTTTGAATTTTTTGAATAACATGCTATTACAAAAATCTTGTTTTCTTACATTGTTAAACACCTGATTCCTTTAAATAACTTTCCTTGTAACTATTATGGTTTACGAGATCCCAATGGTGAGTATAACAATATTAATACACAGTATATCGAAACAGGATGTGCAAGGACAGAATGTCGAGTTAACCAACTCATATCATTCGTTTAAATACGTTATACTTACATTCTATTGCAATCACGTTTAAATACGTACATTTTTGAGAACCAGGTTTTAAATAAAACGAATTCATCTTTACTTGGTTGAAACTCAAAGAAGACAAATGCATTAAACAATTTCTTGTTGTTAAATTAAACATGATACAATAAATTACACCTCACAAAATTAAAATGTTTGTAGTTTTATGAGAATAAATTTGTTGTATCATTAAAAAAACTATACAAAAATTAAAGTTGTAATATATAATAAAATGAATTTTATACTTTTAAGTGCGAGATATATTTTAGTTGTATAAGAATTAAATGAAGAATTTACTATTTGAAACTTGTGTGGGTAGAAATAAAGATACAAAACTTAAATCCTTAAATAAAGGTATAACGAAATGTACTCCATTTATTTGTTACAAAATCTTTTTGCAATTTTTGTGCGTAAATGAAACTTGTACTTATTCAGGTTTTCCTATTTATAACAGCTTCGTTACGACCCATTCTTTTCAGAATTATACCAGTTTTCCTCATGTTCTATTTCAACTTCACAAATATAAGGCTGCGTATACTGCAAGAGACAGTTGTGGGGGGTGAGTCCAACCCTCCCTGCCCTCACACACTCCCGGAATAGTATTCGCAGCTCTCGACAGAACGTGTGCTTCTGACAGGTCTGAGCTTCAAGTAAACATTCTTCTCTGTGGTTAACACCCAACAAAAAAACGAGTCAAAACAATCTACTCCCTTATTTCTCTTTAATGTATTTAATATCTTGACAATCTTTACATAAATGATGAAGGTGGTACTCGGGGAGGAAATTAATCTTCGATTTGTACCTTCACAATAATTAAATGAGAACCAGTGGTATTCATATATCTCCCCAATAGTATATAGGTAGTTTTCACTTTAGTTAGTTTTCATATTTTTTAGGTTAGTAACTTAGTCCAAGTTATTTTTAAACAATACATCTTAAAATTGAAAAATAATTAGTGAAAATTGGGTTAGTAAATTGGGAAATATTAAGGAAGTAAAAACAACAAATGGTTTTTTTAATGTAAAACTAATTTTAAGTATTAATATAAACATTGTCTTAAAAGTTAATATTACTATTTACCCTAAGCCCATAATTACTATCGCTTGTAAAGAAGTAAATTTATGTAACTTAACGTTAAACAAAAAAAGGTTTAATCCCATAAAATCTTTAACATCTGTGATTACAAATCAAGTTTATGGAATCAATACCTATAAATATAGACAAAACGCCTAGAAATCTAAAGTTAATGTCTGTTAACGTTATCATAATTCTGCAGCAGCGGATGATTTACGGGGGATCACTTGAAAGCTGCAGTCTACAGATAAAATACTATACATTGTTCCGCTAGTAATATGCGGAAAGAAAACAATTGAGCAATTATGTCGTTAAACAAATTGCATACATTTTAAATTTATGTCTTGAATTTCAACGTTTTAATTGATATTCTTCGTTGTGACAATCGGACGAACGAATTGATATTAATATTGTTCCCTTATGTACTTGATTGTTATAACGTTATAGACGTCATGTCTTCTATGAGTATATTGATCTTGTTCCTGGATAAGCTAAAACAATTTTTGAATTAACTGTAAATAAAATTATTTTACATTTATCACAATAAAAAAGTGATGGTATTTCGGTTGAAATATCTTTATACGTCTTGCATTTTGGATATAAAAAAATAGTTTACTCACTTGATATTTAGTTCTTGCAAATTTTTGAATGCAACTAACAAACATGCAAAATGTTACTGCACCTTATAAATCGAAGTTTCATTTGAAAGTTGTAAAGCTTTTGGTACGACAATCACCAGAATAAGCTATTGGCGTATTTAATAATTCAATCCTACTTTAAAGTACAGTCAGGTTCAGCGGGTTGTATAAACAAATGTGAATATATAACGTCATTTTTTTCCTATTACCTTGTTTATAAATAATACCCGTCTTAAATGCCAAATTACCGACTGGTTTGACTCTGATATTTTCAAAGAGGGCAAATCTTTCAGCTCATCCACCTTTCTGCGCCTGACTGATTAGTTTAATTAGCTTCGCCTTTCTATACGAGTTAGGACAGTTTTATTAGATCCTAATCTTACCTTAAAATTACCCAACATTTTCATCACATTGCAAATATTAAATATCGAATCGTCAAAGAAGTAAACATATGTACTCTGAAGTTGAACCGGGTTACCAAATTTCATTACATTGCAGCACATGGAGTAGTCTCTAGGTATGTTTAAATCTACAAAATGAGAGACATTCACACAACTAGACATACAACACTGTAAACGAACATCTGATAATAAGCTGAAAATAGCATACCGCACTAATCACGTATTTGTAGTTAAATTTCTAAATCCATTGCAGGTGTGTTAAAATGCTTAGCTTTAACTGAAACGTTTGAAAACTAAATTGCTAAGTTGTAAAATTGACATATTTTAAATTTTATCATCAACTACCATTATATTCAGGCGAGAATTTCTTGCCAAGCTTTTGAGCAAATCTACATCTTCAATCATTATTCATGAATTGTAGTTTAAAACATTTAATTTCTGTGAGGATTAAAAAATACGCTCTCTAAGTTTTTTTATTGTACAACTGGAAAAAGACAAAAAATAATTTTAGTAATTTTGCCTATTAACATGATTTCGGTCGTTTACACAGCTTAGAATTACTTATCTACTATCGTTACTGTTTCCATATCATAACAAATGTTTAAGGTAGTAGAGATACATTTTAAAGTATCCAATGAATTTTTCGTAGGTTTAATTTAATCTAAGTTCTTGGAATAACATTACAGCCGTCAGGTACAATGGAGTAGTCGTGGTTTAAACATGAGCTGATCCCGCAATACGCCTCATTACCTGGAAATATCTTCAGGACGTTTAAACAAAAACTATCGACACGGATGGTTTTAATTGGTTCTCGTCAAATATTAGCTTTTGATTAAATTCTATTATTACAGTTAATTAAAATTAGTTTTATTAATTTTTAAAGTATAATACAGGTGAAAAATTAAGGAGGTGCGAGAAGATAAAATTATGTTAATTTATTTATGTGGCATCTTAATAGAAGCAAGTTTTTTTTAAAATTCAACCAAGTATTTACTAATAGTTTGAAATCTTAATTATTATAAATTACATCCAAATTGTTTGGTATATTTAACGTAATACAACAACAAAAATTCACGAAAGACTCACTATTTATGTATTTTTGATACTTGCATTTTTATTGTGAAACTAGATATATCAAACCCACTTTAAAATCTGATTGAAATAACAGGTTATAATAGTGCTTAACACTTGTAAATAGATGTTTCGTCAATAGTCTTGAACTATTAGAGTATAGGTTTTAGTAGGGTTTCTAAAATTAGGCTGAACGATTTCTACGAAATAATACAGTTTACAAAGCTAATCTGTAATTTCTGATTATGTAAATCATATTTTTCATGAATCAGTGGTAAATGGAGGAAAAAATAAATGTTTTGTATATCCCTAACAAAATTTGTTCAATTGTAATGTTCAATTCCAAGAGCCCCGTACAATAAAGAAATAATGAAAGGTATGAATTTCGTCATTATAAATAACAAGACAAATATGTTTTATTAATGACACTTTCGTTGGTTGGTTGAAATAAGCAAAAACTCATCTCTATATTTAAAAATGCCGTTTTCCAAAGAAAACACTGGTTTATATTTTTGAAACTTCATAGTACGGGTATAAATTCATATGAAAAATGTCGTTTTCAGGATTTAATGGCTAGCATATATAGTATATAATTTCGTCTTTACCTACATGCATTATTCTGTAGAATGGTTATTTAACATTTAAAAAAAAAGATTTTAATTGAGTTAATAACTATTATTTAGTAATAATTTATTACAATGTTAAACAATTAAAGGCTAAAAATAATACTTCTAGTATTTTGTTACACTGTGAAACAAAATTGTGTGTTGCAAACTATTTCTAACACTTTACGCGTGGGACAACTGATTAGAACAATTTTAAAACGATATTAATACTAAACAGATTAAAAGACAGTAATTTTCCATAATTCCGGATTTCGCAACAACCAACATTATCTTTCATGTCAATAACCAATGTTTTAATTCATTTGGAGTTTTCTCGAAGGAACCAGTATTTTGCATGGCCAGATGTTTGTAGATCTTTTATGTAAAAAGAAAATTAAATTTTAACATCGAAGAAAATAATAAACCTTCCCACTAACCGAAAAATGAATATTGTTTTACAATAGTTCAGCATAATTACATTTTTCTGATGATTTATATGTATGCAATGTATATACATACTAGGTATACGCTCCTATGTCCCGTAATAGGATGAAGCGAAGATTTGTAATACCACCATAATAGGCAGTATAGGTGCCGGATTAATTAATTAAAAGTAAATTACCTAACCTCACCTAGGTGTTAATACTTCGACTAGCCTACCACATTCCAGTTTATTGTTGAATCTAGTAGGCCTACATTAGGTGAAGAACCAAAAATTCAGTGAATGTCACTTTTGAGAATCAGGCAATAATTATAGGTCAAATTATTGCCAGGAAAAAACTAGTACAGTATTCAGTAAGACCGAGACCAAATGTGAAAGTATTCTCGTTGGTTGAAATCCAAACAAACATTATCATATTTGTAACGTGTCGCAGATTAATTGACTAAAAGTAACTTACCAAACCTCACCTAGGCCCACATTAATATTTCAACTGGTCTACCACATTCCAATTCATTGTAGAGTCTAGTATATTAGGTGAATAACCAAAATTTATACACCCTGAAAAATAACTACTTACAACATGTAACCATACCTCTCAGAATAACCATTGTTTAAAATTTGTCTTTGAATAGAGTTAATAGAATATAATAGGGGTAACCCCAGGGCTCTGAGGGGTGGGGTATTTCCGGCTCAGAGCCCTGGGGTTACCATAGTAGGCTATGAGCAAAAATTTGAGTAAGTCTTTAAACCCCACTTATTTCGAACCTACTAAGGCATAACTGCAGTCAATGTTACTTTCAAGAATATACCATTGTCTTCCTTATTATCAAACATTAATGTAATGTCAAAATCGCAAATTAATATAGCTATGAAACTATGTTAGGATAACTAACTTCTATGACTGTTTTTATGACTTTATACGATATATGAGTTGAAAACAAAATTTGAGTTTTGCCAAAAGCTAAAATGTTATTTGAATACGACATTACAGCTGATTTAAAAAAAAAATTGGTACGAAAAACAAGAACAAACTAATGGCGTTTTTCCAATGGCACCAACAACTTCCGATTTAACCAAAATTTTACTCACTCTACGATTTTTCAAAACAAGATATCAGCACTTAAGAGTCTCACGCACAAAATTTTGTTCAAATTATAACTACAATTAGGCTATATTGATCCGTTACTGCTACAAGGTAAGTTTTTAAATACAAATGAAAGTTAAGAATCTCCTCTTTTAATTTAATGTCAGAATCACAAACGAAGAAAAGTTATATATGAAACTATGTTTACAATAACTAACCTATGAATAACCTATCTAGGCGCTTACAAAAATTGAAATTTAGTAGGTTAGAAATCTATATCTCTTACTGAAATAGGCCCTATAAGGTTTGAAGTAACAATTTTAACCCACAGCTTAGACATAGAACAACGATAGATTAGCATCCAGGCTGTTTCGTGACTTTAGTATTGTTGATGGCTAGGATTGATTTATTACATTTCACAGTTTCTTTTAGTGTCAAAGTCATGAATTAAGTTATTCAAACAATAAGAAAGTCATAATAATTAGTTATGTATAACATTAGACTAAGCCTAGGCCTAACCAAATTTTTCATAAACAATGACCAAAATGTAACAGGGGCGTATCCAGGGGGGAATATCCCCCTGAAATTTAAAAAATCTATGTGAAAAATGGTAGAAAGAGTGGCATGTATGTAAGGCCCTATACACCGCAAAAAATCCTAAATAAATACACCACTGACAAGTAATAGAGTTAACACAAACTTACCGTACTACTTACTGAAAATTATATCTTAAGAATCAACCCATTCTATTGTAAAAGGAGACAGTTTGGAATTTTTGTTTGATTGGCTATCAGAATTGTTCAAAGCTGTAGATCTATTGAACCATAGTTTACATCGTACTGTACCTTACATAGGTTAAAGTCGTAACCGGGTAGACACAGACTGTGTAGCCTTTCCATATGGCCTACAACTTCCATTATTTCTTATAGGTACTTTTACTGTAATACTGAATACATAATTTTGATTGTTTTAAAAACGAATAAATGTTGAATGATTCACTTAAAAATTCTTGATTCAAAACTCATTTATTCGCAAACGCCATTAACTGAACTACTGAACTGACCGGCCACTGCCGGCCAGGAGACCACATACTACAGACGACGGAGACGACATGTTGTTTTGGTTAGCTGCTATTGTCAACCTCCGGCCGTAGTCTGCTTGTCTGAAAAATCAGTTGAGCGACTGTTTGCTTAACACCTACTACCCAACCCAAGACACATTTGAATATTTCAGGAAAATAAAAAAATAGAAATATACCAAAATAATAATCAAATTATAGTTTATTACCACCCTTTTAGCGAATTTCCCCTATAGGAAAGAAGCTATTACCGTAGGTGGCATGGTAAGACTTAAGCCCGAGACCATGATAACTTTTTGTTTTGAGGTCCCCAGATGCCAAAAACACTATTCCTTCAAATTTATATATATATATATATATATATATGTGTGTGTGTGTGTGTGTGTGTGTGTGTGTGTGTGTGTGTGTGTGTGTGTGTGTGTGTGTGTCCGTTACCGCGATAACTTTTGAAAGAAGCGCCCGATTTATCTTCCTTGTTGCAGCAAACCTGCGTACTCATTTATAATGTTATTCTTATAGAGAATAAATAAAATGCTATGTATAACTTATTAATGAATGTATTTTTGTGAAACTTGGTAAGTGGCTCTAGGTAGTAGTGCTCCATATATTTGCATTGGAAATTCTCTGAGTACGCAGGTTTGCTGCGACGGGGGTATTTACAATTAAGAGCTACCCTGAAAATTTCAAAGCAATACATTAAACCGTTAAAAAGGAGTTAGCGTAACAAGAGAGTGACTAAACGCGAGTATGAAGAATTCAACTTGGTTCGCTCGCTTCACCCAATTATGACAGTTAATTGTTTTCATTAAATACTTTATATTTATGTTAGAAAACTTATATTCAAAATTAGATTAAATCTTTTAGTAAAATAGTTTTTAAGTTAATCGTTAATTTAAATACATTTACCAAAATTAACTAACAAAGAGGATGCATAAAACATTGAAATTAGTTAGTCCTAAATATAGGTTTGTTATAAAAATTGTACTTATTTTGTTATTGCTCTAAGCGCATCGTGTACTCAACGTAATAATAATAGTAACAACCCTTTATGACCAACTAAAGTATGTTATCTACCCTCACATTACTGAACCAGTCTCGGTACCGTGTGGTAATTATAACTAACTTGTTAGAGATGTCGCTACATTGTCCAAGTTGTTATTTGAGTTAGAGGTTAAATGAAACTTTGTGGAGTCCTGTATTACATACACTCCTTTTTGTGTTTTATTTGTTAAACAATTTATAAAACAGTATAACTAACTTTCGTGCATTAGAGCAACACGTTTTAGAACAGCATCAAAGGCAAACTAAAATAAAAATCGGGCAATAAAATGTACACTAATTACTAATTTTCTTTAACAATATCTTGGTACATTTTATTAATTAAATAATACGTAAATGAGGTGGAAGCTAAAACTAATATGAGTATGATCGTCACAGTTTTATTTTGTTTTCTAGAATGCTTCGTAACGAGCGTCGGTCTTGAAGTATTTTACTGGACAGAATATTTGCTAGCAACCAAAATAACGCATCGTTTTGTTTTTGTAAACTTAAAAGTCCCAGATTGCATCCTGCTCCCTGATTTAATCAAACCTCAAAGATTCAGCGCTCGGGAGATGTGTGTTAGTGGGGAATTAATCTGCGTAATTTATTCACCGGCAATGAAAGTACTATAATAGCGGATGCTTTGTGCTACATTCGTACACTAGCACCTGGCCTAATATTAAGACGTGCAAATTAATTTACCTAAATACCTGATACTGAGAGATAAAGATGACAGGGGCGAACTAACAATGGACTGACGATGTAACAATGAACTATTGTGATCTATGCTGTCACCTTGATGTGCTACTTATAGGGTGGATAAAACCTCTCTACCATGCGTAAATAACGTAATACCAAGCACCTGTCTTATTCAACTAGCATCTGTCGAAATTGTAACGAGTCTACTCAATTATTCAGTGACTAAATTGACCATCAAGTAACCTCAAAGGCAACACGTCTAACCCCTATAAATTATCCTTTTGATCATATTATTGCTAATGTACTAAATCATGAATTCTTTCTTACCAATAAACAAAACAACCGTCGTGGTGAATATGCAAAATGAATGTTTGTAAAAGAAAAGGAAACAAGACCAGTTCAAGCTTTTTTATTGGAATATTTTAGCGTTGGACATCTTAATTGAGATTAAGAACTAATTAATATCTAGTTTTGAATACAATTTATCCAAATAAATATAAAGTGTTTAACCAGAATCAGAATCAACCATTTTTATTCTGACAGTTCAAACACTGTGACAGTCATAGAATCAACACAAATATGGAACTTACTAAACCAAATCATCCTCTAAATTCAAAATATCATTAACTCTATAGGTTTTGTTGAATGAGAAAAATTAAAAAAATCCATTTTTAAAACAGATAACTCATCGTAGGAATGAAAAGATGTTTTAATTCACAAACAAATTAAATACTGTATACATTTCAAAACTAAATCAAACATTTTTTTACTGTACAAATAACTTTGTCATAAAATAAATTCCACTATTCAATAAATGCCACGGCTTTTCATTTTCACTGATGTAAATTTGTTAAATTTATTTAAATTTTTTATGGGATAGATCTTTATATAGCTAACCATGACACTGATTCCTACAAGAAAACTCCAACCGAATTACAAGACTGACCTTGAAATGTTACTGCCATGAAAGACAATGGTGGTTATTGCAAAAGCTAGCATTATGGAAAATTGCCGTCCCTTCATTTGAAAACAAACCCATTAGACCACCTCAAATCCCAACATCGCAAACGAGCCTAGTTTTTAAAGGTAGTGTTCTACGAAATAACCGGATTCAGATATATAGCACGGCACGGTATTATATACTAGAGATAAGATTGGGCTAGGTCACGTGAACAAATTAATATAGATTAAGACAAATTAAGAAAAACATATAAGCTCATTACATTTCTTCTCAATTCCCTAAGAAATTATTTCTAAAGCCAATCACATTTGCATTGCATGACTATATTTTGTTGTTTGAAATGTCAAAGAGATTACCCTCCTAGACGATTCAAAACGATTTGATTTTTCCCTTGGACCTTAAGGGCTCCATTCCACTGGCCTTTTGGCTTCCCATGTCCTTTTAGCTTGTTATGGAAAAAGTACTATATTCGGTTGATGCCGGATGCGTTTTATCTTTCCATTTATTACATTACAGCTGCAAAAAACATATTTTTATAATTCTGCACGAAATCCACCTGTTTTTAGCGAATTTCCCCTATTGGGAAGAAGCCATTACTGCAGTCGGCATGGTAAGACCTAGGCCCGGGACCATGATAAATTTTCGTTTTGAGGTCCCCAGATCCCAAAGACACCATTCGTTCGAAACTGTATATATATATATATATATATATATATATATATGTGTGTGTGTGTGTGTGTGTGTGTGTGTGTGTGTCCGTGAGCACGATAACTCTCGTAAAACAATTTGATTTTGATTTTTGAAATTGACTTTGATGAAATTTGGTACAAACATGTAAAGCAACATTTATGACTTATAAGTTCGAAAACCATACAGATCGACTCACCCAAAGTGGTATTTTGGGGGGGTTTTGTACACCAAAAATGGGTTTTTTGAAGTTTTTACATGTAATGTTTTAAAAAGTCAAATTTTAGTTTTCACCATTAAATTCAGCTTTAAAAAACACAAAATTTGGGATGTTGATCATTTCTCTAAATAAATTGGTTACAGAGATATTAAAATTGGTAAACACAGTACGTTGTCCAATGTTAATCTTATGGAGAGTAAAATAAATTTTATATCTCGCTTATTTATGAACGTATCCCGACAAAACTTGGTATATGGCTTCATCTGGTTGTGGTCTATTATTATTTGCACAAAAACAATTTTTACCGATGGTTCCCGTAGCAGAAAACCTGCGTACTCTGCCCCCATGTTATTCCTATGGAGAAAAAGTAAACTATTATGTCTCCCTAAATTATGAACATAAATTAATACAACTTGGTATGTGGCTTGACCTAGTTGAGTTTTATTATATTTTCATAAAACCCCATATTTTATGTTCCTTGTTGCAGCAAACCTGCGTATTCAGCCCCCATGTTATTCTTATGGAGAATAAGTAAAATGTTATATATTGATTATTTAGAATATATATTACAGGAACTTGGAAATTCGCTGAGTATGCAGGTTTGCTGTGACGGCGGTATTTGTTCTGTAAATAGTACGCAAAATGTCACTTTTAGCGAATTTCACCTATAGGGAAGAAGCTATTACCGTAGGTGGCATGGTAAGACTTAAGCCCGAGACCATGATAACTTTTCGTTTTGAGGTCCCCAGATGCCGAAAACACTATTCGTTCAATATATATATATATATATATATATATCCATATATATATCCATATATATATATATGTGTCCGTTACCGCGATAACTTTTGAAAGAAACACCCGATTTTGATGAAATTTGGCAAAAATGTGGAGAGTAGCATTTTTGACTTTTGCTCCTAGTGATGAAAACTACTATTCTAACTACAGATTGTCAATGTGTCGTTTACACTTGAATTTAATACTTATTTAAATTTTATATGTGCAAGATCTCCTTTTGGAAAATGGGACATCTGCTAGTTCCTATCTAATTCCTTATGCTAATCTCATCAGCATATTTTAACCGGTAACTGTCTGATCAAGTACAACTACGTTTTTCTGTGCACATATTTATTGGACATAACATACTTGCGCATAAATGGACTACAGTTATTGGTCTTACAATTTATCTAATGAGTAACTAAAAACACGTAGTGTTTAATCAGTTCCGATCGTAGACTGTTATAAAGTCTTCAATTTGCTCAAGGCAACCGACTAATTGAAGTAAGATAGTGTTGTGATTTAAGTAAGTCTCTAATTAATTATAGAACCGTGTTAATAACTAGTTAAAATACAGATTAATCATAATGCATATAGGAACAACCGAAATTATATTATAAGTGATAACAACATGTTTGATATAGATTACTACTACGAAATATTAATTACATCAATCATCTGTTTTCTTCAAAAACTTCAAATATACTCGTAAATATAGAGCGACGATTTTGATTGCTGCAATTAGCTATCAAAAGTGACATTAATAAAACATATTTCGCTTGTTATTCCTCATTACGAAATTCTTACCTTTCAGTGATTCTTTATTGTGCGGGGCTTTAATATTAAAGTGTACAATATAGTTGTACACCTCTACGATCTACGACATATTTATGATTTAAATATTAAATTAGGGGACATGTGGTTTCTATGAAAATTTCATCATGACATCGGAACATTTTCAAAACTTGTGACTTTAGGTAGAAAACCAATATTACAAATGCATGAATTTAATAAATTTAATTTTGCCTTCCCAAACAAATCTAGATCCTCCGGCGTTGTTCACTTATTATTGGACCGTTTATCATAACAATTTCATTTTTTGATCTAATTATGCAAATTTTAAAACACGTCTAAAAACATTTACAAGGCAAACAAAAGGCATTGGTACCAACAAATTATCTTGGTACCAATTATAATTTAAGCATAAACTTGTAGGGAAATCACACATCAAATTTCACTGAACAGCGAATTCCTATCGTCTTAATTGAAAACTGTTTGGTAAAGTATTAGGTTTTTTAAATCTAAAATACTCCTAAAGGGCGCTATGTATATTTTAAACGGAACACTGTTATTAGTTTAACAATCGTTTATATTTCCACTCAATTTAACAGATGCTAGGAGCATTATCCGTGGCGGTTACCAAGATTGTCTGCCACTCAGCTACTTCACATTCAATTCACGCCGAGTGGAGATGTATCGATGTGATGCAGCATCACGGTGATCTATGCACGCGATTGTCGGCAACTGAGGTGGTGACGGATCGTGTCGTAGCTCCGTTATGTAATGTTGTTATCATCTGCTGCTGAGGTCGCCCGCACACCTGACGTCCTTGACACGACCTTCAGCCTCGGTCACTACCACCTCCCCCTCCCCTATCAACAGTCAGGTGCTCCATATGCCTCTGCAGAGTGTTTGGTTTTGTTTAGTTTAAACCAGCATACCGACCTGAGTAATGGAAAGCGGTGTCACCGCCGCGCGCCGTACTCACTTGAATGGTGTTCGATTTTTATATTATTGTAAACCAAACAACCCTTACCTTTCTGGGAAATAATTACATTTGTTACATTATTGGATTTATATGCATTTATTACCAAGGCAAGTTTTGTAAGGAGAATGGAATTGAAGAGAAGGAAAGACAAAATAAACTTGGACACCATCTAAGGATAAGGGAGCCTTTCCTTGCTAACCCGTAATAATTTTAACCAAAAAATTAATCTATTACAGATCCCTTATATATTTTAATTTATTTTTCTGCCTTGAAATATGTGACATTTAATATTGTTAGATCTTTATTTGATTTGTTTGCCTGTTTTATTTGGTTGTTGTGTTGTGATCCCTTTGATAGGATCAATTTACAACCATAAACGCAATATAAAATAACATATTTTATCTCGCTAGCATATACAAGCTTTACACGCTTTGCGATTTCACGATTTCATATAGCAAAAGGTTGGATTGTGTGTATCTAAACCAGTGGTATAATTTTGTTTTGATAGGAATCGCCTACTTTGTTTGTTCATTAACTACTGTGGCAATACACTAAACACCATTGAAATTGAGGCTATGCTCAGTATTGGACATGAGTTTCAGCAAACCATTGAAACACTCCACATAATAAGTTTAATAACTTTAAATACATCATTTATTACCCCGAAAGCCTTGATCCGAGATTAGACACATGAAAGTAAATATTGAAATTATGTGCTCAATGTAATAATGCTTATTGTCAAAAAAATGCTCATTAGCTGAAATGGAGGAAAAACGATTGATATAATCGTAGGTAGATATAACACGGAATATTCAAAGATAACAATCAACAACCAATCAACAAGCAACCAATTAACAAGCAATCAATTTGAAACTAAGCTCAGGACAGTATTTCGAGCTTCGCACTTTTTACTTACCAACCGGAATGAATGTAAAAACACCACTGTTTATATAAAAACATCAATGAAAACATTTCTAATTTCCACTAAAAAAAGTAACTTTGGAAGAAATGCATTCATATAATTTGTTCGAACACCAAAATACCAAATCAGCCAATTGGGACTGAAATAATTTCAGAATCACTTTTTACACAACTTTTATTTATTTTATCCGTTCAAAAACACATTGACGTTTTATCGAGTGCGCTGAAGCAGCCAGTTGCTAATGACATTGTTATTACTGAGTATTGGGTGGAGAGAGCGCCAAGCACAACACAGCAGCGGCTCTACTTGGCACTGAGGCCCACTTCCGACACACTCATCACTTCCGAACTGATGGGTGGACCTAACTCTCCTGCAATTCAAAATTGCCAACTGTCAAAACTTGCATAGTATTCGCATTTATCAATATTAAATTCAAGGTCGAAACTATTGATAATGATTTAGGTAAGTAGTTTGAAAAATGATTCTAGTAATTTAAAATTTTACATTTAGTAAATAAATGTTTTCGTAAATATTTAGTATTTTATATTTTACCGGGAAATATGGTGAATTTTATATAGGTTTCATCGGCGATATTCACCTTGGCAGCGAAGCAATAAGGACCAGGATAGGGACAAACCACCAATACCCAGTGGGGGTCAACTGTGGGAGGGACTTCAGGACCCACAAACATATAAGAGGCACTCCTTTACGAACATATAACCTTTGCGATTGGGTTGTTCATACGAATAAGAAATAAATAATATATGGTTTCAGTTAATAAGTATATATATTAAATTGTAAAAAAAAAGATTGGGAAGGGTAAAACAATTATCGCAACGACTTTTGGACGGGTGAATCAGTTAATGTCAACCACATGTTAAGTATACATTCTAAAGCACAACTCCAACCGTAATGAGTAAATTAAGTAATAATAATAATCAATTTACGAAACCTCCTAGATAACAATAATAATGACCAAATGACTAAAACCTTATGAATGACTATCTTTGTTTACGATTTGCGATTAAACAGGTTGTTAAAAATACATTAAAATGTTTTGTCACTTACAATCCTACATATTTGTCGTCTCGTAATGCTTTGTGTTTGACCAAGTCAAGTGTCACAGTAGTGCCTTGGTTATCGTTATCAAACCATTATCACCCACGGGCCAAAAATTTGGGGAACCCATTAGTTTTTCTGCGCCACCTCTATTACCGACCGACGATAACGACGCTCAATGTCATATTGTCCAATTTAGCGACAATCGCCGCCTAACTGGCAGTGATAAAGGGAAGGCAAGGTCCGTGATAAGGCGATGGGCGATGTCCTGCCCCCCTAGAGTCCCCTAGTGCCCCCCTATCCCCCTCCAGGCTGCGGTGGTACGGGGCAGTTCAGCGTTCAGCCAGTCGGTGAGAGCGCGTCGCGCTGCTCGTTTGTGCTTGTGTCGCTCCGCGCTGTTCCCAAGTGATCTGGAATCTTTAGCTCGATTTTATAACTGGTAAGTTTATTTTTCTATATACAAATAATTGTAAAAATGCATATATGGTTTTGCCTTAAATATATATATTTTGAATAACGTTCTAATTAATTAAATTAATGAAGATCAATAATATTGAGTATAATTATAAGTGATGCTGAACATAATGATGCTGAATGAAGTGATGTTGATAGATAATTACTTTAAAAGCAATTTTTAAAGAAAATAACTTACTAGTTAGTTTTACAACAGGAAAAAGTTGAAGAAACAAACTGATATGACTAGTTATGTGCTTATATTTTAATTTATTAAAAAATAACTTCCGTTAATGGTCTACATATATTTCACTTTATTTTACCCAAATACAAAAAAAATCACATCATATGACAGCAGATAGAATAAATAGCAAATTAATAACAATGAGTTTAAATTAAATATATATTCTAATATACAGTGATTTTATTTTAGTTATTTGGAGCCCCCAATTTAAACAAGATCAAGATACTATACATTTAAAAGTACTCAATTTACATAGGTAAAAAATATATTTTTCCTTTAATGTTCAAAGTACAGGGACGTCTTTTAAAATGTGTCTTTAAAATATGTTTGAAAGGATAATTATCACCCACGTGTGCTTATGACTATATAAATTATAGCTGTTTTTGGCCTCTTACATTTAAACAGTCAACAAAATTGAAAAGGCCACCTGCAATTCTGTTGATGGTATCTCCCCCAGCAACATCCAAAGGTAACGTTTTCAGTTTTTCATGTGACTTTTGTCAAATCATAACGAATTGAATTACCATGATGTTTTAAGATTATATTTAAACAAGCGTTTGCACATTTTTAAACGTTTATTTATAAAAGTTTCGTTGCTAAAACATAAAAGTTTAGATTATAAACAAATAAATACAACAACAAATTTTTGCTTGCAGTTTGTACTCCGAGTGTCAATCTTGTACTAAATCAAACTTTAATATAATAGACTAATAAAAATCTATGATATTAAAAACATATATCCTTTTTCCATGAAATTGTTACTAAACAAATATATGTATTTTAGCAACGCTTTCATCTATTCATAAAGAAATTTGCCATTGAGCAAATAGAATATAAAAAAAAACCTTCAGGACTTCGGGATATGATTACTTGCATGAAAACTAAGAAAAAAGTACCTGTAAAGTTATGTCCTAAAACGCTTAGTTTTCCGTAGATCTGACTGTATGTGTCTTTTACATAATTAATCATATCTCACGAACCACTTAACGTATTAACTTCAAACTTGGTACGTGGATGACTATTAACAAGACCTATTTAAGTATGAAGTATCAAGATTCTACTTTGTACCATTTTAAAATGGTGGTCATTTTTAGATTTTAAAGCTTAATATCTTAAAAACCGTAAATTAAAAAAAATTTTACAAAAGACAAAAAAGCTGTGAAATTGTATTTCCTAAACAATGGTATAAAGGTTATTAAGATCGGACCATAAATAATTGATTTATTTCAATTTGTTTAATAGAGTACATACTTATTTTGCTATAATTGCCTCAAAATAAGCATGTATTCTATTAAACAAATTAATCAGTTATTTATGGCCCGATCTTAATAACATTTATACCATTGTTTAGAAAAAACAATTGCACAACTTTTTAACACTTCTAACATTTTTCGTAAAATTTACGGTTTTTAAGATATTAAGCTTTAAAATCTAAAAATGGCCGCCATTTTAAAATGGTAAAAATTAGAAACTTGATACTGCATACTTAAATAGGTCTTGTTAATACTCATCCACGTACCAAGTTTGAAGTTAATACGTTAAGTGGTTCGTGATATATGATTAATTATGTAAAAGACACATACAGTCAGATCTACGGAAAACTAAGCGTTTTAAGACATACCTTCACAGGAACTTTTTTCTTAGTTTTTATGCAAGTAATCATATCCCTGGTGGGTTTTTTGTAAACACCCTGTATAACTATTTATAGTTGAATTAAAAATTCATTAAAACGAAAGTGTGCGAAAGTTATACATATCGAGAGTATAACTAAACAAGATTTAACTTAAAATGATCTTTATAACTGGTTATGGATCAGTTTTACCTCCTTTCCAAAATAAATTAGGACTATTATACCTTTCTTTGATTTTAAAGTTTTAAGTAATATTTATATTTAGCTTATTAAAACCATTCAATAATTAATTAAATCGTCGGCTTTATTAGTGAATTTCCTATGGAAAGTGAACTATTAGCATGACCCGCACGGTGAAACTTAAGCCCGGGACCACCATAGAAGTTCCTAACATGACCCCCTGAACTTGTTTTGGGGGGTCGTTCAAAATTATATATATATATATATATATATGTATATATATGTATATATATATATATATGTGTGTGTGTGTGTGTGTGTGTGTGTGTGTGTGTGTGTGTGTGTGTGTGTGTGTGTGTGTTTGCCCTCTAGCGGTCGCATTTTTTGTTCGATTTACTTCTAATTTGGTAGGGACATTCCTTTCTGTAATCAGTTGGACAAGTTCGTTGGACAAAACAATCGGAAAACTTTAAACCCCTTTTTTGGGGATTAATCTTTCAAATTTTGAGTTTTCAAAAAGGGTCATAAAAGCCCCGGATGTATAATTACTCCTTATATAAAGATGGGAATTAGTGAGGCGAAACTTTTAAGCCCTCTCCCGTCATTCTAGCATAACTGTTTACCAAGTTACAGAATAAAATATGTATTGACCATACACAGTACGTTGTCTTATGGGGGTTTTACATCAGAAAAGCCTGTTATTCATTTGTAGGTGTACTTTCATCATCCCCGGCAACCTCACGCCTACTTTAAAGCCTGACTGGACCTTCTCCTAACCTTATAATGTGCAAAATTGTATTCCCAGCATTTTAGGTAAATGAAACCAGGAGCATCAGAACAGCAAAAAAATCAATGTTTTCAGATTTCAATAAAAATTGGAATAAATGTATGATTTACACTGATTTTGAGTTTTAAAAGTTTTTTATGTGGAAATTCACTTCCCTCACGTCAGCGCGCTGCGTGCGAACTCGTTTAATTAGCTGTAGTTAATATTACCACATTATTTAATTTGGTATAGTTAAAATGTTTTGTTTGAAGTAGACTAATATTTTATACACCTGTTTGAACATGAAGATGTATTCAAAAAGGGTGTAACATGTTTAATATATCTTATGGTGATATTAATAAAAATAAAACAAAATTCACTCGTATAGTTTAATTTTTACAATAAGTTAAGTTGTATGTTTAAAATTCAAATGTCCACAATAATCTCTTAAGCAACAAGATAAGTATCCTCCTTCTGTATATCCGTATTCATATGTCCTTATTTCAAATATACGTATTTCAGTTGAGATTTAAGGAATAGTTAAATTATCTTTAAGAACATACAATCTACACAAGATTAAAAAGGCGGTGTGAAATAATCACAATAATTTCCACTAACGGCAGTGATGTGAAACTCTTAAACCCTAAAAGTTGTTCCTGTGAACAATGGTACTTGTAAGAGGTTTATTTATTTATGTCCAACGGTAAACACCACTTACAAGTATACATATTTAAATTATTATGTAATGCATTCAAAAACTACCGAGAACAGTATAACACATTTTACACACACATAGAAAAAAAATATAGATAACTGAGCAACGTGATAACAAGTTAATTTGATAATCAGTCACACCGATCATCGTCAGCTCCAATGATGATAACTGAGCAACGTGATAGCAAGTTAATGTGATTATCAGTCACACCGATCATCATCAGCTCCAATGATGATAACTGAGCAACGTGATAAC
Source organism: Allygus modestus (assembly GCA_963675035.1). Taxonomy (NCBI): domain Eukaryota; kingdom Metazoa; phylum Arthropoda; class Insecta; order Hemiptera; family Cicadellidae; genus Allygus; species Allygus modestus. Next base: position 230,194,642 of record OY776112.1, on the reverse strand, counting down.
AAGTTAATGTGATTATCAGTCACACCGATCATCATCAGCTCCAATGATGATAACTGAGCAACGTGATAACAAGTTAATGTGATTATCAGTCACACCGATCATCATCAGCTCCAATGATGATAACTGAGCAACGTGATAACAAGTTAATGCGATTATCAGTCACACCGATCATCATCAGCTCCAATGATGATAACTGAGCAACGTGATAACAAGTTAATGTGATTATCAGTCACACAGTTATCATCATCAGCTCCAATGATGATAACTGGTATGATTGCTTGAAATCGATTTCATTGTACCTGCTTGTATATATGTTAGAGCACTGTGTAAGAGGAAGTATATTTTAAAGTTTTGTAAGACGTTTTTATTTAAATCCCGTCATTATAACGACACGTACCGAGCTAATAAAAAATATACTTAGTATTTAAACAATAAAAACGTAAGTACTGTAGTAGTGCATAGATCAATCACGGCAAAACGTAATAAGTAATTAAAGTACTTCGACATGTCCGGAACCACCGACAGATTGATCTCAGAAACTCGTTTTGCTGACCTTGGACTGTGGTTTCCAATGATTTTCCCAGGAGTAGGAGTAGGCGCCGCGGCGATGGAGGAACAAACCAGAACATTTCGACCCCGTTTCCGGATTATTAAACAAACCGCACTCATCTTTTGTTTCCGGAAGACGTTAAATTATTCATTCCTAAATAGCGGATATTTGTAAGCAGGAAACACATGATACACATGATTATTGTTCTGTAACTTATTATTTTTTATTGTAATGTGTAATGCAAATATGGAAAATAGTTTTTCAAAATACGAATTTTAACATGCATTATCCTATGATTGTAGTATGTTATCTTTTTGTTAACAATATTTCACTTACAGATAAAATATATATGATATTCCTATCGACAAATCCTTTTTTAAATAAACATGCTATCCAAGAAATTTGTATTCATATTTTACCAGACTAATCATAGTAAACAATCTGATAAATGTAGCAATTTGTTTCAAAATGGTGGCCATTTATAATTTTAAATAAAAATAACTAAAAAATATAATAAGCTACAAAAAACTCAAAAAGTGTTTTTTTTGTTGCCCGTTACTTTTTCTGTTTGTTTTTGCACTTATATTGTCGAAAAACAAACACTTTTGTAGACTAAAATTATGGTTTTAGGTTGTTTAGATACACAAATTGGAAATCCCCCTTATTTCTTAATATATTATTACATTTAACTGATTATTTTACCATATGCAAGTCTTATTAAATAAAGACAAAGACAAAATCGGAAATTAATCAGTTAATCCGTTCTATATATCAAACTATTTAAATAAGAAAAGATAACATAATTAGGAATTATGTATGGTTGCAGGAACATTTTTTACTCTGCATGATGAATCACTGGAAATATGTGGTTGGAAAAATGACGCAAATTTTTAGACCACTCAAAAATATGGTAGGCCAAGTATGCTTGGGATAATTAATTCGTTAATCATCAAATTTGAAAATTCACGTGACAAAGAATCACCCAGATTGGTAGCTTGGCACAAATCAGGCAAACAGCTAAAAGATCTACAGTTTTATATATTTCTATGCAAAATTACACGAGAAAACACTGAATTAAAAAAGTAACATTTTAAGTAGCTTTTTAAAATAACGCACTTGGAATGTGGTTTTATTTGTTGCCGATTAAATTACACAATTACTCAATTTAAACATAAAGGCAAATACAAACAGTATACAAATCAAATATAACAATACAAACCGCACAGTTCCGTGGACGAAACCCGAGGGTAATACGTCGTGCACAACGCTCGAAATAGTAAAGAATTGTAGCGAAATATTTAGTACCATTTAAACAGTTTACAATAAACTCATCAGGCCCAAGCAGAAGCTGAATTTCTGGTTGGGCCTGATAATGACCGGTGCGACTGGTTGAAATCGATCGTTTTATACCATTATTTATGTTTATTTACCTTCTTGTAAGTACAGTATAAGTGTAGACGTCGCGTCGTTTATTGTTTCCTGTCTGGGTAATTGTAACAAAACGTATTATTCTACTGAAAAAAAAAAAACTGTCCACAACTAATGAAATCGATTCCGATTGCTGATTACACTTTCCGTAGCCAAAGACCGATTTATTAAGTACGATATTATTTTGCAGACTGTTAATAATGTTAATATGTAACAAATTAATTTAGAATACATATAAATTTTATGTCTAGCAACATAATTAGATCAGGTGTGGAATTGACATTGAATGGTATTAATTTGGGAATTACTGTAATTTATTACACTCCGTAAATTGCAACAGGGCCCCAGGACACGGAGCTATGCCACCAGGGAGCTCTAGTGTCTACACCTCTTAATATCACTGCTACACCACCGCCATCTATACTCTCTAGGTAATAAACCCACAAATAAGTTCCCCTATCTCATGTTCATTCTCTATCCCTACATTCAAATGCAATTCAACACTAATGATTTGTATTGAAATCACAACATCACTATTGAGTTTTTTAATGCCATGTTTTTATTAGTATGCCTATTAAGACAACATTGGTTAAAAACCTAATCGAATACGAAGTATGTATTGACAAATTAAAGTTTTAAATAAGTAAAGGTACTGTACACAATTGACTTTGTGTTTTGTCTTCCTTCATTTCTGTCCTAATTTTAGCTAATACCTTTATACAAAATTTACCTTTATAAAATATTAAGTTGTGAGTTGTTAGGTTTCAAATTAATTAGTTTAACTTGAGCTGTATAAAAAGGCACTTAAAAATACATTAAAAGTTTCAATTGAACCAATATAAAAGGAAGCCTGCTGACAAAGCTTTTTTGTGACTGGAACTAATTAAGTTATAACAGAGTACTTTCTACCTTTCATGATGGTAATAGTGGGTAGTCATATTACAGTATATATACTACAGCAGTCTAATTATTTATGCTTATTAACTATAACTAGTAAACCTGTTGCTCGAAATCGAGCTATATTTCGCTTTGATGATCATGAATTGTATTGGTATTACCATTTATATCGCTAATTCAGTCCTGCTTCTCTCAGACTATTAATAGATGGGCGTGTGGCAATTGTTTTCAATTCCGATTGCGTATAAATGTCTTTTCCAAATATATGATAACTCATTTTTTCCGAAACTAATTTTTAAATATTTTTACTTGATATTGGCTATTTTGCTTTGCTGTAAATACTCTCAGGTCCACAATGTGCCAACTCTCTAAGTTCAGGGTTTTGAACAATATTCATACATTTTGTGTAAGATGTCATTGTTGATAAAGGAAGTTTTAATACAATCTTGCACAAATTTCATGGCATGCTAATTTTGGTTCACATTTTATGAAGACTCTGAAAATAAGTATGGGATAATTTATTGCCTTCCAAGACATAAATTCTGATTTTCAACTTGTTACATCTGACTATTCTGATTCCCATGTTTAACTACTATCACCAACAACAGAACAGATGATCCTGAAATTCCGCTAAAACTACGTCCTTCTCCCGTCACCATAGGGTTATGGGGCTCCTCCCCACTGGAATTTATACGTAGTTATGTTTAGTAACAAATTTATAATTCTGGAATGATGGAGCTAAAATTTGGTAGGAAGATAAGTAGATAAGAATATAACCTACATATCCACACTAAAAATAGTTTGGGGCTCCGCCCTACTGGCATTCAATATGTACATGCTTAAAATAGTCAGAGTTAACCTCATGGGGTAATGACTTGATTTTAGTTTCCACGGCAACTATATTTTCGAAAAGAGGAAAATTAACGAAAATTAACGGTAATAAAGAAAGTAAAACCAGGTTTACATACCTTTTCCGTCCAAACATTTCAAAATTGATCCTGTCACCTATTAGAACGACATGTTTCAGAATTCAAAATTCCATCTTCTGGCCACACAAAAACGTCCGTAATTCATTACAGAATTCGTCAAAAAATTGAATTTTTATTTTATTTTGTATACACAAAGTTTAGGGGGCATTTTAAAAATGAATAAAATAAAGAAAGGTCACGTAAACAAAGTCGCACCAGCTACCAGCTGGTGCCATATTTTAGAATAACAAATAATAATAATACTTCCTTGAAAATCAACTACACTTTGCTACTAAGTATGATTAAACATTAAAAAGAAGAATATTTTAAACTGTTTGGTATTATTAAAAAGAAAAATATAATTTTTGTAATAATTCAGCCTTAAGAATATATTTAAGGTGTATACTATTTAACATGAAGTTTTTATATTACTAAACTAACTTATAATAAATTTAGTTATATGTCCTTGAAGGATATCTTTTAAGTACAAAATAGAAATAAATATAATCAACAAACTTTATTCAATTTAGGTACAATTAAAAGCAAACAACAAAGACAAATCAATGATTAAATAAAAAAAATATATATATATAAATGATGCTCCGGTGCTCAACAAATTAGGTAGATAACATATATACTTAATGAGGTTCTTATTCAGGGAGGGGTTCTTTGCCAAGGCTTTATAGAATATTTTATATATAGAATAGTTTATTCTATTCTATATATTTATAGTTTATATATATATATATATATAAACTATAAATATATAGAATAGAATAAACTATTCTATATATAAAATATTCTATAAAGCCTTGGCAAAGAACCCCTCCCTGAATAAGAACCTCATTAAGTATATATGTTATCTACCTAATTATATATATATATGTATATATATATATATATATATATATATATATATATATATATATATATATATAGTTTATTTCTATTCTATAATAGGCTATAATAGAATAGTTTATTACACTTTACAGAAGAAATACACAAGGGCACAAAGAAACAAAAAACAAACACTTTTGTAGATTAAAATTGTGGTTGCAACATGTAGACCACGACATGTCTAAAGGATAAAGGATGTCATGATAAAGGAATTCTTTAATTCCTTGTAAATTTGTAAGGGTAATGCTGGGTACCCTTTATTGAAATTCGGTATAATAAAAAAAATGAATTTAGTTATTGTAAGTTACTTCAATATATTATTACGGTAAAATCCCCTCCAGCGTCGTTACCTATGTGCAATGTCCATGTGGTCAATTTTAATAAACAAAAAAATGTCCTTGGAGATCTTGGGTTTAGTAATTTGGAAAAACAACTTTAAAACATAAATTTAGTACTTTCGAACATGTTAATTAAATCATTTAATGGATGCAATTAGATAAAAATTATAATAAATGTGCAAATCTGAGTTAAATGTCCATCTTCTTTAAAATCTTCCCAACAATAGCCTTCTTGTTTATCTTTGTCTTCCAGATGTTGGTGTATTATTGAGCACAGCACTTTAGATTCACTTTCTCAACTTGGGTTTGGATACTATAAGCAGTACATCTGATAACCTTGATTCACGTTAAATGTTATTACCTTATTCCAAAATAGGTTGATTTAAAATAATATGTAACTAAAATTAAATTTAAATACTTGAATTTCGCATAATGAGAGAAAATAACTTTCTTACACTATTCTTATAACTAATATATTACAAGCATTCATACTTTTGCCATGTTCAGATTAATATTAAAATCAGTTTTCCTTTTATTTAATAATTATTATATAAATTAAATATGCAAGATGCATTATAAATCAAAAATATCCCATCTGGCCAAAAATTAGCAATAAGGTTCATTACATTATTTTGTTTAAACAGCTGATTTGACTCTACCTACACCATAGTTGCCATAGTTTTAGTTGCTCAGTTGAACTCTAGGCTGGACTCTGCCTTCTGCTGTGGGACCTAGTACAGTGTTTACATTTTCAACAGCCAACGAGCTGATCCCTTTAGATACTTTATTTATTTGCAAGTATTATAATTTAGGCCCCCCTATATACGGAGTGCTTCGCCTCGAGATGCCACCACAAGCCTATCTCGTGGGCTACGCAGATGATGTAGCCGCAGTCATCACGGCTCGGAATCCGGAGTTAGCCCAGCTTCGCCTCAACCAGGTGATGTTTCGGGTCAACAGATGGGTCATGGACTTGAGCTGGCGGTCGCCAAGACCGAGATCGTCATGCTCACACGACGGAGGATCCAAACAGTAATCCCTATGACTGTTGGTGACGTGGAGGTCCAGACGAAGACTGCGGCGAAGTATCTGGGAGTGGTACTTGACCGCCGCCTCACATGGTGGGAGCACATCCAGGCGGTTTGCAACAAGGCGACGAGGGTTGTTCTGTCGCTCAGCAGATTGATGGGGAATTTCGGAGGCCCGAGGTCCAGCAAGAGGCGACTTCTCATGTCCACCGTCAACGCCACTCTCCTGTACGGCGCAGAAGTGTGGGCGGGTGCCATGAGAGTCAAAAAACACAGCAAGAGAATTCTCTCCGTTCAGCGCAGGGCGGCTCTTAGGGTTGCCTGTGCGTATCGCACTGTGTCTGGACTGGCTGTAATGGTTGTGGCTGGAGTGTTTCCCCTTGATCTGCTCGCCGCTGAGAGGCAGAACATCTTTCACCGTGCTCCTGATCTCGGAAGAGAGCAAGCTGCTGTGGAAGCCAGACTCGAAACTCTGCGAGTTTGGCAAGAGCGTTGGAACGGTGGACTGGAAGGGCGATGGACGTTTCGTCTCATCAGAGACATAAGCCCGTGGTTGAGCCGTGCATTTGGGGAAATTGACTTTTTCTTGTGTCAATTCCTGACGGGCCACGGGTACTTCAGGGAATACCTTTTCCGCATGGGGAAGGTGAGGTCACCTCAGTGTAGTTACTGCCCGGAGGAGGTGGATGATGCTCATCATACTTTCTTCCGGTGCAGTCGTTTCGCTGAAGACAGGAGGAGGCTCGTCTCTGCTGTTGGCGATCTGTCCCCGGACGTCGTGGTGGGGGCGATGCTTCGAAATGAAGACTCCTGGAGAGCGGTTGCGCTCTTCGTGCAATCCGTTCTTCGGGGAAAGCGAGACGAGGGATGCTTAGGTGACCTCTAAGTTTCCCGAAACGGTGACGTGACCCGTCTGGGCGCAAGACACGCGGGCCAGTGCCGAAGTTGTCCGATAAGGGTTCCGGCCTGGTTTTTTTTTCCCCCCGCGGCTCCGTAGGAGGTTTGGTGGGTATACCTCGTAAGAGGGAGTCCCACACTGTTCCTTTGGGTTCGCGCATTAAGCGTTCCTCCTACGTAAAAAAAAAAAAAAATTTAGGCCCCCCTATACAAATTTGGTTATTAAATTTGACCTAGATTTCTATTTCTAGGAATATCTAGATTTGAATTTTGTATAACAGTATGCTTCAATTCTTCATTATAACTGTTTAGTTGATTGAAACGCCCGACTAAGCGGTTCATGGAGGATTGAGGTTAAATGTTATCTTACTGCTTGCATTGAAGTATTTAACGTTCTATAGGCTAATTCTTTCATTTTTGTTATAATACAAATAAACTTAAATTCTAAAAGTTCGCTCCCCTAAATGTAAATAAAATGATTTTAATGAATAACAAAAGTGCAGGTGGGATTAGCTGTAAGTTAAATTTTAGGCCTATGATTATCTTACATTGAATTTGCTCACATAATATATTTTGCTGTGTTATCTTACAATTTTAAGTTAAGGTAGGGTTGTATTGTAACAACGTTTCATTTGCTGCACTTTGAGATAAACGTTATAATCTCACTCCATGCTAACATTCATAATCAAAATTATGAGCATGTCGCGTTACGTTTCCGGTAGTGGCCATGTGTTCTTGCTGATAAACTGTGCTGATTTACTATATCCAGTTGCTTGATCACACATTTCAAAACAATTCTTCCTCAATGTTAATCTTATGGACAAATTACGAACTTTAAAGGCGGCTAGGGCCCATCTCTTAAGCCCGATCTTTATGAAATTTGGGCACAAATAACTTCAGACTAAGATCTATCCAGTGACACCAAAAATATCAAAAACGGTTGAAAACTGTAGGTGGAGTTCCAGTAACAAAAAAACCCCAAGTGTATAAAATAAGTATAGAGTTTTAAATAAATGCAATAAATTATAAATTTACTGTGCATTATCTTGAAGAGTTATCTTGAAGAAATAAATCATATAGCAAATCAATGTTTGTTATGACTATATTGTTATGACTATATTTATTATGACTATATTGTTATGACTATATTTATTATGACTATATTGTTATGACTATATTTATTATGACTATAAATCTATATTTGTTATGACTGCTATATATTTATATCAAAATTCGAGAAAACGAAAGCCCCTTATGGCAGACGATGATTCTTCTTATTTGGTCAGATGAAAATTTAAACATCTGTAGACCTTGGAAATGATACTTTTCACGATGTTAAATTTCAATAGATGTTGTTGACAGTATCTGTAATTTAAATAATTAATTCTGTATAGATATCCCTACAAACAAATACAAAATTACACTGGACTATTTATATCTCTAGAACGGTGTAGCCATTCGATTTCCAATGTTGTATGATTCCTAACTTGATTAAGGCGTATTTACACTAAACTAATTACCAGTTTTCGATAATCCGTAAAAATCATGCTTATTAAACTTTTTAAATAATAATAACTAAAAAAAGTTAATTTAAGAACCAAAGTATCTTTTGGTAGACCGTTTAGCTTCCTTTGTAAACTTATACGCTGGTAAAATATTAGTTCATTTATCCAACACTCTGTATAACTACACAGTACGTAGAACTCCGTTACATTATTTTGTGCAATAAGTCCACTTTACAAACTGCTTGTTGCCCTGATTTCAGAGATCAGTTAATGTGAAAACATGATATATTGAGAGTAGAGGCAATATGGGGAGTCTGGGACAGCTGAAAAATAATTGTTTTTAAATCAGAAGTGACGTTTGAGTGACGTGGTGATGACGTATGTGTGACGAGAGGGTGTGATGACGTCACGGCGATGACGTATTGGTGTGACGATACACATACGTCATTGGATGTGAGGTAATGTGAAAGCGGGTGGATTTATATTCGTTAAGAAACTGTTTAAAGTCGAGAGAGAGGTTTGAAAATGAATTTGGTGGTTGCTGAGTGTCAAACGATTGAACAAACTGGTGGGCTGTAAAAAGGCCGTTTGTTACATGTATTTAAAATCTTTTGGTGTGACGAACGACATACGTTATTGGATGTGGGGTAAAGTGAAAACGGATGGATTAATATTTGTTCCGAAACTGATAGAAGTCGTGGGAGTGATTTGAAAATGAATTTGGCGGTTGCTGAGTGTCAAACGAATGAAACATCTGGTGGCCTTGAAAAAGGCCGTTTGTCACATGTCCTTAAAATCTGTAATTTACACAAATATTGCATAAATCTCAGTTGATAGACCTCTTCTGTTGATCTCAGCCTTCAGCGCAGCGAGATATTCCATCCGCCGAGATATCGCCGGCCACTGCTCTGGAAGCATCGTCGGTTGGGCAATGTATGACATGATCGCCTTTATCTCATTGAAGTGATTTTCTTGTAGTTCGTCCTCAGACATAGTTGAAATTGCTCTCATTCTCTCCCCATGCTCCGCAATCAGGGTGATCTCCACCAACTCTTCGTCGCCGATGTCTTTGGACCACAGAGTAGATGCAGACATGTTGGCGGATCGGTGTCAGACGAGAGGATGGTAGTGAGGATCAGACAGACATGATTTTATTACTTGTTTATGCTTAGTCATCACGAAACACTGACAAGTAATTGGCTAAAAATTATCCAATTAAATGTAACCATTTTATAGAAAAAAACCTAGAGTCATTGTTACTCCCAAGTGGGTGGGTGGTTACGGACATGTAGAAACAAGTTCAAGGTCATCGAAAGTGGTTTTTAAAAAAAGATTTGATAATTTATTTGTCAAAGATTACAAAGATTTAATCAAGGTTCACATAACTTATCTTTACAGCAAACTAGGTATATTGTATTAAACATTATTTCCTTCTTTGTACTTTGGAGGTTCTTGTGGTTGGCTTTCTTCTTCGTACTTTGGAGGTTCTTGTAGTTTGGTTTCTTCTGTATTTTCGGATGTGGCATTCGGAGACCATTCAGTGGGTGATTCAGTCGTCTCCGAATCGCAGAAGGTTGTGCTGTCGAATTCAACAGTAATCTTCATTACCATCGGAGGATGTTCCGTCATCAAATGCAGGAGTGTTTCGTGAAGTATTCCCAAATCCACTTCGTCTTGCATCACCAGATGAAATTTCATTATGTTGATGGGTTAAGTTCGTTCTTGACGGTACGAGAGCTGATGGAGAAATGATAGCTGACCACTAGTACGGGTTCTATTTATGTCAGAATAAAATGGTGGGGGTAAGTCCGACACTTTCAAAACTATGTCAAGGTCACAGTGATGAGTTTTTTAAAAATATAATTACATAATACCTAAGTAAAAATAATACATAATTAAAAAGGTAAAATAATCAGAGATTACAATGGAATTTTACGCTATGTACAAAACTATTTTACAAAGTATTGTTAACATGGATTGTTATTTCTGTAGAGTTGTTTCCAGAAGGTCCATGGGAAACTAAATACAATACGCCGGGCTTGACAGAATCCAAATCTTCGTTCATAAGAACATTAACAAATCTTTTCGGGAGGTAAACTTGGAATTTAGGTTTATCTTCTTCTTTGTAGGGTGAATCTCCAAGAACAGCTATAACTGCTTCACCAACTGATGTATCCAACTTTTTCATCGAATGCACAGCATAATGTTTTTTCTCTTGAAGTTCGCTACATCTTTTTGTTGCTAGGAGATCGGATTTTGAATGTTGGTTGAATTTTTCTGCAAGAGATTGTAGTGGAGAAGGTGATGCCATTGTGGAGAAGCTGATATGATTCTTTTGCTAGGTGTTGTATTCTGTAAGAGATCTTGTGTCCAACTGATATTACGGAGGTACGTGCATGGGTATATGTGGATTTCCCCCTCCACCGGATATAAATCGGCCTACTCTGTATGCTCGTGACAATGCACAATTTGCAGTTTTATGCTGAGGGCTTTTTACTCCGATGCAAAGACCATTTAATTCCGTTGCAAATTCCTTATCCAACACAATATCCGTCACATTTGAAGTACTGTACATTCTGATCCACTTTGATTTTTCATCCCCAGTAGTGTAGATTTCGTCATACTGTTGACAATAATGGTACATTATGCTATCCAGCTCTTTGTATTGTGTAAATCCTTCGTCCCAGGTGATGTGATGAAGATACTTCATTAACCATTTATTGGTTCTAGAGCTTTTGCTATTTAACTTCTTAAAAGGAAAAGGCGGCTTAAAAAGAAAATAGTTAATGACATTAGTAGATATGTCAAAAAAAGCTAGTTCTTTTATGATATATTTGTCTTGGTTGTTCCTGAAAGCTTGAAATTCTACTACGCACTTTTTGGACATTCTAATATTATAATTAAAACAAATTGGTTTGTCCATTCCGTATCAATGTAATTTTGGTTCTATGAAACATTTCTCACTGCAGCAGTATGTATTTATTTTTGCAACTGTTAACTGATGGGAAGCTTGCAATCAACTGCACTCATATAGCCCCAATATTGTCATATATATATACGGTGAAAATAAGAATAACATGTGGAAACCTGAATTGTTTCAAGGTCACGTAAATTAGTTTTTAAAAATGTTTAAGTGCTCCCAGCATGAGCACTTTGTTGATGCAATCTACCGTATAAACAGTCAGAGTTTGCTAACATTCATTCGCATTTAGTGTATCTCTCTTCTACACATGTACCGTTACATTTCAAACATTGATATTTCAATTGTAGCGTTGACGTGTTGACTTGAAAAGATTCATGTAGAACTTTTTGTTCGTAGTCCGCAAATTCATTTTTGTTATCCTCGTAACACTTTCGACAAATCCTAAGACTATCTTTTTCATAGAAACATATTAAAGCCGTCGCACAATTTTTATAATGTTCATTCATAATTTCTTCAGCTATACTTTTTGGTAGTTGGCTTACAATTTTTTTTAAATCATTCGTATCCTGATATTCTTTGAGTAACGCTTGTTTCCACAGGTTATACTCCTCCATTTTTTGTTGAATCTACGAGAGCGCATGAAGTTGGTTTTCACTGGGCAAGAGCTGGAGTTGTTCTGAGATGGGGTGGGTGGTGTGACAGCTATTTATACTAATTCAAACCTTCATTTCCTAAAAATTAACACTCTATTGCAGTAACCATAGCATTCACATATTCTACATGCTATTCCGTCTTGTTATTACTTTTGACTCTACTTCTATATCCACATCCCAACTCTTCCTGTTTGCACAATATTGTAGTAGACATTCACAAAGACCTTTGCGACATTTGTTACAATATTTTATTATATCGCTATACAGTCCAAATTTCACACACATTTTAGGACAACATGTATAACAGTGTTGGGATTTGTACAATGTGAAAGTTTCTCGTGTTGGAGTTGGAAGTTTATATGTTTTACATCGACATTTACAAATACCATAACTTTCACATATTTCACAGGCTAATCCGTCTACCTCTAGTTTCGGTCGCACAAAACACTTGTTTTCACAACAGTATCTTTCCATTTTATGAAGTTTACTTAAGCATGTAATAAACAAGACTGAGTAGGATAGGTACTGTTTGGAAGCTTGGAATCAACTGCACTCACACAGCGTGAGTATTTTCATATGTATATAGTCAGCGAAAAGAAGAATAACATATGCAAACCTGAACTGTTTCAAGGTCACGTAAATCTTTTTTTAAAAAGTTTTAGTGCTCCCAACATGAGCACTTGCTTGACGCAATCATTCAAATAATTTTACACTTTTTGTTTATTTGAAATATTCTCCGGCAATTCCTTTGTTGGAGAAACTTTAATTTTGGTTCCTTCACTTCGAAGTTTATTAAAAAAGAATCCGGTCCTTCTGTAGAACGACACCTCTTGAGGCAATCTGTTGTATATAGAATGATCTATCGGGCCATAGATCAGTGGTAAAACTGGATGTGTGTTCACCGAACTGTTGAGGTAATCAAAAATAAGTGGAGCATATGTGACGAGTTGCTGAATGTATCTGATTATTACTGGTGTTAGATTCGACAGGACTTGAAATTCTTCCAAAGTTAAAAGGATTTTCTTATTGTGTTTAGAAAGATCTCTAAATCTCACAAATTGAGTACCTCGAAGTCTGATGTTGTCGATTTCTAAATCGGATTCGTTAAATCCAATTGCAGTTTTTCGTCCTGTCAAGTTGTTGTATAAGTAGGCTTCAATGATAGATACATGTTTAGTAAATTTATCCCACATGTCTATCGTAAGTAGCAATGAGGCTTTCCCGCAATGGTTAATTAGCACAGCAGGATTAAAGTTCAAAGATTTGAAAACACCAACAGTAACAGTTTTATCCATGTTTAAATTCAATGGATACATTGCGCGTAAAAATACATCAAATATCACATCCATATTTTGTTCATCATATTCATTTTCACATCTTTTCCTTTTCCTCTGATCATTTCCTTCGAAAGTTAGAAATCCTGAGAGTCCAGCCTTAATCTCCTCAGTAGTTGTTGTGTCCTTTTCTGCGGACTCTTCTACATTTTCAGCTGGTGTTGTATTAGTTTTAACATCATCATTATTATTATTATAAGGTGTAATTGTGTCTTTGACAATTGGAAAAGAAGTGGTTTCCGTAGTTTTTACAGAGTCCTCACTAGGATTACCAGGTGAAATTGTGTCTTTGTCAGTTGGAAAAGAAGTAGTTTCCGTTGTTTTTGCAGAGTCCTCACTAGGTTTTGTGTTTTCAGGTAAGTCTTGATTCGACGTTTTAGATGCAGCTGTCACCTCTGTTGATGCAGACTCGAGCGTTACATCTTCAAGAAAATTAGATGGCATACTGTCCATTTTAACTATCAATGTTGTCTTGATGTCTGCAGGTGGTATACTGATGTCCTCTTGCAGAAGAATCTCCCTTTTATAAACTTGTGGCGGGGGTAAATATATGTAGGTGCTGAATAATGTGGTAAAAACATCTATATTATTCTTCTAACCACGCCTGTTAGAGGGGTGTACGTTACGATTGTATCATGTAGTATCAAACAATACGCTGTTGTTTGGTCTGGAATATTCTCTTCCAACTCAAACTCGATGCGAATATCTACTGTTGATGATTTAATTGATTCGTTTTGTTTTGAACAGTCTATGACTGCAATTGGTGCGAGACTCTTGAATGTTTCAGGGTTGAGGAGAGGCGAGTTCGTCCTTCCATAGTATGACGATTGAAACCTAGCATACATATCGTATAAAATACCATATCTGTCCTTAGAAAACATTACATTAAGACTGTCATAGGGAAAGAATTGTGAGTTTAAAAACAACTTAATATTTGAAAGTTTACAATGATCAAAGCTACTGGCATTAGCTGTAATATTAGATCTTTTATTTGTTTGCAGAGCAAAAATAACATATCTAGGCTTTTCTAAATTACTCGAAGTCTTCACAGCCCACGTTTGACGTTGAGTTTTAGGCAAGACAGGCCATTCATGCATTTCCCAGCTTCTAAAAGGAACCACAATATCCCTATCAGAGTCCAGAATCCGTAATAGACTTACTCGTCGTTCATCGGCCAAGCGTACATGAGGTACTCTCCAAACTATTTTATCTAACTTCAATTTCCATTCAAGTGTTGTGGGAGTTGTTCCGCTATCAGCTTGTATAATATCCACATCAGAGGATGATCGCAGTAAAACCAATTCTTGTTTGACATTAATTATTATTCTTCTGTAGTCTTCAGCGAATCCTAGTAAGAGCCGCAACGGAACGCAAAAGTCGAAATAACCACTTGAATTAGGTACTATTTTGGTCGTAGTTGGTAATATCCATCCGGCTGTTTTTAAAGCGTTCGTTTCATTAGGTGATAAAGAAACCAACCCTTTAAGCGTACTGCTTATACCGACTTTTTTAGTCGAATCTACTACAATGCCAGATATTTCGTACCGGATTTCTTCAAACAAAAAGGCCATTGGATTATTTATGAATGGTACTTTTGATGTTGTATTTTCATCTTTTTCCAAAACCCTTCCTTCAATATAAATATAGCTTTCAGACGGTAAAGTATATGCATCTTGATGTTGTATTGGAATTCGGATCTCATCATTATTTCCTAATTTCGATGAAGCGTAAGGGTTGTGAGTGTGAAGCTCCTTCTCCCACAACGTTTCGTCGAAAACCGGTCCATGTTTTATATCCAGTATGTCCATTATCATTGACTCTGAAACCAAGTCCTTCTAAAAATTTAATGTTCTCTCTAGTTAACCTCTCTACGTTAGGAGATATACTAGAATTGTCTGATGTTTGTTTAGTGTTATATGTAAATTCAAGTCCCATCGTTATTTTACGGTGCCTGTCTAATGTGTAAACGTACAGTAATAATTTCTCCTCTGAAATCCACGATGTCACCGTCTTGATCTAGTACGTTCAATACGATGTCTGAAATATGAGTGGAGTTTAATGGAAGATATATCAGATTATGAGGTTTTTCAATTATCTTAAATCCAGGTGGAACGGTTGGATAAAACGAATGTAAAATATGTTGGTTCGATCCATCTTTATAAGCCCCTTGAACTATGTTACACGTGATATTTATAGTATTAACTTTAATTATGTTCACAGTTTTTGGACTTGTATGGTAGATATTTGGTTCAAGAACCGACTTGTATAATGGGAAACCAAGTAAAGGACCAATCGATGCTGGTAGAGTGAAATCCATATAAAACTTGCATTTTATTTCACTTCTTAAATTGTTATTATTCGCTCTTAGTTCAATTACATCCTTTCCTAACTTATTTTGAAGTTCTCTGTTTATGTCAGCTATTTCATAAGCACCAGTTTTAATCTCAACAAATTCACGTACATCAGCCAGACCTTCAGTATTTTTCTTTCTCACGTAGTGAAATTTATTATTAACACCTTCTATTATGTTTGGGATTGAGTTGTAAGTAGTAAAATCCAAAAGTGCAATTTCCCACTGTCTATCATCTCTCAGGTGTAATGGTGGAAATAATGTACTTCGTAAAGTTGATGTTGAACCACTAACTGTTACAGTACAAGACGACATCTTACAGTTGACTGACACTTGTGGCTAGAAATTCCAAACATAAATGTCCACATACTGACGTGTCTTCTCTTTGTTTTCTATCATAATTGAAAACTACGTTAGGTACTGCACCGAAATACACTTGTAACTCTTTAGGAGGTGGAAGATTCCCAAAACTGTCGAAATAAAAAACAGAATCAAATATTTTCTTATAACAAACCCAATGTGTCCCAGCACCATTAGCATAATCAAGGTTTACAATTGCGGCTTCATTTTTCCAGATTTTTCTTGGCAATCCGTTTCGCATGAACACCCCTCTGAAAAAAGGGATTTTTAAACATGATGCATACCGTTCAAGTTCCTCGTTGTTCAAAGGTTTATTCGGCAAAATTAATTTGTTTTTATTTAATATGCACGGTATGGTCTTAGGTATAATCCTCTTCCGTTTACCTTTTTTTTTGAACATTTTGAACACTTTTTTCGCTTACGATTAACTCTCTTATTAGTATTCCTTCTTTTACTAGTGCCCCCACCGGAAATATTTCTTCTGCGACGTGTGTTTGTTTTTCTTCTCCTCGATCCTCCTCCAACTGCTGTTTTGGCTTTCATGGCTGCAGTTACTGCTAATGCAGCTGCTCGTTCACCAACACTTGCGTCACTTGATTTTACTCTCTGCCAAGCTTTTTCAGCAAGAGCTCTATCTGCAATTGATCTTCTTTCCGAATCTGAGTAATTTGAATATGCAATATCGTGTGCTCTGCAAGCTTCGTCCAATTTGTTTATTCCAGGATCTCCTCGTACCAAACGCTTTCGCAATTTCGTACCTGGACCACAATACTGATAACCTCCAGGCAAATGTAGCTCAATTGGAAGTGCGTCAACAGCTGTGTTTATTAATGCACCTGTAGGTAAAGTGGAAAATGCTTTTTTAAAAAGAGACACTGCGCTACTAGTGAGTCCTCGTCCTCTTTTCATGAGTGATAGTTCACTACTGAACGTCTTCCTTCCATGTATGATAATTTATTTTTGTTTTAACACCTTACTTCATTAGATTACTCTAACGTCTGGCAGTGATAATGACTCTTCTGCATCACTGTTTGTATCATATATTGCGTTTACACTGTTTGAAGGTGTTCCCCGACTTTCCTTCTTCGAAGAGGTGAAAAGAATCACCATAGACTGTAATTTGTCGATTTTTTGGTAAATATCTTGTTTTAATTGCTTTATTTCTTCCAAAACAAATCGCCTATTCACAGCATCTGTATCTTTTTCTGCAATTGCCACATGTATAATTCTTTTATATTTAGCATCAAACATGGTGTCATTTGTCTCGCAATTTAATGTAAATGTACGAATTGTTCCAAGGTTTACTGCTTCATCTTTGTTAATAGGATCTGCAATATTGCACAAACGTTTCCTTCTTAGATCATAGTTTCCGTCTCGAGTCAACTGAAAACCTTCTCCAGGTGGACCTCTCAAAACCTCTCGAACCAAAGAGCTCTCATGACGACCGAACTTATCAACACTCATCTTTAGACTGAATACTTAAGCTATGTATCCCCGACCTTTTAACTCTTCCGTTAAAGCAATCATTTCGTTATCCAATCCGTTATGCCCAGCCTGTATAGATTCATATATTAATCGCATTCTGTCAACCAGCTTATTCACATTATTATAGTATATAATATTTGTATCATACACCGATTTCATCGACATTCCTTTACCCTTAGCCTTCGGACGTTTTCCTCTAATACTAGAAAACAGCTTTGAAATAACTTCTCTATACTTCTCCGATCTATTTCTATGAATAGGTGTATTATGTGAATAACCTTTTCTATGGGAGTTGGTTAAAATACATATGTTTTTAAAATCATTCAAATCCTTCTTAGTATATTTTTTTGGAGAGGGTTTAAAGATCAATTCAAACAGTCCAGCGGTACCCTTAAAAGTTTGGTCTTTAACTGTTATATTATCTTTGTCATCTATCTCTAGCATACTATCCCCCATACGAAGACCGTCTTTTTCCAAGCGTGCTCCATACACGTGGTATTTACTCGATTTATGTGCACCATGTAGCATTTTTAGTATATAATTTCGTGAAAGAGGTCCTTTTTTGCCAATTTCTTTACTTAAAATACTAATATTTGTGGGGGATTCTGTTGGTTCTAAAGGATCTGTTTCACCTTCAATGTCGGATTTACTTTCTTCTTCATCTTCTTTATCTTCTTCTTCTTCTTCTTCTTCTTCTTCTTCTTCTTCTCCTGAACGACTCGTTCTGCTAAATGACTCTGACCCAGATTCTGATCCGTATGTTCCTGAAGTTTCATCTTGTTTAACGATATTTTTATCTCGTTCTTTTACTTCTTGATCTAGTAGAGTCGATTTGGTCATTTTATCATTTATTTTATTCAGGGGTTCGACAATGGGCTTGAAGGTTTCCTCCAAATATTTATTTCTAGCCATCAATCCTTCTTTTAGTAGCAGGTTTTTCTTCCGTATTGAGTCACTTAGGACTTTTATTTCACTAAGCAACTCCTCCTGGTTCGACATTATTAGTTCCGACTGTTCTCAACGCCTTCACCACAAATACTGAATTTGTTATAGGCAGAAGTCAATGTAATAAAACAAATCCATCGAACCCTATTCTGTAACGACCATTTGTCATAGATCTTTCTTTATCTATAACTAAAAACCCATATTTTTCTTTCCAAGCTTTCCCACACACATCTCGAAATTTTTCAAATGACATATCTGCACCAACATGATCGTTGTATATATGTTTGAGATTTTTTTCATCCTGCTTGAAAACAATTAAAAAGTTTACGTTGTCTCTAATTAATTGTTTCGGGATTTTACTATATGTTTGACCTATGTAAATAGAGTCAATATGATTATGTCTACCCATAGAGAAGTATGTTCTTATCCTATCATGATTTTCAGAAGAAACATCGTCAAAAATAAAAACTGAATACGGTTCAGCATTGTTAGGCTCTATAATCTCACTACTTGCGTCAAATTTATGCAATGAAACATCGGGTACATCATGCAAAATCTTTTCCAATAATAAATATTTTGGTTGATTTAGAGATTTGGAAAAAATATAAACATTATTGAAGCTTAAGCCGTTTGGTTTTGTTATTAAATTAAAAACAACGTTGGTTTTTCCACAGTTTGAAGGCCCACTAATAATACACCTCATTGTGTTAGGCAATAAACAGCCATGTTTACTTACCTCATTATCAAAAATATCCGGTGTCAAACAATCAATATTGTTAATATCAAGTCTTTCATTCTGGCAGATAATTTCCATAATTTATTTACTGCATAAACAGTCTTCTCAAATGCTGTCCCGTTACTGATTTTTTATTTCAAAGTAGGTCCTTTTTGTCTATCCAAGTATCTTCGCTCTTGTCAAATCCCAACCATCTCACTAAAAGTTTATTACCTCTTTTTCTTAATATCTTTTCAACCAAATAAACATTGCCAGTCTTGGATTTTAACAACTCATGTCCGTAAAACCCTCCCTGCAGTATCTCTCCTTTAACATCCTTTAAAATATAAGTTTCAGGAATAGTAGGCTGTACTCGATGCACTGTGAAAACCTCGTTTGTCCAATTCGGAAGGTAACCTTTGGTAAAGATCTGTTTATATTTACATATCCTCACATTGTCTCCTATTGCAAATTTTTTGGGTGGTTTCTTATCTAATATTGGTTTGGTACTTTTCTTTATGCGTTTCAAAACTTTAGATTCATTTGCTTTATTCACCTGATTTGGTTTCATACCTATTGTACGATGTTTTTTATCATTGTAATCTTTTATTAAAGTAGGAAGAATATCATACCATACATAGGTGCCTCTTTCTGAAAATTTCTTGTACATTGAAGTTTTCAAAGTGCGATTGAAACGTTCTACAATAGCGGCTTTCTTTTCACTATAAGTTGAATAATGATTTATTTTATTTTTCCTCATTAGATCAGAAAAATCTTTGTTAAAAAATTCTGTACCATCGTCTGTCTGCAGATTTTTTATACGTTTCCCTATCGCCTGAAGTACTTCTTTCATTGCTTCTGTAATAGACGATCCACTTTTGTTTTTCAGTGGAATTGCACTGGCTACTTTTGTAAAACAATCAATAACCGTTAAAATGTACCTAAAACCTTTATTAATCCTACTGTACGGTTTCATTTCTACAAGGTCCGCTTGATATAGGTCATGAATGCCTTTCACGACCGTTGATCTTCTAGGAAAATTTCTTCGAACTGGTTTGTGAAGTTCTTCAACGATGGATTTTCTCTCGTCCATCGGTTCGCTTTATCCTCCAATCGTTTAGTAACTGAACTATAAAACTGTTTCATTTATTAAAAAAGGCTAAATGTTAAATAAGTAATGTAGTTTTTGCTAATTTAAAAAATTGCTTATTCTAAACACACGAAAACTGGGTCAAGGCCACTGAAGTGGCTTTTTAAAAACTTTATTTAACATATACTTAATTAATTAGCATTTTATAGATCTTCCACCAGTTTACTTCTCAGGATGATGATGCACTTAATCAATTTATGTTAATGAATAATGTCCATAAGGAAGTGTGTGGATGTTGTTTTGAAGGATCACACGTTTGTCGTCTTTGTCTGCCAATGACTTCTTTTTCACAGTTATACTATATAAATTATGATTGAAGCTCCGGATTGTGTTAAAAGATGCACTGTACCCAACTCTTCTGAATAAACAGTTGTAGTAATGTTCAAATTTCATTTTTTTCATTATGTACATCTTTTTTATTCCTTTTGCCTTCTTGATAATCCCTGCTTCATCCTCATCCGCTGCAACTGTTGATGTGACATTCGCTGTTCTATCTGTCATTAATTTTAACGCGTACATCTTCGACATGAGGGCGACAATTTCTTCAAGTGGTACTCCGCAAGTTTCATCCTTGAACTTTCCTAAAACCTTCTTGTTAACAGAGTTGTCGTATGTCGGATGGTTGACTGGGTAGTCGGAGAAGTCAAAATCATTCCTGTGAGGAAACACTCTAAGGTCATCATACATGTCAAGTGTCTTGATCCAATATACGATCCCGTCAGTGTCCATGTAGCTAATTCCAATTCGATCTCGTCCATAAAAGGCAACCATCTTGTTGTAGTGGAAGTCGTACATATGGGTCTTTGAAATATCAAGTATACACATTCCTACATAAAGAGGTCGATCCATGACAACATTTGTTTTGTTCATGCATACGGCTACAAGATTTTCGTTTATTATGATAGATGTTTTGAAGTTAGGCTTTTGAACTAATTTTAACATTTTCTTTTCATCAGAAACAAGTTTCAAATTCATGTGATTCCTTTTGTTTTCAAGACATTTCCCATAGACGGCGTTATTCATCAGTTTGTAAAATTCTTTGTGAAAACTTGATGTGGAAGCTGCTCTTCTTGAAGTATTCGATTCTATATACGGTTTTAGCCAGGTCTTTTGTGTAAATTGAAGCACTCGGTTGATTTTAACAATTTTGATTCCTAGTTCAATTGCTTGCTGTACAATCCAATAATGTGCAATGTAATTAGATTTATTTTCAAGTGTTGTCATCAACTTTGAATATTTGGCTCCTGGAGGAACCTCGGACCTTGGTAATAGAGGAAGGTCATAATGATGGTCGTGAAGGTGCTGAGGATACTCGAAGTCAAAGTCCAATATGTATCCGATATCGCTGAACTTCGGGATGCTCATAATGTCTCCTAAAACATTAGAATCAACCCAGCAAAATCCGCCAAAAGGTAATGGCATTGACATGGCGTATCCATAAAGGTTATTGGCGTCGAAGTAGCCTAGGTAGACTGATTCTTTAGTGGAGTTATAATTTTGAAGATGTTTGTTATTGGCTTTGACATATCGTGTGACCGATTGTGTGAGCCCTCCTCTAACACCAGCTTCAACCATAAGAACCATGTCAATATCAGTTAAAAGTTGGAGTTCGCATTTAGTTTCCTTCATCATAGCTTGCCAAGCCAGCCCCGGAGATGTGAAGTAATAGAAACAATCCAGTCCGTAAGCTAACAAACAGGAATTTCTAAATTCCTCCATTACATCACAAAGGAGAGTTACATCAAGTTTCACATAAAAATCATTATAATCTCCGAGCGTCGACATATTAAGTTCCTTCCATACCTTGACAGCATGCTCATAATCTTCTGGATCTACTGGAGATTCATTGAGTTTACTGTAAAACATTTCTGGTGGAGGTAACGCAGTCTCGTCAAATCGAGCAAGGGAATCTATGTAGTCGTACGGGAACACTCCTTTTCTTAATACGAGCTCCATCTTATATTCTGGAACCAGCTTCCTCGTTTCAATTAAGTCATCTCTTTCCAGATTCTTAGAGAGTGTCATCAAACTGAATGGCATAAACCTTAAGGAATCTATAAACCTTAATTTTATATTTTTTACTTTCTTTGAAAAACTAATAAATTTTTCTGTCGTTTGAGCCAATACGTCAATTTGTCCTTTGTCTCGTCCAAGTTCTGGAATAATAAAGTGTGCGTCGTATCCACTTAAATTGTGTAATACAACCGGTATAAAGTTAGGTAGCTTAAAGTTGATATTGCAGGCGTTACAAGCTGCTCCTCTATAGGCTCCAGTCAAATGATCATGGTCACGCACTTTGATGTTGTCCTCAGAAAACTCCTGTTTACACAAGTAACAAATGTCCTCCATTTGATGACATAGTTCTTGAAGGTCAGTGAGATTTTCCATAGGAACAATGTAACTGTAGAGGGTAGATACTTTTTCAGCAATATCATATAGATCATCAACAAATCGTGTTGCAGCTTGCTCCCCACGGTAAAGCTTTGGCTCCGTTGGAATATCGTAGTGCCGAAGATGCTCATATGAAAGTGTTGATTTTACCAAAAGACAATAGCTGTTTGGCTCGTGTTTTTGGTATTTCCTACTGTCTGCTGCGTCAGGATCCACATTTTCCACTGGTATCAATGACGATTCAAAATCTGCGTAAATTACAATTGGGATGCGATACTGGTGATGGATATTTCTAAACTTTAGAATAGAACCATTCAGATTTGGAAGGATAACTTTTGCTGCTGCATGATCTCCACAAAGTTTAGAGTGTTCCGTCAGCCAACTATGACCTCCTCTATTTATAGAGATATTTTTAAAACAGAAACATCTTTTACACACTGTTATTGGTGACTTTCTTTTGGTGAGCTGATAGTGAATGAGCTTAGTGAAATCTTTTATGTACACATAATGTGAAACAGTTTCATCTTTTAGTAACAGTAAATCAGTATGGTCAGTCAATTCACGTGGTACCACTTTTAACGGGTACACATTGTTTCTTCTGTCCAGTCCAAACACGTTAACAGATACACCTGCATTACGTTTTTCAAAACTTCCTATATCAGACAATGACACTGGGTAGTTTAATCCATTAAATTTATATCTACCATTTAGTTCTTGATATCTTCTATTCGGTCGTTCAGGATGTTGGACACCTTCATGAACAAGAAATTTCGCCAACATGGAATATCTGAAACATTCATTGTCATTGTTTTGAACATTAATACATGATTTATTATCTTTAATCTTTGCTGGCAATGGAATAAAACTGCTGCCACGTTCACCGTATCCACGTTTATGAACTCGTAAATCCAGGTTGTTTACATTGAGCAAGGACCATCCGGATCCACGTGCTTCATGTTCAGTTATTTTAAGCACCAATTCTTGTAAACATTCATCAACTATTTCATCTACATTTGACGTCTCCATGATAGTTCGGTTTCTAGAAAGAAACCCTCTGTTGGATATTTCTCCTTCTACATTATTAAATGTTGTGTCCAATAGTAATCCAAATTTAATGAAATTCAAACGGTTAAGTTCATAATTTAATTTTGCAATTATAACATCTTTAACGAGGGTCAGAAATATTTGTAGTTCAAGTGTATTGATGTTATTTATTCTGTAATGTCGAACGACAGATCTGTCAAACGCCTCCACTAAAATGTTGACTCCCAACGTTGCATCTTCGTTCGCAGTCCCTCTAGAAGTAGAGGGTGAGGATTCATCTTCAGGATCCACTGAGTTTTGTTTGCTAGGAGGTGCATATGCAATTACGCTTGGTCTGCTCTGCCGTGTAGAGTGTTCAGTGTCAGCAAGGAAGTGTAAGAAATCGGGATGGTCTTCACAATCGGATAATGCATTATTAGTAGCATTATGGTAAATTTCACAGTGATATATATATAAATCCTCATTTATGAAATCTTCATTACAACGTTGACAATAGTACATTGTGATTGAATAAATTTCTCAGTGTGTTATAGACTGCTCCAAAAGTAGTATTGAGAGCCATTTTTCACATGTTCTAGTTTTATAGCAAATGCTGACCTCAGCATTGAATTACTATTGGTTTATATTTTTGCTAACATCATCACTTTCATTGCCATTGGTTCATTCATTTAAAAAGTAAACATAAATGAAATTATAAATTAGTATTGCTATAAGCTTACTAACCACAACATAATTATGGAGCAGCCTATACAGGTCCCAGATATATCCTCCACAACACCACCTTTTCAATTATCATTTACACCCACGGAAAGACAAGAAAGTGATGATCAACCAGTACAGGTTAACGTTGTATCAAGCAGAACAACTATCCAATCCAGAGAAGTAATGGCTGCATTAGAAAGATTAGTAGGGGCAGATTATCTATCAGATGATGACATCATTGTTGAACAATAAACCCTTTATACAGTTGAAAAACACATCCAAACAGCCGTTTTAACGGCTACCATTTTTTCATTCGTTTATTATACTCTGCTTGTGGCTTTTTTAGTTTAAGGAAAAAAAACATTGCGAATTCGGCTGAGTTTTAAAACGATTGAAACAATTGGTGGCCTTGAAAAAGGCCGTTTGAAACAGACTTCTCTAATTAGTCGCTCAGGTATGCAACGCCATCATCGTCTTCCTCACCACTGGAACTATCGAATAGTCTCCGCCTTGCATCGGGAACATCACGTAGGACAGGAGTCCTGTTGTCATCCTCATCTTCGGACAGGAGATAACATTCAATACTGTCGGCGACTGACTCCGGATAATCCTCGTGAAGAACAAATGCTATTGCATCTTCTATGTCAGAGACATCTAGTGATGATGTGTTGTCATCGGAGTTGGTCAGGTCTTCGGAGTCGCTAGTATCTTCAATCTCCTCCACATCTTCCTGTAAGACATTTTCAATTATTTCTCCAATTTGCTTCCAGTGGTGAGGGATGTCTAGTGGTGCCATGATGGTAGATAGGATATGAATGACCGGTGACTACTATTTACCTTTATTTATAGGGGAATTTTGTGATGAGCAAGCAAAAATAAACAACGAATAAGAGCATTAGGTTTTAGTCAGTAAAAAAAGTGCTAAGTTATGGTAGAAAAACCGTAAACATAGGTTTTGATCTCAAAAAATGTATATATATATATATATATATATAGAGAGAGAGAGAGAGAGAGAGAGAGAGAGAGAGAGAGAGAGAAAGAGATACACTTGTGCATACTTAATATCATAAATTTCAATTGTTAGTTGAGGTAAAATTAAGAAACCACCATGTATTTTGTACAACTAAAAATTTTAAAAACCATGTGTTGCTAATTATTAATTTCATTATTAGTAGAAACATTAATAATCGAAAAGATAAATAATTGGTATGGTTCAAATAAGACGCTTAGCTTAGTTAAAACGAGTGAAATTCATGGTGGCCTTGAAAAAGGCCGTTTGTAGTTGCCCTCAGAAGGTGGAGTTTGAGATGGCGTTGTGGGTCTGCAGGATACGTCCTCAAGAAACGATGACGGTGAGAGTCACCCTTTGGCCAAGCCGCAGCAAACGCTTCAGGTCTTTGATGACGTTGGTCTTGAAGGGTAAGTCATCTTCCAGAGGAGTAGGCGCCATCCAGAACCCTACGTCGGACGTTGTCAATTTAATTGTAGTCGCTCGGCAGTCGGCCCTGATACTGTCTAGAGCCTCAGAAACTCTCCACAAGTCGCATTCTTGAGTTATCTCCGTCGTCCAATAAATCGGAACACGGAGGTAGAATGTTTTCAGCCACAGAGGAGAGCGTTTAACCCTTCTCGCTGTTTGGTGGTGAACAATCTCGTAGACCATGTTGTCAGGTAAACGTCGCAGATGGATGTGATCAACTCTACAGAACGCCTCTATTTATAGTAATAACTACTGCATATTCAGCAGTATCTTATCTTAACTGCTGACAATGCTTTTCAGCAGTCTCTTATCTTAACTGCTGACAATGCTTTTCAGCAGTCTCTTATCTTAACTGCTGACAATGCTTTTATTATTTTCAAGGTCATCCTAACAAACAAACAAACAAAATCTTGTTTTGAATGCAAAGAATCGATGAAACTAGAGTTGTAAATATTAATTCAGTCTGCAGCCTGCATTATCAGTTTATTTCATCTCATAATATACTTTGTTTGTGAAAAACAACAGAGTTAGCACACTGTGAGTACTATAACGAGTGAATCAATTGCTGGCCTTTAACAAGGCCGTATTTGAATTCTCCGCCAAGGTTTACGACTGGTCTCGACCGTTGTTGACTGTAAGAAAAGCTACGCAATGTAGGTTAATTATGCTGTAGGATTGTGCATAATATACTTTGTTTGTGAAATACAACAGAGTTAGCACACTGTGAGTACTATAACGAGTTAATCATTTGCTGGACTTTAAAAAGGCCGTTTTTGAATTCTCCACCAAGGTTTACGACTGGTCTCGACCGTTGTTGACTGTAAGGAAAGCTACGCAATGTAGGTTAATTATGTTGTAGGATTGTGCATAATATACTATGTTTGTGAAATACAACAGAGTTAGCACACTGTGAGTACTATAACAAGTTAATCAATTTTTGGCCTTTAAAAAGGCCGTTTTGAATTCTCCACCAAGGTTTACGACTGGTCTCGACCATTGTTGACTGGAAGGAAAGCTACGCAATGTAGGTTAATTATGTTGTAGGATTTTACATAATATACTTTGTTTGTGAAAGACAACAGAGTTAGCACACTGTGAGTACTATAACGAGTGAAACAATTGGTGGCCTTGAAAAAGGCCGTTTCTGAGCTGCTGATCCAATCTAGACGCACTCCCACATCGCCTTTGCCAGTTCGCCTTTGCCCGCCCTTTGAAATACTAAGTATGACCCAGTCTTGGGTATTGGTTGCAAATATCCAGGCAGTCTTACCTTTAGGATTCTTCCGCTGTTTTCCAAAATTACTTTGCGCTCTTTAATTTGTAGGAGTTTATATTTTTTGGAAACTTTCAATCTTCGGAATTTTCCCTCCTGAGCTATAGTTTCAAAGTCAAAACTAGATGCTGGCGGCTTTTTCTCTGCAGGTTTGTGTTTAGCGCAGAACGTTTCTCCTATTTTGCAGAAGACTGCACACACTTCACCCTTCTTCGGCCCTCTCTTAAATTGGTGGGTACACTTGGGCGCATTTCTTACCCGTGGTGTCTTCTTCAATGATATTCTTGGTGTGCTGGAGGATGAAGTTGCCTTCGGTACGAAGGGGTCATGTTTTGAAATGAATTTCCTATTATCTTCATCCGATGACTCTGCTGTCGGTGCTCCAAAGTGCAGGGGACTTTGCGGCGAAACCACGCTTGTGGATGTAGAAGGTGCGTCCGGCGGATCGAAGATAGACTTCACCTTGTTCTCAGCCAGGATGGATTCTACAGCTGCAGAAGTCTCAGAAGAGTCCATGACTTGGAGATCAGATCAGCAATCAGCTCAGTGGAGGAATGAGGAAACATCGCACTACTCTCTCATTATATAGGCGTTGCTGACACAGCACTCTTCTCCTATTGGTCAGTTGAATTTAAGTACTAAAAATGGTGGCCTTGATAAAGGCCGATTTTATGTTCCAATCTTGGACCGACTGTGCCTCTACGTTAGAAACTTGCAAGTGTTTGTGTTTGAAAGCAATTTTATGTTTTACTCAAAGCTATGACTCTTAAGCACCATAACATTGGTTTTTAGGTACATTAAACAAACTGTGTTGACTGAATAACGAACAAAATTCTCGGTCAAAATATATTATTTAGAGTCGGCAACTACGTATCTCCAATCTTAGCCCGACTGTAACTCTATGTTAGAAACGTGGAATCGTTTGTGTTTGCAAACACAACTCATTTTATTCTTTACTCCAAGCTATGGCTGTTAAGCCCCATAACATTTATTTTAAGCGCACTAAATAAACTGTGTTGACCGAATAATGAACAAAGTTCTCGGTCAAAATATATTATTTAGAGTCGGCAACTACGTACCGTACAGATTACCAACACCCAGTATGTCATGGGACTTATAATAAAACTTTGCAAATGCATAAGTTCAAAAACGATTGAAAAATCTGGTGGCCTTTAAAAAGGCCGTTTTTTGAGATGATCTAGCGACGGACCCATTCGGCCTTCCCTCTGGGATACGAAGGGTCCTCCCCCGGCCCGTGAATCTTCAGATGCGTCGACTTCCACGGCCACTCCATTCTCCTTGGCAGGCGAACTCTCGTCAGCTCCAAGGAACCAACCTCCCGCAGAGTAGCCTCACCATCCTGGCGTACGAAAAATAGAAATTCGTACAGGCCGGGTTTCATCCGCCACAACCGTCGATTCTGTTCGCCATGGCGTAGTTGCCCAAGTGGAGTGTAGAAGCGCCGCTCCAGCCTCTGAAGCTTTCGCCGTGGAGTAGCCGCAACACAATCCATTACAGTGACAGGATTGCTCCTTGCCACTGGTCTCGGAGCTGGACAGTCCAAAGCGAAGTGAACACGCCTCTGCGAGGCTCCTGGACGTTGACGAGGCGGCCGGAGTGAGGATATCGGTGCTAGTGGAGCCCGTCGCTCAATCATCTCAGCGAAGATTTCTTCCACCGTAGTTTCCATCTTCTCTCCTCAGCGCAAGCAGGATGTCCTGAGCCCCACTAATTATTGGTCTCTAAGGTGCGACGCTACGTACCGTATAGGATACGCTGCAGGTCTCCTGTTGGTGCGCACTAATAACACTGACTCAGCGTTTTATTTAGTGGCCTTGAGAAAGGCCATTTTAATTATTTAATGTCCAAGCGCTTACCCATTTGAACAAACTATGTTGACAGAGGAACGATTAAAATTCTCGGTCAAACCATATTTGTTGAAGTCGGTAACTAAGTACCGTACCGTACAAAATACCAACAAACTTTATTGAAACCTCATGGGACTTATAATAAAACTTCATTACAGCAGGAGTAAGACTGGGGGTAAAACAAAATATATGTTTTACGCTACTGAGTGTCAAACGATTGAAATTTTTGGTGGCCTTTAAAAAGGCCGTTTTTATCAGTGTCATTGTTTACAGTGACACCCATTGGACGGTGACACGCCGACGTCGTTGCCCATCTTCCGGCTTCCCGACCTCCAAGTAGGTCTTTAATGTCTCGTACGGTGGCTCAATCACTCCATTCGGCAGGTAACTTCTAAAGACAAAGTTGCGGTGGCGCAACAAAAGCTCCCGCGAAGGCTTGTCCCATCCGAGCAGACAATAAAGTCCCGGCTGCAGTTTCCACAGGCGGTGGAGCTTGAACCCAGGGAATGCCGGTTCGAAGCTCGGCCGACGAATCTCCCTCGGCTCATCGATAACAGGGATCTGGGCCGTATAGTTCTTCTCAGGTTCCAGATCCCTCGTCTTGTCCGAGAGAATTTCTCTAAGTAAAGAGAACGGTTCCCGGGCACAAGTCGATATGTTTACCCTTCGAGGCATTACATCGACGGGTCTACTCTTTGACGCTGGTGTTGGAGCCGGGCGTTGACGAGGCTGCCCTGTCACGGACTCGCTCTTTGGGGCTGGGATTGGAGCTGGACGTTGACGAGGCTGCCGGAGTGATGACCGAGGTGTGACACTGTGGGGCCTGGAGCTGGAAAGCTGGAACGATGGTTCCCGACGAGGCATGTCAAACATCTTAGGCCGGGTCTGCTTCCTGAACATGATGCGTCCGTAACGAAAGGGTGAGCAAAAGTGATTCGCTTAAGAACAGCGGTATACTCACTAGCACAAGCCGGCTTCTCATTGGTCAAACAGTTCAACCAATGAGGTGAGGTTATTTTCTGCTGACTCAGCGGAAAAGTTCATAAAACCGGGACGCTCGTTCCACTCGAATCATTCGGCATGCAGACACGGGACCAGTCCAGAGCAGCTCCAGAGAAGTGGGACACAGCGGAGATCATCGGAGAGAAGCTGAACATCCACGGAGGTCTCCTAGTACCGCAATCCCTGCAGTGGTACCCCGGGCTTGGAACTTCTGTGATATAGCGAGCACCACATATGTAGGTCTCACTTGCTATCGGCCGGCATCTCTACGCTGATCTCCGCCGGGTCCCGAGGCGGAGTCAACACCTTCTGCGTCGCACAAGGCCTGAGACAAGTCCCCCTGTGTGGTCAGCACTGCTCCGGGCGTTGGGTGAACAGTGCGGTGGGCAATGGATCTGGATTTCGTTAAGCTCAGCGCCGATCTCGTATTCTTCTCTGTACAATCCTTTTCTGTCTTGCATGGCTTCGCTGGTTTCCCACTAACACTAACTAACACTAACACAATTTGTTGATTTGTACAAGTTAAACTCTGTCCCTTACCCTATTCCCATCACAACCCCAAAAACAAACCCGGGTGGTTCGCGCAGTGTGGAGTTCTGCGGTCCACCCATACCCTAAGCAGTTCAATCGGTCGGCATGGGCAAACCGCCACGAATGAACTGACCCTTCTTGACTGGTCGGCAGGGCAATCCGCCACAGTCAAGATCCTTTTTTTTAAAGTATTAAAATGACCTTGAACACGTTTGAACATGTTTGGAGAATATAAATTATAATTATTTAAAGTCCCCCTAAAACATTCATAGCGAGAACTGAATAACTATTCTTTGTTACCGCGAAAGTTGTAAAATTGAGACTTATTAAAACGGCCTTTATAAAGGCCACTAAACTGAAGTTTGATAAATGACAAAGTCCATAAAATGTTGAATACTCCTCCTGTAAAAGAAGTAACAAGATGTGAGGCTGATACTTGTAAAGGAATCGTCTAAGACTGTGAAAGTAAAAATAATTGAGACTTGTGAAAATGGCCTTTGTAAAGGCCACCAAAATGATTGATGTTAAATGACTAAGTCCTGAGAATCTGGATTGAAATGTACTTAATGTAGGTTTAGTATGATGTATGGTTGCTAGGCTGATTGACAACGAATGATATAAGTGGTGGCCTTGATAAAGGCCGTTTGTAGAAGGAGTGGAGACCTGGATTTAGTGTGGGGGGATGGAAGCGACGACCCGAATAATTTGTCGTAGTTGTAGTTGTCGGCGTAGGCTAGCGTCGACTGTGTCCAAGTGTTGATGTTGGAGGATGAGGTGGAAGTGATCTCCGCTACTAACTTCGATAATCATCTGATCGGCGAGGTGTCGGTAGCGGTCCAAGATGTCCATGAGTTGGTTGATCTGTCGGTAAGTGAAGATGTCTCGCTTTATTAGAATCGTCGCTCTCCCCACAGGAGTAGTTGCAGCCGTCGGTCTAGTTTGGCAGAACTTGAACTGTTTCCTGCGACGTCTGTGACCCTCTTCGTCCGAATAGTCGTCGTCAGAGGAGTCAGCAGGGCGTTTGATCGGTTGTAAGTTGCGAGCCATGGTTGCGTTGCGGCTAAGATGAGGAGTGTGAATGGATCGTAACGCTTGATTCTGTGCTAAGCTGTAAATGTGGCGGGGGTTAATAGTGGAGGGGGACTCTATGGCGTGGGATTGGGAGCGTAGCAAGCCCGGGGGTCTGGGGCGCAGCCCCCAGCGGGGGTCTGGGGGCGGAGCCCCCAGCGGGGGTCTGGGGGCGGGGGTCTGGGGGCGGAGCCCCCAGAAAAAATTTTTATCTTATCTAAGATCTAGATCTTAGATAAGATAAGATAAGATAAGATAAGATAAGATAAGATAAGATAAGATAACACAAACCGACGTAAATGGATGGTTGGCCATTTCAAGTCGCAAACCGACTTAAATGGACGGTTGGCCATTTCAAGTCGCAAACCGACGTAACTAAACCGTTTCTTAATATAAATCCACCCGCTTTCACATTACCTCACATCCAATGACGTATGTGTATCGTCACACCAATACGTCATCGCCGTGACGTCATCACACCCTCTCGTCACACATACGTCATCACCACGTCACTCAAACGTCACTTCTGATTTAAAAACAATTATTTTTCAGCTGTCCCAGACTCCCCATATTGCCTCTACTATTGAGAAAGATATTTTGAACCAAAGATGACGCTTTGGGCTAAGATTTATGCATTAACGTTCGGTGACACTTTTCTGTCTGGTTCCGATAAAGGTCACCGGACCTGCATATCACTACCCCCTGACACCCCCCTCCCCCTCCCGATCACTGCTTACTGGCTTACTCGTAAGTATTCGTAAGACACTGTAATCGTTCAGTACAAATATGCGGAGGGACCTTGACAAATAATTAAAAAATAGTTGATAGAAACTTTGAAAATCTAACACAAAAGTTTGTAAAAATGTAATAAGCAAGTCAAGCTGAATAACTTTCATCTCGAATCACCCATATGCCGAAAAATGGTATAACTGGTTCACCAGTTTTATTATTTTATTATTAGTTAATTTAATTCTACGTTTTAAGATTAACACTACATTATAATGTTGATTTAAACGAAGTTTATATTTTATTGTAAAACTATCTTTATATACCACACATCAAAACAATCACCAGTTGTACGAAATTGCAAGGAGATTGGTGTCTGCCCAAAACGGGTTTTGACAATCTTTACACTTGGTAAACCACCATCACATCGACTCCACATACACATATGCTCCTCAAACATTGTTTGCGTTACAAGTCGATCTACCAACTATCGGATAAACTCTGTTTGTAACATTGCTTTTGAAGTCGGTGGAGTTACACACAATTTTGCAAATACCACGCCGAGGTTTAGTGCTGGTCCATCGCCATAGCACTTCAAAAATTGACTCTTATCAACTCGAACTTCAAACCTAAAATTTTATGCCTTTAAAAAAGTTGCTTTTGGGGAATATTTTTAATCATTGTCTTGTTCCTTGTATTACATTTCGTAATTTTTGGATATCAGAAAATAACTGATAATTTAGTATTATGTATATCATTAATCTGAAATTTGCTAAAAGTAATACGGGAGTCTAAAGTATATAATAACAGTATTGAATATTAAAATTTCATATGTTAAAATGTTCACATGATATACTAGGAGTACGCTCTTATATCGCGTATAAGGATTGAGCTCACAGTTAAAAAAAAAAAAAAAAAGGTTTCAATTGACAATATACCTCATGGGCCCTCCATTATAACTGCAGCTTGACATACAAATCCAGAACATGACAAACAATGAGGCCTGAAATCTGTCAATCAGTCAGACAAAGTGCATATGAAGTAGTTATTCACCCCTCAGTCTCACTGAGGGCTGTATCATGTAGGCCCTCAAAATATTAGCTGAAGATTTTGATAAAATATAATATGTTGGCGGCAATAAAGGTCCCCAATCAGTGAGAGCACGTGGTTTAAAAGTAGTTAAGTTTATTTACACTTTGGTTCCACTGGAGGACCCATCAGGATATTTATTTTATTGTAGCTTAATGTTGCTGTAAAAATCTATAAGTATAAATACAGACCTTGATGAGCAATACGTTTTAAAATCAGTCGATTGGTTTTGAATGCCTAAATATTTTAAATTCTAACCCAGAGGTTTTAATGTAACACATTAACCTTACTGGGGGGAGGGGGGCTGTGCCCCCAGGCCTCTCATTGTTATTGTAGCTTGATACGGTTGTTCAAATACATAGGTAACCTATAAATGCAGAACTTAAAAAACAATAAGGCTTAAATCATTCAATTTGTTTTTAAGAAGAATAAATTGCCTCATTTCAAAAAGAAAGGAAAAGTAGTATATTATGTTAAATATAATCTAGGAAGAAATTAAAACTCTTTGACCCACTTCTTAGAATCCACGAGTCATTGTGTCAAGGTCCAAGATTTTGTATACATCTTAATATATAAATACCCCCGTAGCAGCAAACCTGCGTACTCAGCAAATTTCCAATGCATATATATGTATCTTAATGCCACATGAAGCCACATATCAAGTTTCATCAATATACATTCAAAAATAAACGATTTATGACATTTTAATTATTCTCCATAAGAATAACATGGCGGCTGAGTGTGCAGGTTTGCTGAAGCAAGGAACTCCAAAAATGGGGTTTTATACAAATATCAATATAACTCAAGTAGGTAAAGCCACATACCGGTACCAAATGTGAATAATTTATGTAATTAAGGGAGATAACATTTTACTTATTCTCCATAAGAATAACATGGGACTGAGTACACAGGTTTGCTGCTACGGGAACTATCGGCCGAAAAAGTGGTTTTTAGTGCAAATATCAATAGACCACAACGATATGAAGTAATATACCAAGTTTCATCAGCAAAAGTATATAAATAAGCGAGATATACAATTTATCTTATTCTCCGTAAGAATAACATTGGACAACATATTGGGTTTAGCACTTTCGATATCTCTGTAACCATTTGACGTAGAGCAATGATAAATACCCCCCGTCGCAGCAAACCTGCGTACTCAGCGAATTTCCAATGCATTGATATATTTCTCACTAGTACATAAAGCCACTCACCAAGTTTGACAAAAATACATTCATAAATAAGTGATTTATTACATTTTATTTATTCCCCATAAGAATAACATTAGGACTGAGTACGCAGGTTTGTGGCAACGAGGAAGATAAGAAATGAGTTTTTATGCAATTATCAATGTAACTGAACCAGGTGAAGCTACTTACCATGTTTTATTAATTTATGTTCATAATTAAGGGAGATAGAAAACTTTACTTATTCTCCATAAGAATAACATTAGGGCTGAGTATGCAGGTTAGCTGCTACGGGGACAATCAACAAAACATTTATTTTTTGTACAATTATCAATATACCAGTACAACATGAAGCCACATACCAAATTTCATCAATATACATTCATAAATAATCAAGATATCAAATTTTATTTATTCTCCATAAGGATAACATTGGACAACGTACTGTGTTTAGTACTTTTAATATCTCTGCAACGGTTTGACGTAGAATCAAAATTTAAACACCAAAATGATTGTTTTGTGGAGCTGAAGTGATTGGTAAAAGAAAATGTGAAGTTTAAAGTAAAATTAACTGAGGAAAAGCCAAAAACCTTTTTCCCATAAGATTAACATGGGAGATTTTATGAGCATGTTTTTTAGATTTTTTCCGCAACCACTTAACCTAGGTTAATAATTCAAAATACCATATTATTTGTTTTTTTAAGCTCTATAACATGGTCTAAACCTAAATTAAGTGTTTTAAAAATTTTAGGGTAAAAAATGCAAAAAACTGATTTTTGGAAAATTTAAAACCCCCATAAACCCCCCTTCCCATAGTCCGATTTTTCTGGTTTTCGAACTTAAAGTCATAAATGTCAGTTTACACATTTGAGCCAAATTTCATCGAAATCGGACGTTTTTTACTCAAGTTATCGCATTCACGGACACATATATATATATATATATATATATATATATATATAGATATATATATATATAGATATATATATATATACATATATATAAATTTGAACGAATAGTGTTTTGGACATCTGGGGACCTCAAAACAAAAAGTTATCATGGTCTCGGGCTTAAGTCTTACCATGAGACCTACGGTAATAGCTTCTTCCCTATAGGGGAAATTCGCTAATAGCTTCTTCCCTATAGGGGAAATTCGCTAAAAAACTAAATTGTGCGTCTTTCTAAGCTGATACCAATGGGAAAAACTAAAATTTGACTTTTTCAACAATTATATGTAAAAATCTCAAAAAACCCACTTTTGGGATAAAAAATCCCCCCCAAAATACCTCTTCGGATAGGTCGATCCGTCCGGTTTTCGAACTTAAAGTCATAAATGCTGCTTTACACGTTTATACCAAATTTTGTCAAAATCGGATAAATTTTACGACAGTCATCGTGCTCACGGACACACACACATATATACATATATATATATATATTATATATATATAAAGTTTTTGAACGAATGGTGTTTTTGGCATCTGGGGACCTCAAAATGAAAAGTTATCATGGTCATGGGCCTAGGTCTTGCCATGCCGACTACGGTAATAGCTTCTTCCCTATATGGGAAATTCGCTCAAATGGATCCCTATTTCCCTTGGTCACGCCATTACTTGAGAATTAGTGGACCAAATTGAATAATTATTTCTTGTTGAGTTTGTTTATGTCAGGACAAGGTTCTTATAAAAGACAATTTTTAATCCGACCTAAGAGCTCTGCCCCACAGGCCTTCAAAGTTCCTATTGATTTGATCTAAGTTAGTTAGTTACACCAAGCAGCTGAAAACATACTTGAAAGGCATACACATATGTTTATTACAGAAATAAAAAGCTACTTGAATGGAAACTCTCATTTTGGAAATAAAAAGAGTACTTGAATGGCAACTCAAACTCTTTTTTTTATATTCAAGTGAGCATAGCGCATGAGCTAATCCGGGAAGCGAGTGAGCGAAGCGAACATGCTTATCTTGAAAATGAACGAGTATTTGAAATAAAACAAATCCAATGACATTAGGACAGGACTGTTGGGCCAGCTAGTTATATATATTAATGATTACAGACGCTGTGTAGCATTTAAGTATCCAAAAACATTATGATCAC
Organism: Allygus modestus; assembly: GCA_963675035.1. NCBI lineage: Eukaryota > Metazoa > Arthropoda > Insecta > Hemiptera > Cicadellidae > Allygus > Allygus modestus. The sequence continues at coordinate 230,157,759 of OY776112.1, read as the reverse complement.
ATCCTTTTTAAGTAACGGTGTATTATAATCCCACTTATGTTTTATATTATTGACTATCAGACTATCTCAAGTTTAAGTTATGCAAAATGTCTTTGCAGTACAAAATAATACGGGGACTTCTGCTTGAAACAATAATTATTTGTGTATTAAGGGAGTAAAGTACAACTTTGTTCCCAAAGGGAAATTGTTGGCGCCCGACGCCGTAGGCCAGGGCGATAAATTTACACACAACATTTTTCCCAAACCTCAAAAGCCACAAGTATTGATAAGTATTCACATTCACAATCGCTTTCCATTTTGGTTGCGTAATGCGTAATAACTAAACTCGGAACGTTAATTGCAGCTGGAGCAAAATATCAATCAGCTGATCTGATTCCCTTATAGCTGAAGCATTAATGATTGCAGCGAAATGTCAGCTGATTCTGTTCTGGGAGACAAAGTAGCACTATACTCCTTCAATGCAAGGAGTAAAATTTGACTTTACTAAGTAGGCGGGGGGAAATAAAATTTATTATACAAGATAGGAACGACGTTTCCTTCCATTTTTAAAATGTATTGTATTAGTTCACACATACGCCAAAAGTAAGGGAAAACTTAGTAAACAAATTTCTGAATCAGCCTGGAAGGACAAGTCCTGCTCAGTCCATTAACATATATATAATTCCAATTTCTGGTAAATAGTTCAACTAAATTTGATCAAAATGTTAAACAGGAGCATCTCTTTTACTTGTTAAACATTAAAAGTAATTTTTCACAGAGAAAAACATGTTTTCTGGAAATCTCTGTAGGACAGGAGCTTCAATTTCAGATCAAAACTGTTTAAATCGGTCCTTTAGTTTTTGTTAGTGTATTTACAAAAGGAATGTTGTTGATATTTGAACATGTGCTCTTATGAGAGCTAAAATAAAAATAAATTTATCATTAGAAACAACACATCTAAACTAAACAAAGATATTGATGACATTAGTGTATGTCAAAACCTATTAAAAGTTATATAGGTTAAGCTATTATAACCTATATAAGTATTATATTTAATAGATTTTGCTAGTAATGTACCGTAAGAGATTAATTGAAAGTTGAACAATATTTGTTATGGGAATAATAAACGCAAACATTGTGCGTTAAAAACACCTAAAAAAAAGAAATGTAATTATGACAAACTGCAGGCCAAAACCTTTAATTTAATACTAAAACAGTTAAAATTAGCACAGTAGTTTTTGCTAATAGATTTACGTAAAGAATTTAAAAAAAAAAATGTTAATCGGGCTGTTTCGGGAGCTAAAAGTATTTTGTATTGAGAAAAATCTATACTTATAATGTAATGGTTGTGCATTTGCGTGTATGTCCCAGGGGATTTTGAAAACGCCAACTCAAAACTGCTCCGGACCATAATGTTGTAGATGATCAACAAATTGCAGATAGGTACTTTTTTGTTTTTCCTCAAGACCTCAGGACTCTGCCCCAGTGGCATAAAAAGCCGCCATGTTATTCTTATTGAGAAAATGTTTTGTTCTAACGGCTCCTCAAACTTGCTCAAACCGTAACACATTGTTGGAGGGACTAAACGACTGGATATTCTTATCAGTGCTTAGTGTGATTTCCATAAATCCCTTAAACAATGGTTGTTCCCGGCAAAACATGTTTAAGATGAAAAACATGATTAGTGGAATCAACATTTGGACAAATTATAAGACAATATATTTTGAGATCGAATTATAACTGAAATCTAAAAAACCGAAACCAGGGTAGACTTTCATAAGTGGAACGATATAAAAAACCGAATGAAATTGTTCCATAGGGTATAGCGATTATTTAGGTTATTCGGTTATGGTTACAGTTAGGCCTATTAAGGTTTTGGTTATTTAGTTTCAGTTAGGCCTACCGTAAAACAGGCTTGACCCGGACACCTTTTTACTATTTTTAGGTTATAGTGCCTTCCCATTAACATGTCACCATAAAAACCAGACCATTTTAAAGTGTGTGTACTATTTACAATATCCATTTACCTTTAGCCTAACTTATATATTATTATGTTGGATGTTATTATAACAAAAATAAATACCCCTGTAGCAGCCAACCTGCGTACTCAGAGAATTTCCAATGCATATATATATGTACCTTAATACCACATAAAGCCAAATACCAAGTTTCAGCAATATACATTTTTAAATAAACGATTTATGACATTTTAATTATTCTCCATAAGAATAACATGGCGGCTGAGTATGCAGGGTTGCTGAAGCAAGTAACACAAAAAATGGGGTTTTATACAAATATCAATATAACTCAAGAAGGTAAAGCCACATACCAAATTTTATTAATTTATGTTCATAATTAAGGGAGATAACACGTTACTTATTCTCCATAAGAATAACATGGAAGCTGAGTATGTAGGTTTGCTGCTACGGGAACTATCAGCCGAAAAATGTTTCTTAGTCCAAATATCAATATACCACAACGATATGAAGCAATATACCAAGTTTCATCAGGAAAGTTAATAAATAAGCGAGAAATACAATTTTTGTTATTCTCCATAAGAATAAAATCGGATAACGTACTGTCTTTAGCACTTTCAATATCTCTGTAACCATTAGACGTAGAGCAATGATAAAAACACCAAATTGTGCATATTTTTAAGCTGATTCAAATGGGAAAAACTAAAATTTGACTTTTTCAATGATTATTTGTAAAAAACTAAAAAAACTTATTTTTAGGTTACAAACCCCCCCCCCAAAAAAAAATACCCCATCGGATAGGTCGATCTGTCTGGTTTTTGAACTTAAAGTCATAAATGCTGCTTTAAACAATTATACCAAATTTTGTCAAAAAGCGTACTATTTTTACGAGAGTTATCGTGCTCATGGACAAATATATATAGGTATTTACAGTTTTGAACGAATGGTGTTTTTTGGCATCTGGGGACCTCAAAATGAAAAGTTAATCATGGTTCTGGGCCTAGGTCTTACCATGCCGACTACAGTAATAGCTTCTTCCCTATAGGAGAAATTCGCTAATCCCTAAAGGGTTTATTCGCAAAAAATAAATAAAAGTGTCCGGCAAAAAAATCAACAACTTATAAAATATAGACAAAACAGCTAGGATAAACCGAAAAATACCTGAAACTCATTCCATTGTAATATTAAAATAAAATTACAGCCACAGTATAGTCCCGACACAGACTTGCTTGCTACGTTGAGAAATACACTCGCTACTGGCTAAATACAACGGCTATTTCATGTACTTCAGAACTTGCCATTAAATTAAAACATGTTGGCAATATTGGCAAAATATGTACGTACCACTAACTGCTTAAAGTACGTTGTATTCAGCTGTTCAATTGTTAATCATCAGAAGTTCACATTTCTGATCCCATTCATGGCCACGACGCCTCTACCTTCCACAAAAAAAACCCTCAAGTGCGAGGCCCTCGTAAGCGCGAGGCCTTTGTGCGTCTGCACCTGTCGCACCACCCTAAAGACGGCACTGGGTGCTTATCACGGGTAGACTTTCATAAGCGGAACAATATAAATAACCAAATGAAATTGTTTGATACAGTATATGGATTAGTTTGATATTTTTATCGATTGCAAAATATTTTATCGTTTGTATCTTGGTTATTACACATCATGTTTGGTTTGTTTTTCAACTAACATTTGCTATCCAGACAAATTCCAAGATACCTAAACTGAAACATAACATAACCGAAACCTAAAGAACCGAATAACCTACATAGGCCCCTAATCGAAATACCGTATCGAACAATTTCATTCGGTTGTCATATCGTTCCGCTTATGAAAGTCTACCCCTTATCACATTAAGTAGATACCTTGAGTTAGGTAAGGCTTATTAACGGTTTGGTCTGTTGGATTCATTGTAGTATGTTTGGCCATTCCAAGTAGGCTTACAGTTTGCCTCAGCGAACTTAAGTTTCTCACGGAAAACAAGTGGACATTTAGTAACTCGCAAATATAAATATAAGCTAGGACTATCATAAAATTCCCCCTGTATAGACTACCAAGACCGACTTATGGTTAGAATACATTTACAGAAAGGCTAAAATTAAAATATGATGATTGACCAACTTGGGATGGTTGAGAAACAACAAAAGCGATGGCCTACCTAAATTAGCCTAATGAAAGGTAAATAGTCAAAGGATACTGTTTTTTATGGTGATTAAAACTTTGTAGACAATATTTCAAGTTTATTAATAACATAAAAAGTTAGTTTTTAGTCCCACCTTGTGTTATAATCATCCATGTTATGGCTACAACTATAGGCTAATATACAAAACCTGAGTATTATTCGAACACAAACTATCTGCAAAAGAACACAGGTACAAAACCACCAAGATTTATGGTTGTTTTTTAGTAGTGCTGAATAATGTTGGCATTCTCGCTGATGACACTTTTTATCGTATTAAATCCAACTTGAACCACAGTGCTTCACATAAGTTATGTGTATGGAAGTCACAAGGTAACATCCTTAACTTACAGAAGGTTTACATTTGATTATTGCTATAACATTAATGAAATTATTATGGGTGCAGTTTCTTATCTGGGCTCCTCTAACCTAAACGCAAACATCAAGCGGCGCGGCGATTGCGAACAAAACAAAATGACAGCAGCTGAGCTGATGTATTTTGACAGTTCTCCAACAACACGGTACCACAAAGCTCAAAATATGTACTGAAATAATGTTCAATAAAAAAACAGATAATTATTAAAATGTAATAATAATTCGCCAATTATAGTTTATTTAAAGCATTAAACCGTAAAAACGTTATCCTAAAAATTTCATGACAATCCATCAAACCGTTAAAATGTAGATAGCGTCACACTACTTCGAATTCCAAACTGAGTATAAGGATTTCGTTTCTCTCAATCCAATTAGGAAAGATATTTTGAACCAAAGATGTCGCTTTGGACTAAGATTTATGCATTAACGTTCGGTGACACTTTACTAATTTGTTTTACTTTTTATTTTTTCTAATTTTTCAATTTGTATCAGACAAAAATTATGTATATTCGGACGGTATACCCACTCAAAAACATAATTGCGGAAAACAAAAATATAGTGTTAAATTATTTTCCAAGAAAAATAAAATATTCTGTTACAATTTGTAAAGAACCGATAAATGCAAATTCTTCAGAAACAAGGGGACATATTTCAGCAGTTCATTGTTTGTAATATAAGAGAATCAGTTCAGCCTTCTATATGAATGTCAGCGGAACTCAATGAAAATACCAGATGTGCAGCCTCCCATATTTAGTGTCAGTGGTTAGGAATGGGAATAACATATTGCTTTCCTTGTATTTCTATTTAATCAGAGCAATTTGCAATTTTTTAAATTTTTTAATCGGGGATCTTAATAAAAACAAATACAAATCTATAATACTTTGAAAATAAATTAAAAACTTTATTTTCACACGATTTATAAAATAAACATTTTATGTTTCAAACTATGTATGTTTTAACGTCAAGTTGGTTCAATTTGGTAACTAATAATATTTTGAGGTACAACTGTAACCATCTAGAAAAGGTTTAGCAATACTTTATGTTTCCAGAATTCTCTCATTACTTCGAACACAATGTTCAAGATCCTACATTAGTGACATCTGTGTTCGTATCGATTTTCAACTTATTGCTTTCCCCCTTTCTTTGAATTCAGAAGAAAACTTAAACTTTCAGTTATTACATTAAATTTGTATCCTGCGGACCCGCAAACTTTGATTGAATTTATATGATCAAACAAAGTTTGCTTTTCTTGTTAGTAAAATTTATACTCTGTTACAGTGTATTATGTCAATAAATAAACAAACACAATACATCGATTTATTATTAAAGTTATTTGTAATGCAACTTGTCTATAATTATAAAGATTTACTAGGCCTGACAATCTGAGTTACTCCGGAAATTTAAACAAACTTATATTTAAACGAGTTCGCACGCAGCACGCTGATGTGAAGGAAGTGAATTTCCGCATTAAAACCTTTAAAATAATCCAATAAAGGGTTTAAAACAACACTGGTAACATATTATTGGAAAATTTAAAATTTTTATTTTGTGGCTGTCATGATGCTTCTGGTTATATTAAATTCACTATTTGGATGGCAATGTTGTACATTATAAGGTTAAGAGGAGGTATAGTCAGGATAACCAGTTGGTATAGGGGTATTGGGGGTGATAAAACTACATCAAGATATGAAAAACAGCCTTTTCCAGTTTAAAATACCCATAAGACAACGTACTGTGTTAAGACAATTAACATTTGGTAAATACTTGTACTAGAATGTTGAGGGAGGGCTTAACTTTTGGCATTTTACGTACAATAATGTTATGTGCAATAATATTACATTCGGGGCTTTTCTGACCATTTTTGGGCCCAAAAGCTCAAAATTTGAAAAATTAAAATCCACAAAAAAGGGAGTTAGAGTTGACCCGATTGTTTCGCCCAACGAACTTGTCCAACAGTTTACAGAAGGGAAGGTTCTTACTAAGTTTCAAGTAAATCGGACAACAATTGCGTTTTTAACGTTTTTAGCGACCCCCAAAACGAGTTCAGGGGGTCACGTTAGGAACTTCTATGGTGGTCCCGGGCTGAAGTTTCACCTTGCGGGTCATGCTAATAGTCCACTTTTCCATAGGAAATTTACTAATAACCACGTTGCAAATAAAAACTTTATATGTGCACATTCAAACAGACAGTCAGACAGACATCATCTCATTACCCATTTTTGGGGGTTCAAAAATCACTCAATCAAATATTTTCACTACAAATATGTTGAAAATTAAAATTCGAACAATTTGTCAAAAGTAAATCTTCTCTATATACTATATTTTGAAGGAGAAATTGAAAAGTTGGTCATTAAAATTCACGATACCTACATTCACAAGTGTTTCTTAATAAAACGGCAAGTTAGGTAAATAAAATCAACGTAGGATAAATTCATATAAGGGTGCCTTTAGGTGCCTTTCAATTGATCCAGCCAAGGAATCTGAATGCTATGTATAAAAATATGTATACTTTAATCACGCACTATTACAGAAGAGAACATTGAGCAATAAGCACTGTAAAGATTTTCAACCGGCTCGGTTAGTATTTACCCACTTAAAGTGTAGAAATCCCATGCCACAAATATTTCCCAGGTAGAAAACCTGTTGATAGAATATTTATTGCCCCGTCTCTTGATCCAAATAGCACCTTTTATTTAGAACTAGGAGTAAAACCCGTCTCTACTGACGCATATGGTCAATCGTCACAAGTACCAATTATATTTTACAGAAAATACAGTATAATTGTATTGTGCAAACATATTCCAGTGACGATGAGAAATACATGAGGTTTTTGCTATTGAGGTAAAATTACTTTCTACATTTGGTTCAACTGGATTTTTCAGATGTAAAGGAAAATACGTGAGGTGTCGGAAGGTTTTCCAGTAAATAACAATGAATCACTAACCTCACCACCGTAAACACCTTCTGCGTCGTTTTGTATGCTGTCATGTAAATATAATACAAAAAAATCATGTTGCATATTTTCTATGGATTAATATGTTTATTGTGTGCAACAAATTAAATTGGCTTTCTTCTGATACATTTAAAATATTGGACGTGAGAACCAGACGGTTATTGATTAAAAAATAACACAGGAATTTGTTTAACAATAATCTATCACCAAAATAATTATAAGGGTTTGATAAAAAACTACATATTTATGACTATAGTATATTTAACATGTTACGACTTGACAACTCACTGTATGAATTCTTGGGGGAACCCTTACTTTAGAGTTTAATACCAAGCAGTCCTTAAGAATCATTAGTGTATTTTTCATTTAGTTTAGAGACTATGGTGGGGAACCTAAAAATGCAAGGAGCGAAATTGTATGTATTCCGATTTATAAAAATACGAAATAATATTTCTCATTCTTAAGAAACCCTTATTGAAGTTGAAGACAGAAAAATCATGAAATATAAAAAATTCAGTTATGTTTTCTTAAACAATGTTCAATGTTTTGACTGCAAACCCCATAAGCAATGCTTTAATAGGTTAAAATTAATTAATAATGCTAGTGAGAGATCTAATAAACAATAAACATTCATTAATTTTAGATACGTTTGCATTGCAATTTTTAATTAATTTCAAGTTTTTGCTTTCGAAACCAGTGTTTTGCCAAGGCAAAAATTACCTCTTTACCTCTTTTACCTCATTCACCTCTTGGAAAAACTAAATAAAGTTTTCAAATGACCTTCTTGCACTTTAAATGGTATTTTTTCAAAGGTCTGATCAAGGGAAGTTTGATTTTCCCACTCTGTTTCTGATTTCTGGTAAGGAGGGGAATCTTAGCAGTATATATAACAAAATTAATACATTTTTCGCTGGCCATAATATTAAATTAAATAAACATAGAGAGGTCTAGTTTGCGGCATTCATTTTATTTTTTTTACCCTCTTTTAAATAATATGCAACTTGATAGGGGTTGCTATTTGAAAAATAAAAACTGCCCCTAGAACCCCCTATTTAGGGGTGAGGGTTGAAACCCTTAACCACTTAAAAAAATAATTTGACTTATGCTAGTAACATTTAACAAAGACTGTTTGAAAATTTACAGTCGTTCAAAAATTAAGAGGGGGACCTTTATGGGACACCCGGTATATTCTTCTGTTAGACCTGTTAAAAATTTATAGCATTGACTATAGATACTAAACTAGACTTCTCATTGCCATTGTAAAAGTTGTCTCTATTTTAGTGTGACCCAGGATTTAAAGAGGACGTAGTAACACTAATCACGAACAGAGCACACTTCTGTCAACTATTACCTATCCTATCAGGAGGGGATAATACAATAGTTGGTATGTCAGGAAGCAAACATAAGTTGATTATCACTTGATTTCTGGGGTGAAGACTTTTTACAAGTTAACGTAAATAACTAAAATAAATCATTGGAAAGTACACACTGTCGGTGACTTTACGTCCACTTAAAATTCTAGCTAACACTAAAAGAGGGCCATATAAATAGGGGTGTCTCTTTCAGTATACATAGTCAATAACTCTAGACTGTCTTTATAAAGTAAAAGAATGTGCTGTTGGAATAAGGTTAATGATTTCATAAGGTTAATGTTAAAATATCTGTAAATGTATGTACTATTGCTTGCTTATATTTTGATGTATGTGTGTCATATGATAATTGTAAACTGAAAGTTTGTGACAAATAAAGTATTATTTTTATTCATTCATTCATTCATAAAATTAATCAAAATCTCCGAAAATAACAAATCGAAAACTAGCCAGATCGCTCCACCCGAAGGGGTATTTTTTGAGGGGGGGGTTTGTACCCCAAAAATGGGTTTTTTGAATTTTGTACGTATAATTTTTGAAATAGTCCAATTTTAGTTTTTACCATTGGATTCACCTTAAAAACACACATTTGGTATTTTTATCATTTATCTACGTCAATTGGTTCCCGAGATATTGAAAGTGCTAAACACAGTACGTTGTCTAATGTTATTCTTATGGAGGAAAACACAAATTTTATATCTCGCTTATTTATGAACTTATACTGACGAAACTTGGTATATGGCTTCATCTGGTTGTGTTCTATTGATATTTGCTCCCAAAAAAATCTTTTTTCCAAAGGCTCCCGTAGCAGTAAACCTGCGTACTCAGCCCCATGTTATTCTTTTGGATAATAATTAAATGCCATGTCTCCCTTAATTATGAAAATAAATGAATAAAAACTGGTATATGACTTCACCTAGTTCTATTGATATTAGCATAAAAACCCATTTTTTATGTTCGTTGATTCAGCAAACCTGCGTACTCAGCCCCAATGTTATTCTTATGGAGAATAATTAAAATTGTATATATCGCTTATTTGTGAATATATTTTTATGAAAGTTGGTAAGTGGCTTTATGTAGTAATAAGACGTTTATATCTCCATTGGAAATTCACTGAGTATGCAGGTTTGCTGTGACGGGAGTATATAAAATAAATATTCTTCAAACGACTTAAAATTACTTGATAATACGACTAGTTAATCTTCTTTGTATTCAGGATACTTAAGCATTTATTAGAATGTTGTTCCGACTTAAATTAACGTCAAATTTAACGTATTTGAAGACTTTAGAAACTATAAAGTCAAAATAAATCAAGTTCTTACCTTTGTTGTTAAATAAACACATAGTTTAGTATATTTCATACTATATTTATGAGATATGTGACGTGGAAATAATATGAAGTGTGTCTGTTAAACTATTCTATGGATATCCATAAATGTTTACTGAATTAATTCTGGATCACGATCACGACACTGTCCTAGTAACTGAAGATGTTTTCCTAATCGTCTTTATGCTTTATCTAAACTTAACGATAACGGTAACTTTACTACAAACCTTTGTAACTATTTGTACTATTTTGTTTAGTTGTTAAACCACACGAAAGCTCCTATCAGGTTATTGTCTGTTGTCCGACAGTGAACTTGTAATCGGGTGTCGGAATTTGGGTTACAATAACTTAATAACGCATTGATGATTTATTAAATTTGGCACATATGTTTCCACTTCTTCCCAGGGGAAGACCATCAAGTTTTCATCTGATACCCCTCGGGGGAGTGATGGCGTTATGTTCAACCGATAAACATAAATTTCACAAACAACACAGCACAAATAGAAACAAATATTAACAAACCTGGCTGTAGATGGACGTTTAACATATGTGCGTTAATGGGTCATTGAAAAATTAATCTAAAGATCTATAGTCAATGGGGTAGGCACTGCTCTTCGTGTAAGTCACCTTCTTAAATACGTATTTTTGAGGTATTAAAGACATCCCGCGGTATTAAAGGGTTCATTTTATAAACTACTTTACTGATTTTTATATTCATATAATTTGCAATAAATATCAAGCTTGGATTTAAGAGCAATTTTGTAATGTTGGCTCACCACCACTGTACCTAGTTGATTACAATTACAATTCATAAGTAAGGGTATCGATGTTCCAGAATATGTTTTATTTTGTCTCATTTGTAAACGTATAACTACTTAAAACCATTAACGATATTAACCAATAATATAAACTTCAATAGATACATTTACCTATATACAATCAAAATATTTTGTACAAACAAATTAAGTTAATATCTATATTATTCTGTCATTATTGTAAGAAAGTCTTTATCAAATAAACTTATTGAGCACAATTTTTTCGTTTGGGGGAAAACAGTTAATTTAAAGTATTCTCAATTTGTATTAACCGGAAGTAAAATATAATTTTCAAGCTGGAGACGTAACTAGATTTAGCTCTTATTTTACATCTTGAATGGGATAAATGGGCCGGCACTTATCCTTTTACCACAATGGCATTCAGACTTACACATCCTTTCTTTTGTCCGTATATTAAACAATAATCTTTTTAACAAATTATGTTTCCTTAATTATTCGTCTTATTTTCATTTTGGTAATTAACAAGCAGTTGTAGTTTTGTACATTCTAAAATCCTAAAACATTTAATTATAATATCTGTCATGTTAAAATAATTGAGATAAAGGTAAAAGACTTGTGTCACGATTTAAAATAACTCCCAATTAAAAACAAAATAATAACCGTGTATTATTTAAATACCCCCGTAGCAGCAAACCTGCGTACTCAGCGAATTTCCAATGCATATATATGTATCTTAATACCACATAAAGCCACATACCAAGTTTCATCAATATACATTCATAAACAAACGATTTATGACATTTTAATTATTCTCCATAAGAATAACATGGCGGCTGAATATGCAGGTTTGCTGAAGCAAGGAACAAAAAAATGGGGTTTTTTAAAAAAATATCAATATAACTCATTTAGGTAAAGCCACATACCAAATTTCATTAATTTATTTTCATAATTAAGGGAGATAACACGTTACTTATTATCCATAAGAATAACATGGGCTGAGTACGCAGGTTTGCTGCTACGAGAGCCTTTGGAAAAATATTGTTTTTTTGAGCAAATATCAATGGTCCACAACCAGATGAAGCCGTATACCAAGTTTCGTCAGTATACGTTCATAAAGAAGCGAGATATAAAATTTTTCTTTTCCTCCATAAGAATAACATTAGACAACGTACTGTGTTTAGCACTTTCCATATCTCGGTAACAAATTGACGTAGAGAAATGATCAAAATACCATATTGTGTGTTTTTTTAAGCTGAATCCAATGGAAAAACTAAAATTTGACTATTTCCAAAATTATATGTAAAAAATTCGAAAAACCCATTTTTGGGGTACAAAACACCCCCAAAATACCCCTTTGGATGGAGCGATCTGGCTGGTTTTCGAACTTAAAGTCATAAATGTTGCTTTACACGTTTATACCAAATTTCATGAAAATCGGATAATTTTTACGAGAGTTATCGTGCTCACGGACACACACACACACACACACACACACACATATATATATATATATATATACAGGGTGAATCTCGTAAGTTGTCCAGTATTGATTTCAGACAAACCGTTGGTCCTACGATGATGAAATAAAATTATTTCCCACTAAACCAACCCCAAGGAATAACGTAAAAATATTTTTAACGATTTTTAAATACAGGGTGTACCAGAAACTGAGGGTCACTAGTCCGAATCTACGTAATATCAAATACAAACGTATATCATGATATACATCAAATTAAAGCTCTTTTCAATCCAAACCATTTGGCGGAATCGGATTTTGATTATTATTGATTCATTTCAAAATGGCGGCTGTTTTTGTGAAAAAATTAGAATTTTTTTGAATACCCTGTATTTTTCTTAAAAATGCAGATATCTTGATTCTGATTCAAATATCGCATTTCTTATTAGCTAAGCTTTATTTTGATATGCAACACTTCAATATTATCTCAAAAACAAAAAGTTTCAAAAATATCAGTTTTTGAAAATATGTACATAGCCAAAACTCAAAAATTTCAAATAGCACCATATGTCAAATAGCATATCATTTTAAAGGTATTGCAATTCTAAGAAACTTTCAAATTTAAACCTTATGCGTATCTATTTTGGTTTTCGAGTTATCAACAAAAAACATGTTTTTCCACATTAAAATGCATGTTATTTGTTAAAAATATGGTGGTAATAGAACTATGGTCCAGCCTTTACCACCATGTTTAACAAATAACATGTGTTTTAATGTGGGAAAACATGTTTTTTGTTGATAACTCGAAAACCAAAATAGATACGCATAAGGTTTAAATTTGAAAGTTTCTTAGAATTGCAATACCTTTAAAATGATATGCTATTTGACATATGGTGCTATTTGAAATTTTTGAGTTTTGGCTATGTACATATTTTCAAAAACTGATATTTTTGAAACTTTTTGTTTTTGAGATAATATTGAAGTGTTGCATATCAAAATAAAGCTTAGCTCATAAGGAATGCGATATTTGAATCAGAATCAAGATATCTGCATTTTTAAGAAAAATACAGGGTATTCAAAAAATACTAATTTTTTCACAAAAACAGCCGCCATTTTGAAATGAATCAATAATAATCAAAATCCGATTCCACCAAATGATTTGGATTGAAAAGAGCTTTAATTTGATGTATAACATGATATACGTTTGTATTTGATATTTCGTAGATTCGGACTAGTGACCCTCAGTTTCTGGTACACCCTGTATTTAAAAATCGTTAAAAATATTTTTACGTTATTCCTTGGGGTTGGTTTAGTGGGAAATAATTTTATTTCATCATCGTAGGACCAACGGTTTGTCTGAAATCAATACTGGACAACTTACGAGATTCACCCTGTATATATATATATATATCTACAGTTTCGAACGAATGGTGTTTTTGGGGTCTGGGGACCTCAAAACGAAAAGTTATCATGGTCCCGGGCCTAGGTCTTACCATGCCGACTACGGTAATAGCTTCTTCCCTATAGGGGAAATTCGCTTAAACCATGTCCCGTTAAAACAAAGACGAAATTGAGATTGGACTATTGATCTCCGATGTTAAAACAGGAGAAAACCTTCATACTTATTAATAAATTGAATTGGTCTTCTTCTTTCTGTATTTGGATCTCATAAGTTGTTTTGAAAGAAGTTATCCGTTTACTAAATATACTAAAATGTTTTAACACCTTAAAAATACATCATAATCAGTAAGGTAAGTGTTGATTAAAATTGAAAGCATTACCGTATGTATTATTTACAGTACAGTAACAATGCTGATTTCCAAACAATAAATTGCTAATAAAGATAGTTTACAGGATTATCAATAAAATACAACATTCACTTGCAGACTGTGTACTTGCTTTAATTTGTAACAATCAAGTATCAGTGAAATAATTCATATCTTGTAAAAAAAGTACTATTAAAACTTGGTTTGAAGTGATGAGATTAGTAGTATGTAATCTAGATCTATTGGGTCTAGGCAGTTAAGTACCCGAGCATCATTAGTTACTATGGCAGACAGTAGAGAGTGATCATGAAGGTTGTTTGTTTTGGAATTAATCGTGTCTGGCTTAGCCGACAGCTCTATTTTTGGAACATAAATATTATGTTTTACACGTTAGTGAAAGCAAACACTACCAAAAGGTACCTCATCAGGCGTTCCTAACTTTATGTATTTTATCTGTCGCCTCTTTTGCTAGTCATTGGAATCAAATCAATTTTAAAGAGCCTTGATTTAGTCAAATCGATTCGACTCTGAAAAATGCATAGGTCAACTCTAGATATAGCTGTAATTTGTCCCTTTGCTATAAATTAACTATAGTTCTCATGAAAAGATCTATGTTATTAAGTACCTCAATCACATTTTGAATAATTTATAATCTATATGTGGTAAAATATACCATTTTAATATTTTATTAATAAAGGTTTTATTATATATATATTAATGCTACGTTTACTTACTGGCATCTATCTCTAATTATAGGATCAAATAAAGAGTTTATTTCTGTCACAAGGCGGTACCAGTATTTTACATATCAGAGCAGTTATGAAGTCATATAATATGTGACTTGGCGGTTCTCCATAACGTTACTTGCTGTCTTTCGCATGAGACATTCCTTACTAAGCTTTTAAAAATGTCAAGGTCATTGTCAAGGACTGTCCCTTATACATCGCTTAAGTTTTGCTCACTATAAATAACCTTTTAAATAAATTGTCAAGGTATTGGCTTTAATGTAACAGCTTAACTTTTAAAATGATTTCAAATAATTTTGAAGTAGTTTAATAAACCTCAAAAATAACAAAGGCATTTAGTACTTCGGGTAAACTAATGAACACTTTCTGAAAGACCATTGTCTACAAAATATAGGTTCACTTTTAATTGGTTTCAACAGAATCAGCTTTCAATAAATTATTAAAGTTTTGTTTTAAAAATTAAACTTTTTATAATATTTCTAAGGATCACAATGTTAGCGGGAGGTATTTGCAGATTTAAAGCTATACATACACTGCTGGCTTTGGCGCCAAGTGTGATCTACGCTAAGTGAGCAAGCAGGTAATCCGATTAAAGTAGTCACAGGCAACCTTTGCCGTTTCATAGATTCTGAGCTTGTCACAAAATGTTTGTTACTTTTAATGAGGTTCTTTATTTAAAACTTGTATAGGTCACAAATCATAAATCTTCTTTTATAAATCCCATGTTTAATTTTTAGTTTAGACGTAGAAAGTAAATTATATTAACAGAAATTAGGGATATACTTTGGTAATTGTCTAAAGTGTAATATTTTAAACTATTTTATAGATATAAAGATATAATTTTTTTAATGTAAATTTACAATATTTTTCTGTAGTCATCGATTCTAATATCTATTTATTATTACAGTTTTCGAGTTTGGAGTTTCCTAGTTCATTTATAATCGACTGAAGATTCCGCATGCGGTAAGTTTGATGACAGAGTAGGACATCTCATAACCGCACATTTCATAGCCGAATTCCACGTATATTTATAATCATCATTAATAGATAAAATATAACAAGAATCAAGTTGTGATATATTAAAAATGAACGTTGCAAATTTAATTATATGAATTGTAATTAACGTTAACATTTAATAATACAATATATACTAAATTGCATAATAATTCTATTCTAAAGATCCTACACCAACGTCCTTCACGATTATTTGCATAATGCAACTAAATATTGGATGTAATGTTTGTTTAGCTCGACTCTTGACACTTCATCAGGTAGTGTTAATAGTAGATAATTTGTGAAGCCTACAGGAGTGTGAATTTATTGGATCTGCATCACAAGTTATTAGCTAATCCTTAATAGCTAATGCTTAACTGCCTTGTTAATTGCTAATTGTTGTTAATCCAATTTGTTGTTGGGGAACTATATCGGTTATTTGTCACTAGGTTATTGTTGAATAATATCTTTATTGGAGTTTTGTTGATTGCTCATATACCCTTTGAAATGATTAAATAAATATGAAATGTGTTGTACAGTGTTTGGTAGTACGAAATGGTGATGCACTGAATTTATTATATTCTTTACATTTTTTCAGTTATGTAATAAAATGAAATTATGTATGTATCTTCAGATTTATAATTTAATCTCGACATGGGAAAGCTAGGGCGTGAGTACGCTCCTGCGACGATTTGACTACAAATATTGCAAACTTACAACTTTCAATTAATTAAGTACAACTAAAAGTTGTCCCTTATGTGTTTATTTTACTATAGCTCAACTTGAAGCTGAGTTACATTATTATGATTAAATGTTCAACTGTAGCGACCAGCAATACAAATAATAATCTGTAGTGAAAAAAATTACTAACTAGTTCAAACAGAGTTAATTAATTATATATTTTTTTATTTAACACACCAATTAATGCTTCTTTTAAGATAAAACAATGTAAATTACAACAAAAGCAGCGTGAAATGACCATCAGTTTTTACAAAAACAATAATAAAATAATATAAATTTGTCATCACGAGTGCACAAAGATTAATTTTTTATATAGCGTAACCAACACGTAAAGAAAATTGACACTGTAGTTACATAAGTGACGGAAATTATTATTTTTTCAATATTGCTCATAATATGAGGAACATTATAGGACATTCACCATATGGCGCACATCCCTTGTGTTAATAAATCTTATTTGGTGTCATGTCGTTGAACCAGGGGTGAACCGCAAAACAAAAGAAGTGTTTTGACAACCATTGTGCAGTGCTGAACCGTTGTGTCTTCTGTATTTACACAATAATTGACAGTGATTTACTACGACTTTTTTCTACTGTGATGTCTGCTGTAATGGGTGAATCAAAATATTACCGAAATCAATTTTCAACTTATTTTCAATTAAAACTTTATTAAAAATAAAATTCCAATTGAAAATGTTAAACTATATTCTTTAAATAATCTAAAATACACGCAATTAAATTTTCACGTACCAAACATCACCGTTAATATTATTGCAAGTCAATTCATGTTTACTTTCTTTACACAAAAATGCCATTCTACTTGTACTCGTTTACACTGAATTGAAAAATGTCTTTACTCATAAAAATTAAATTGAGAAACAATAACAATAATCAGGTAAATGATGAATCCACAACAAGCCAGGAGCACTCTCTAACATAATTTAACCGTAACGTTCGAAGCATATTGTATAAAACAAATACAATCCAAGGGGGCCCGCATGGGCTGAACGCCTGTGTGCATTGTTGCAATGTTGTTTGTTATATTTATATTCTATTACCTCAATGGTACAAATATGATTTTTCATATTTATTGAAAAGAATATTACTTAAATGATTAAGCACCCAAAATGCGGATTTTTTTTATTACAGTGTGGCGTGCCACACCATCGCCACCATCGCTATCGTCCATCACCATCGTGATATATTGTCATATCTGATGCAAAAGGTAACATTAATAGTGGCTGACGTTGAAATTGAAATCCCTGTCATAACTCCATTAATACGTATACTGTTTCGGTAAACTTTGTTTGGTGTCTCGTAAAAGGTCTTTTACAAAAACAACTTTTTGTATTGATTATTTGGCCAAATTTATTTAAGAAAGATGAAGCACTTGCATTTAGACCAACAGAAAATATAATAGAATAATTCCATCAGAGTAAATTTTCAATATCAACCATAAATTAAACGAAACAATATGGAATAGTAAACACATTTAGATAATGACAGGATTACAGTATAAAACTGTATGATACACATTTTAATTAAACCCAACGGTTAAGCAAATATAGCATGAACACTCCATTCCTGCCACCATTTTCCAAGAAGATATCTTCAGGTGGTTGGTCACACATATAAGTAGTAAACACGATTATGTGATGATACGTAGTTGTAAATTTGCATATTTTTTAATATAAACATTTTCAAGAGTTTTAAAGAACAACCACAACAGTTTAAGAAAGTGCTAGACATGAGGTAGGTATACTGAATTAACTTAATGGTAGTATTAGATTCACTGTTCTCATATACTAACTAGTGCTTGAGTTGATATACATGATCTAATGTTTATGACCTAAAGTAAGTTGAACCACAAGAAAAAACAGCAAAAATATGACAGAACGAAGACATTGCCTAAAATAATTCATGGCTTATAAATTATATTTAAAAAAATTGTCTAAAAAAAACTCTCAACATTATTGTGCCTGTGAAGATCATACACGCCGATATTCTAACGCGAAGGGTGTAAGTCGTGGTAATACATAAACCTTCAAGATTTATAACAGCGAGGATTGGGACGATGTAACAGAAGAGGATCTGTGACGAATTAATGCCACATGCATTTACTCATTTGCATTACTCCCTTAGCAAATATTCTCACAAATGTGTTCACATTATAACTCTTTTAATCAATTTTAGTCTCATACTTACTGATTTGTAAGAATATAATTCATTCTTAAAGTATGAAGAACATAAATACGCAATTCACTTGAAAACCAAGAGTCTCCCTCAAGCTAAATATTTTATTCATGAATATCAGCAGGAATAAAAGTTTCCTCTCCTTATGGAGAATATGTTGAAAATGTAACATGACGGGACTAAAGATAATAAACGAAAGATTTATACATTTTTAAATGGTAAATGTTATATCTGTTAAACTGTTCATTATTCTCAGCTCCATTGTTTCTACCTCAACCTATCTAAACAACTAAACAAAATTAAATGATAAATTAAAATAGATATTCAATAAACCGGGATTTGATGTCATTCATTTATATATATGTAAATATATATATACATTTGAGAAATTAACAACATTTTTTGCTATATTTCGAGATATTCTCTTTATCAAGCACAAATAAGTGCTACGATACCGATATTGTTATCTCATTCTATCATGCATTTGAATAATATACAGGGTAAATAAAAAGTCAGGATCCCTACCTTTATTTATTTTTGTTAATATAACCTAATATCTGTGGGGTAGTAATAACTTAAGGTGAAGTATCTTTTGGCACTATTCAAAGTTATGAGTGTCCCCCAAAAATAGGAAATTATCGGGAAAACTCGAAATTTTTAAACATAAACCCTACTAAGTTCAAATAAACTGTTTCCCTTCGAGATGTGATATTAACTTCAGGTGCACTATCTTTTGACACTATTAAACAGAGAATGTTGAGAATGTTCCCCAAGATCTACGTAACCGACTTCCAGATTTGAATACGATTTTTAGAGAATTTTGACTGGCTGCCATTTTGGTTAGGAAAGAGATAGCGGTCTCAAATTTTCACCATTTATCCAATTTTTTGTAGTTTTTTTAAATGAGTGTCACTCAAGGGGGTTTACATTTAAAACTTTCGAGTTTCCCGTAAAACTTCCTATTTTTGGGGGACATTCAAAATTTTGTATAATATAAAAAGATACTACACCTTAAGTTACTATCACTACCTAAAATATATTATTTTATATCAACAAATTGGGGGGGGGTTCCTGACTTATTCACCCTGTATACAAAAGATTAACAGCATACAACTGGTACAGTAAGTAAAGTATTATTTAGAGCTCAAATAACGGCTCTTCTTGATGCAGCTCCATAAGAAGTCAATTTAACATTAGCAACATTAATTTTATAGAATAACTAGCTGTTATTAGCCCGTCAAAAATGTCGGGCTTAAATAAACTAAAAAAGTATTGTTCACTAGAAAACAAATTTTAAAAAAACCTAATTTTGAATTGCATGCAACAAAATGAATCCACTGTGAAAAATTAAAAGGTGATATTGTAATAAAGCCCCAACATAATGCTTATCAAAATATTTGTTAGAACGTGTCTAAATTCTCAAAGTTTGTCAAAGTTGCCATCGAAGGGTCGGCTGTATGGGCTGTTGCACCATCTTGTTGAAAATAGACCCGTCTTTTGTTTATTCGTCGTCTCTGAAGTTCTGGTTGGAGAAATGTATTCAACATGTGAACATAACGTTGTAAATTTACTGTCACCGTAACACCGTTTTCCTCGAAAAAGTAAGGTCCGATTATCTCAAAACGAGAAACCACAGGCCAAACGGTTACCTTAGGAGAGTGGAGAGGTTTTTCATGCACGTTACGCGGATTTTCACTCGCCCAGTAACGGAAGTTTTGCTTATTTACTGAGTCGTTGAGGTGAAAATGAGCTTCATCACTCATCAATAATATTGCATTTGGCTCTCTAACAAACAATACTTGCATACGTGATTCAAAATCTACCCTTTTTCTGTAATCCGTCACTTTCAGTTCTTGGACAACCTGCATTTTATATGGATGAAACTGGAGATCTTTCTTCAAAATCCTCCTCACAGAATCCCGACTGATGTTAAGCTCTTGGGCGTGTCTTCGTGCAGATCTGCCTGGACTCCTGTTTACTGCCGCTCTCACTCTCTCGATGTTTTCGGGCGTCCTCGCAGTTCTAGCAGGGCCTGGGGGCTTCTTTTTGGTTATTTTTCCAGTTGTTCTAAGCGCTTCAACCCACCTTAATAACGTATTTCGGCTTGGAACTGAATCATTTCTATCGATATTGAAGTGACGACGAAAAATCCGCTGTGTTGAAATGACAGACTGATTATTTTTAATAAAAGTGTCGTATGCAAAAATACGGTGATTAATTGATTAACTGATCCATTGTAACTCATATGGTAGGCTACACTGAAAAAGGAAACCTAACCTCAACTCCCTAGCACGTGTAGCAACAATGTAACAGCTGTTGCAAATTCGTCCGGTTCCCGTAAGTCACCCTGTACAATACCAGCACTCAACCGCTAGAATGCTGCCCTGCTGTCATATTTCCTGACACCAGGATTTATCAAAGGAAAATCAACTACTTCTGGTTCCATTAACAGTGATAAAACCTAATTACGCCGCGAGAGTAAAAGTAAACCAAAACTGAAATATAAATAGTAAATATAGAATACATAAATAAATCTGAATTGAACTTTGCTGACACTTTTATGCAGTATTATAAACTCTATTCCCATTCCACATGGAATTTGTGTTCCTTACTGCTTGTAAATTTAAATCCAAAACCCTAAATTTAGTTAGGAATAGTTGTCTGCAATATTTAAAAGACCTGTTGTATTGAATTTGGATACAACGTAGGGAACACATGGTAATCAAAATGATTGCAAATTAAATCTGGCCAAAAGAAACAGTGTTTCTTGCGAATTACAAAAATATAACTAAATAAATGTATCGTATTTTTTTCATCATCCTGGGACTAAAGGACATCTTTTGACACCAACCTCTCTACGTTCAGTAATTTGCTCTGAATAGGTGGTTACACGTTCCTTATGCATGGGGATGTCGAAAAAAGGCCAAAAAACAGTGTTTCTTTGCAAATTACAAACTTATAATTAAATAAATTTAGGATATCGTATTTTTTTCATCATCCTTGGCCTAAGGGAAATCTGTTGACATCAACCTGGTCTTTCTACGTTTAGTAGTTTACTTGGAACAGATGGTTTCACGTTGCCTTGTACACGCTATTGTTTTAAAATAAATTATACAGTATACTAGAATTATACGTATACTAGATACTAGATTTCCAAACAGCTTTCTTAATCCTTACAAGTATTTATAGCCCAGTAATTTCAAGGAAACATTGTATGTTTTCAAATAAGTTAGTTGGATTAATTGTTAAACTTTTCATAGTCGTTAGCATATCATCTTGTTGTTATATTATCACATCACTATTTATCGCGTAATTGGTTTTATTTGTATATATTATATTTTGTATATTATTCATAAAAGTAATATTGTCCAACATGCCATAAACCATGTAATTGTATTTCAAACGTGCTGTAAATTGGCTCTGCCATTGGAATGAATGAAATTCCTGGAACGGAATATTGTACAAATGTTGGTTCCTCATTAAGATCCAATCAATTCTCCAAAAATAAAATTTGCGTTCAAGCCGCCTTATTGGAAAATGGTGGAAAAACTGAAGTTTTAGGCTATACAGTTGGTTTTAGAAAAAAGTAGTTTGTCTAGTAATTAAGGCTATATCTGCCTAACCGTTGGGTTTACAGAAAAATGTTTAGCATGAACTTTGTTTGTCTTGCATTAATTATTTGCATTCATTTTTACGAACGATCAACTGTTATATTAGAGGAAAAACATAGTCACCGTGGTATCCTAGAAACCACAAGTTGTACAGGAAACTTTAAATAGAGGACATCCCTTAGTTTTTAGTGTCCACAAAAATATGAAAGCGCTACTTAAAAATACGATAATTTGCAATGAATACCCTAAGTAATTAGGGTGTTATTAGGATTTAGACGTTTTTTTTCAATAAAACTGATGGTTACGGAGATAGAAGCAGTATGAGTTTAAATTGTTGCCATTAGGAATAAGTGTAAATAGTCTTACACTCCGTTTCCCTAAAGTCTAAGGGAAAATACCAAAGAATATAAGGATTTAAACGAAAAATCATCAGGTAATATGTGTATAAAGTTCCTTACCAGTAGGCCAATTTCTTTAAAACAAATTTAATTTCATTGAATTTATTTCAACGGCAAAAACGCCAATTTGTACCATATTAAACATATCTGGTATATTAAGTTAACCTTTTAGATATCACGTTTTATATGATCATGTGACCTTATAAACGAGTGTTTCTTAATATATATAAATCATAGAATCCAGTGTGCATAGCTTTTCACTAGTCTTCAGAGATCATTAAGTTAGTCCTAAATAAGAAGGTGTTGAGACAAAGTATCAAAAAATACAGTGATATTCTGCCTCATTCGCAGGTTATCTCTCCATATATCGATTATGTAAGCACGTCATCTCTGATAGTTATATGAAACCTGTTGGGGGGTTCAGGAATTGTTGAAAGACTACACTGTGGTGTAGTGAAATAGTGAAATATAGGAGCTCTAACCATTTCTAGAGAGATGTTAATGTAAACATATGTCCAAATTTCCAGGAACAGGTGTAATAAAGAAAAGACAATTCTTATTTACCACTACAACATTTTCCATTCAGATCAAGATTTTTATTTAGAATTAGTAATTTCAACTTACTTGGATAGCAAACTAGCAAACCAAACTTAAACATAAGCATCACCTAAGCGTTAAAACCCCTTTCATTGACAACGCCGAGCAGCGCTAACTAGTGCTAACAAAAGTTACACGTGCTAACATGTGGATACAAGTTGATGGAACTGATAGAACTCTTTTGAAAGGATTGCACCAAAACACGTAGAGGTTGTAAATGTAGAGGTATTGAAGGTTGTTAATTTACATTCAATTTGTGTAGTTTGAAAAATTAACGGTTACAATTGGCCACGAGTTATTTTCAAATATACACTAGCGCTCTGAATATAAACGCAATAGGAAGTGCAATACAGTGTTTATTGTTTAAATGTGAAAAAAGAACGTATATTTACCATTGTTTGTAATACAGAAAAAAGTAAACAATTTTTTAAAATTTTATGGCAAGTGAATTTGTTACTTCCTTTTTAAACTGGTTCATAATGTTTTTACAAAATGTATAGTTAGCCTCATATCTTTATTAGAGCACAGATCTAACATCCGGACCGTGTCGGTCGTGAATATTAAGTACAAACTCCCCGTGTTGGTTAAAATGGATTTAAAGTTTAAAGTTGGACATTAAAATGTATAAATACACCCGTCGCAGCAAACCTGCATACTCAGCGAATTTCCAATGAATATATAACATAACACTTAACAGGATTCATAAGAAATGTATTCACAAACAAGCGATATTTAAAATATTAATTATTCTCCATAAGAATAACATTGGGGATGAGTACGCAGGTTTGCTGCAACAAGGCACACAAAATAATGGGTTTTTATGCAAATATCAATAGAACTCATCTTAGTGAAGTCACATACCAAGTTTCATCCATATACATTCATAAATAAGCGATATATAACATTTTAAGTATTTTCCATAAGAATAACATGGAGACCAAGTACCTAGGTTTGCTGCTACAGGAACCATAGGCGAAAAATTGTTTTTTTGTGCAAACAACAATAAACCATAACCAGATCAAGCCATATACCAAATTTTGCCAGTTTATGTTCATAAATAAGCGAGATATACAATTTTTCTTTTTCTCCATAAGAATAACATTAGACAACGTACTGTGTTTAGCACTTTCAATATCTTGGTAACCAATTGACGTAGAGCAATGATCAAAATACCAAATTGTTTGTTTTTTTAAGCTGAATTAAATGGTGTAAATTAAAATTTGATTTAAATTAAAATTACATGTGAAAACCCCAAAAAACACATTTTTGGGGTACAAAACCCCCCAAAAACCCCCCTTCGGATGGTGCGATTCATCTGGTTTTCGAACTTGTTCAAATAAATGGTACTTTACACATTTGTACCAAATTTAATTAAGATCGGACCTTTTTTACGAGAGTTATCGTGCTTACGGACACATATATATATATATAAATATATATATAAATATATATATAATATATATATATATATATATATATATATATATATATATATATATATATATACATATATACAAATTTGAACGAATGGTGTTTTTGGCATGGGAAATTCGCTAAAACAAAAATAATTAATTTACTAGTATAGAGAGGGTCTTGATTTAATAAAGCTACTAAAACATTCATCATAATATATGGTAAAAGTACGGCCTTCAGTTATGCAGGTTTTAGAAATTTGTTGTCTGCAACATTTATAGGCTACATTTAGCCGTTGATATAAGCTGAATATAAGTCGGCTTACCAGTATCGAGCAGCAGGTCCCTTCATATTACTGAATATTCGTTCATCCTCTTACTTGAAGAATGAGAGGAATGAGCAGAGTTTATTTTTAACCATTATGACAACTTTTGAGGTTTCTAACGATCTATATAGTGTTATTTTCAACTTATAAGAGTGAACAAATTTGCCCAGTTTTGAGGAACAGGTTCACAAGTTGAATCATTTTTACCTTTTAGGTATAATATACCTAAATAATACACAATGGTCTTCGAAATATATATTTTTTTTAAACATAAAACGTATTGCATATAAAGTAAGACTGTATGTACATGTAATCTGGACTTAAAAATCTGTAGTATTAGTTTATTAAGTAGTAAGTTTGGTTAAACATCATGTGCTGAACTTTGACAATGTCAAAAAGTACATGTAAGTATTTGTAGAGTAACTTAGATGCAATTTAAGAGTTTGTTGAAGGACATTGTGTAGACGTTTTAAGACAACAAGATCTTATTTTTATAATTCTTATAAATATGTCTTGTCTCCAGTAGCAAGTAGTATTTAAAATATTTTAGCAATATAAAATAATAAATAAACTAGCCGACCCGTGCGGAATTCCGCACTGCGAACCAAATCTTGTCAGCTGATATACACATTATACACATTTCCGAGAAGCGGTACGTTTTTAGACCGTGGGTCTGTTTTTGTCAATAGCCGGCACGATAATCTTTAAAATGAGGGTTAAATCATGGAATTTGATAAAGGAATAAGGAAGATCTCGCGGGCTGACAGAAAAACAGGCTAGAGAAATAATATATAAGATAAATAATAAACAATAATATAAATATATTGTAAGATAAATTTTGAATGGCATATTTTGAAAACTGTTTATAGCTAAAAACAGTGAAATGAAAAAAAATGAAGTGTGTAGTATTAAAATTAGAAGTTATATAAAATACAAGTGTTTTTATTTTTATTTTTTAAATTTGTTATAACTTCAAAGTTTGTTGTATCCATTCATCTCCGATAATTTCTGAGGAATAAGAAACACATAGTCAAATATCGACCACTAGCTCAAGTAGAATAATAAACACGAGAAAATCACGGTGCATAAAAAGTATACAGAGATTTGTTAAAAACAGTATTATATTTTTGTAAATAGCTTGTCTAATAATAAGTTTGGAACTTAGCAGTAAAATGTATTAAACAATTATCATATTTTCATAAAAATCGTGTCTAATAATACTGTTGGAACTCAGAGGTAAAATGTACTGACGAATGAAAATAATTTTTCAACTAACTATAAACTACTAGTTGGCAAAGCTTTCAATTGTGTAAGATTTCTCCTCAAGTTGTTTTTATTCTTTTAACTTTATGAATAGTAACTGTAGCAAGGAGGAAAACAACTCGTATTTAAAAATTTCACTATAAAGACAACTTATTGGAAGATTGTTAAACCGAATAATTCACCTCATTAGGTATGAATGGGTCTCACCAAGGGTGGATTTAGACTCAAGTTGTTTTTTTTTAGTTATCTATAAAGAGGTTTTCATCTAATTTAACCAAAATTATTGATATCGTTAATAACTAATAAAAAGTATGTTCTCAACAAATTAGTAAATAAATTTTGCAACTATTTCCAAGATTTATTATGCCAGGACTTCGGAGACTTGCTATAAAACAAGTCCCAGGGCTATAGAATCCTCTCCAATACCACTAGTGCTTTTGAGGTACAGCACAAGAGGCATTCTCAGTACACTGAACGACAACCGTACATATAAACTCAGGATGACCTGTCTGGGATTTAAACCTAAACCTAAACCGGGATTTATATGGGTACAAGCGTTACCTCATTCGCTAGCAACTTAAAATCTATATCTATAAAAGGCAAAGCCCTGGCTGACTGACTCACTCATCACTAATTCTACACCTTCCCTTGTAGGTAAAATTCAGAGCTGAAACTTTGTACACTGATTCTTTAGGCATAAAATAGGAAAACTATTTTCATTATGATCTGAACTTAGGGCTCCACTAGAGATCCCGACAAAGTTCCCATGTATTTCTTATGGACATTCATTTTTGTTTGAGCTAATGAAAATATAAACAGCTTCTCTTGATTCGTAGTAGTTCCACGGGCTAACCACAGAATGCAGCACACAAACCTGTCATAGTTGTTATAAATTATTTGCGGGGCGGAGCCTGTGGGAACAGCTAGTAAATAATAAAACTAATTTCAAAATGATAAGTGAAATTGGCATGTTTTTAAGCACTGAAACTGCTGAGATTTATAGAAGAAAATTTGGGAGATGTTAGTTTCTTAAGTACTCGATTTGAAGCAAAGGTTGTGGATATTCAGACTTCGAATAAGGAGTTAGTAGCATTACGTCTTCTAAACGTAAAATACTACCTGCTAAAATGAATTTAGACATCAAAATCCCACATATAATGTCTAACTTGTTAAAGTAGATGGAGGGGTGGTCCCCTTAGATAATTATATAATAATCTAAAATAGTGTGTCAAGTATTCGTCTAAAAATTGATGTCGCAATACCTTTTTGACAGTTCAATGATTTATTACAAGTTTAGGTATTGTTTGTTATCCCAGTCTTGATATCGACGTAAGTACTTGCAATGTGTAATCCTCGGCATGCAGATGACTTTTAGGGACAAAGAAAACTGGCTTGGGTCGATTACAACCGGGTTTTGCCTTTGGTGTCTTC
Organism: Allygus modestus; assembly: GCA_963675035.1. Taxonomy (NCBI): domain Eukaryota; kingdom Metazoa; phylum Arthropoda; class Insecta; order Hemiptera; family Cicadellidae; genus Allygus; species Allygus modestus. The sequence goes on along the minus strand of OY776112.1, from coordinate 230,129,886 downwards.
AATGAAAAACAGTACTTAAACACTGTATTGTATTTAGATTTAGTTCAGTTTTCATAATTTGGCTCGAGCTATTCAAGAAATCAGTTTTGTACTTAGAAGCACTCATGAATAAAATCATTTTGATTTGATTCAGCTTGGCCTTCGCACTCCTAATTCCTAAAACCAACTGTAGACTCGATTCAAAAACGTTTATTTCTTTGGACATCTTTGAGAACAAGCGGAATTAAGAACAACTAAGCGGAGAAGGGAATATTAAATTAACACATTTTGAGCTGTAAACCTATACCCATACCTCTGATCTCCTATTCAGATGGTTGCAAATTCAGCATGATCGAGTTTAATCCTTCAAACTATGAAAATATTAAATTTGTGTTTTAAAACATAATTGCTCCGTATGAACTTGTATAAGAAGCAGACCCTTCGGATGTAGAAATCATCACACAGAGTGTTATGTTTAAAACCCAACTTAGGATTAGGCAACAACTAAAAGCGTATCAAATATTTAAAATATTTAAGATTGCTAATACTAATTCTGACGCATGACAAACAAATTACTTTGGCACGGAGTACATCTCCATAACAAATACTCTTTGATCGATGTTGAAAACCATATTTGAACTTTCACTTACCACAGATTAACATAAAAAAACATGGATAAAATGCAAGCCAGCTGATAGAGTAAGATAAGTAGGGTTGTCAACTTATGAACAAGTATTGATTTTAAATAGTGGCTATTTTTTCTTATGAATTATGTTCCGTTCTTAAAATAATTAAGCCAGTGAAAATAGGTTTTAAAATTGCAAAAATATCAAGCAGAAATAATTTTGCTGGAAAATGTGCAGTGAGGTCTTATGATTCAAATAAATAAGTTTTATACTTCGGGTGAGCTTTCGCCACCATATTGGAAAGTGGTGGACATGATTAGGTTAGCCTTTCATCCGATTTTGCTAAGATTTGGAATAAACTTGTAAAATTACCACATCTTGGACCTGATGAAGCCATAACCCACATTTAAAGATCCAACTAGTATTCTTGTGCGTTATTCCCTTTAAAAATATGGATTATAAGTTTTGTGACCAAGTATTTTAATTTATTTTTAGAAATACTTGCCGTCATGGTGTAGAGCTTGAAAAACAATTTTTTTGTATTTTGATTCAACGTTGTCTATCAATGTTATTCTTATGGGGAGTTAAAAAATGTTCAGACCAAAGCGAGTTGAATATATATTTAAAACGTATCCTACAATTAAAACTACTTGGCACTCATAAATAACAGTTTAAGTGATTTTCAACAGGTAAGTGGGGGGGGGGGGGAAGATTGAGGCAAAGTACTGTATTCATCCAATAGGTATTTTTTTACTTTCCTTTGGAAAAAGTTATGGTATAATGATGATTAAAAAAAACAAAATTTGTAGTTTTTTAAGCTAGTTTGAATAAAAAAGTGATTTTTGGATAAATTAATGATGATATAAGGATACAATTTAAAAAAATCAGTGTTTTCGTTAATACTTCATACAATTTGTGTACTTTTCATTCAACTAAAAATTTGTTCTTGTATTTATGACAAGGTAATAAAGATCAACACATACTGTATAATTTGGTTGAAATTGGATCAAAACTATCCCATTTATGAGCAATATCACAAATAGTAAAATGCGTTTCTATATACAATTGAGGGAAAATCCAATATGGTGACGAAAGCTCACTTCACTCTAAGAAAAAACTTGGCCTTTGAATAAGTGGATCTCAGGGAACATTTCCAGCAAAAATATTTCTGCTTGCAGCAATTTTGTCCAATTTGTTATCCTAATTTCCCTGGCCTAAATACCCTGTAACTAGTTTAGTATAAAACTACTACAATCCATACAACAAACTCCGACCTGCTTACACGCAAATTATCAAGAAAATTATATTAATCACCGAAATTAAGGAACGTAACTAAACAAACAGTAAGGTAGAAGTACGAACTAAATAATAAATTAGGTCGCACAGTTAAGCTGCAAACATAGTTAATTTAAGCTAATAGCGTTCCCATTTATCTCCCTCTCCAATACGGTGGATGGTAAAATCCTCTAGCAAAAGGAAATATGTGGATCCAATTAAGTTGGTGATTTGAAGGTTTACAGTTAAAAAATTGCTCTGATGGGGTTACAAGTAGTCAGAAATTAAAATTTTAAATCACACCACCAAGTTTCTGATGTGTGGGTGGTTTCCAAATAGAGAGCTGGGAGTTGAAGACTTATATGCTTCACTTTTTAAACTAATATAATACCAAGGAAAGCTTCTTTCTCTGCAAGTCGTGTTTCTGCCAGAGAGTTTTTCCGTTCGAATACATTTTGTATTCAGTAAAACTATACATGTTAGAAAGAGATTCATTCTTAGGTCACAAAAGAAAAGAATCCTTTTGTGAGTCGAAACAAAAGAATTTCAGATACAAAAACACATTTCCTTTCAAACATGCACATTATTATTAACTATTACAATCCCTTTTGTAGAAAAGTCTTTTTAGGGAATGTGCTCACTACAAACATTTGCTGTGAAGGGGGGTTGCTGTATCCCATTTAATATAGTTCATTAAATGTGATTCAGTTGACTGAAATAATTATAAACTTTAAAAATAGCTTTTCAAATTGGATAAAAAAATCGGAGCTTTTCGTATTAAAAACGGATTGCTAAGGTAAGAGAGTAAAATATATATTTCGAATTAAAGACAACAAATAAATAAAGCTGAACCGTGTGGCAAATGTTATTCAGAGAAAAAGGCTTTACTTAGGAATATGTATTGCGAACAGAGACAAAGACAGATGTATTACAAAGACAGATCCTTCAAAAGATAAAAGAGATGAGCAAACTCATACTCATAATGAGTTTAAGAAAGATCACGTAGTAAATGAAGAGAGTAGTTCGGAGTATGGTAATTATGGATTAACGGAGAACTTCGGATCCTCAGACTTATAATAACCTAATATTCGAAGTCTCTTTACTGTATCGCATGTCTTTTTAGTAGAACCATGTAGAACATTATAGTTATCGTTTGATCCATTGAATCGCTTACCTGTATAAGTATATCAAAGTTAAAGCTCCTCTTAGATGATTATAATATGCAAATTAGTAATTCCTCCGACCCATGGATGTTAAAACTCAACTACCGCAATGAAATTTCATTTTTGGACAATTACTATTTATATTAAATTACTTCAATTAAAAATTCATTTTCAGCATTTGTAGCTCTGTGTATTTAATTTTAAGATTTTGTAGCCTAAACATATTCAAATGGTACTGATATTACCAAAATACTAGTAGTAGTTTAGGACTTGTGAATTCCATCTATAGACTTATATTATTTTTCAGAAGTTTCAGATTGCAATTTTGCAATACAATAATTAAGATTATTAGTATTATCTTGAATATAGTTTTAATAATAAATAAGTTTTAGATAGAATTAGAAGAGATGTAAATAAATACCCACGTCGCAGCAAACTTGCATACTCAGCGAATTACCGATGAATATATAACATAACACATTAAACACTTAGCAGTATTCATAAGAAATATATTCACAAACAAACGATATTTAAAATATTAATTATTGTCCATAAGAATAACATTAGGGATGAGTACGCAGGTTTGCTGCAACAAAGAACATAAAATAATGGAGTTTTATGCAAATATCAATAGAACTCATCTTAGTGAAGTCACATATCAAGTTTCATCCATATATATTCATAAATAAGAGATTTATAACATTTTCCATAAGAATTATTCTCCATAAGAATGATATGGGGACCAATACCTAGGTTTGCTGCTACGGGAACCATAGGCGAAAAATTTGTCTGTGCAAACAACAATAAACCACAACCAGATGAAGCCATATCCCAAATTTCGTCAGTTTATGTTCATAAATAAGTGAGATATCAAATATGTATTTTTCTCCATAAGAATAACATTAGACAACCTACTGTGTTTAGCATTTTCAATATCTCAGTAACAAATTCTCGTAGAGCAATGATTGAAATACTAAATTGTTGGTTTGTTATGCTGAATTCAATGGTAAAAATTAAAATTTGATTTAAATAAAATTACATGTCGAAACCTCAAAAAAATTGGGGTACAAAAACCCCCAAAAAATCCCCTTCGGATGGTGCGAATTGTCTGGTTTTCGAACTCGTTCAACTAAATGGTAATTTACACATTTGTTCCAAATTTCATTAAGATCGGACCTTTTTTACGAGAGTTATCGTGCTTACGGACTTGTTTTATATACATGTATACAAATTTGATAGAATGGTGTTTTTGGCATCTGGGGACCTCAAAATGAAAAGTTATCATGGTCTCGGGCTTAAGTCTTACCATGAGACCTACGGTAATAGCTTCTTCCCTATAGGGGAAATTAGCTAAAAACGTCTACAGCACTTCAAAATACAGGGTGTTTCCAAATGAATGTTGCTAACTTCGGGATATTGTTTCTATGTCAAAAGGAACATAAATCATCATATAACCTGGGATCTATTAATTTTCGTTTACTAACTGTCTGTCTGTATGTGATTTTTACTACAAAATTTATATTTTAAAAACGATTTTACCAAATTCAACGAAATATTGGTTAAATACTCTTCTTAGTAGGTTCTTTTTTATTACAAATTACTTTTTCATAAAACCTTTCCGTTTATAAAATGGCGGCCATTGAAAATTATTAACAACAAATTTCTGAAAAACTAGAAATTTTACAATATAGTTTCTAGAATATAAACAGTTAGGAAATGTAATGGCAAATCTGTATCAGCTTTAACATTGAAAATCGGGTTAAATTAACTGAACTATGACTGAAAAACGAAATACTTGGCTAAATTTTGCTATCATAACTAATCAAAAAGATTAGCACAATTTAGCCATGTGTTCCGTTTTTCAGCCATAGATCAGTTAATTTTAACCCGATATTAAATATTAAAGCAGATATAGATTTTCTATTACATTTCCTTACTTTTTACATCTTAAAAAAATTGTAAAATTTATAGTTTATTAGATATTTAAGGTTACAAATCTTCCATGGCCGCCATTTTTATACGGAAAGGTTTTATGAACAAATATTTTTTCTACCAAGAAGACAATTTGGTAAAACCGTTTTTAAAATATAAATTGTGTAGTAAAATTTACATACACACAGACAGTAAACGAAAAGAATTACACCCCCGGTTATATGATGATTTACGTTCCTTTTACCATAAGTTTATGGTTATGGTTATGGTGGTTTATGGTTTAAGTTTACTTGTTTATCACGAAGTTAGCAACAAGAGACGTAAATATACATAACATTTTCTAAAATATGATGATATATGACGTTTGATACAGCATAAATCTGAATATATAAAATCCAAATACCACTGACTGACTGACCTATCACGAAATCCCCATAACTACAGAGTTGAAATTTGACATATAGGTTTATCTTTGGCCCTAGGCTTACTAAGAAACGGTATACGAAATTCCCCCTGTGTTCAACCCCACTGGATCCCGAAGTTACCATGTATTCATTAAGGACATTCACTTTGGTTTGAGCTGATGAAAATTCAAACAGCTGATCTTGATTCGTATCAGTTCCACGGGCTAACCGCAGATTGAAGCACACTTTACTATCATAGTTTACGCGGGCGAATCTGCAACGGTTCGGCTAGTGTAGATATATTTTAAAGTGTTGTAAGAACTCTATTATTTAAATCCAGAAATTATAAAAATACGCATCATGCTAATGAAGAAGCTATAAAAGTAATTGTGTTATAAAAGAAGTTATACACAAAAATACCCCCGTCACAGCTAACCTGCGTACTCAACGATTTTCCAATGCAAGTATATGTTTCTCACTACCACATAAAGGGTACTTTTGCCACTTACCAAGTTTCATACAAATACATTAATAAATAAGTGATCCATAAAATTTTATTTATTCTCCATAAGAATAATATTAGGGCTGAATAGGCAGGTTTGATGAAAAAGGGGGGGAAATATATGTTTTTGTGCAATTATCAATATAACTCAACCAGGTGAAGCTACATACAAAGTTTTATTAATTTATGTTCATAATTAAGGGAGATATAAAACCTTACTTAAGAATAACATTAGGGATGAGTATACAGGTTTACTGCTACGGGAATAATTAAAAATAAATAAATTTGCTATGAAAATATCAAATAACAATACAACGAGAAGCCATATACCAAGTTTAATCAATACACATTCATAAATAATCGAGATATCAAATTTTATTTATTCACCATAAGGATAACATTGGACAACGTACTATGTTTAGCATTTTAAATATCTCTGCAACGGTTGGACGTAGAATCACAATTTAAACACGAAAATGATTGTTTTGTGGAGCTGAACTGATTGGTAAAAGCAAATGTGAAGTTTACATTACGGATAACTGAGGAAAAGCCAAAAACCTTTTTCTCATAAGATTACCATGGGAGATTTTATGAGCAGGTTCTTTTTTGGATTTTCTCCGCAACCACTTAACCTAGGTTAATAATTCGAAATCCTATATTATTAGTTTTTTAAACTCTATAACATGGTCAAAACTAAAATTAAATGTATTAAAAATTGTAGGGTGAAAAATGCAAACAAATTATTCTAGAAAAATTTAAAACCCCATAAACCCTCCTTCCCATTGTCCGATTTTTCCGGTTTTCGAACTTAAAGTCATGAATGTCACTTTACAAATTTTAGCCAAATTTAATCGAAATCTGACGTTATTTACTCAAGTTATCGCATTCACACACACACACACACACACACACACACACACACACACACACACACACACACACACACACACACACACACACACACACACACACACACACACACACACACACACACACACACACACACACACACACACACACACACACACACACACACACACACACACACACACACACACACACACACACACACACACACACACACACACACACACACACACACACACACACACACACACACACACACACACACACACACACACACACATATAAATTTGAACGAATAGTGTTTTTGTCAACTGGGGACCTCAAAACAAAACAAAACAAAAAGTTATCATGGTCTCGGGCTTAAGTCTTATCATGAGACCTTCGGTAAAAGCTTCTTCCCTATAGGGGAAATTCTCTAAAAGGGTGTTACTGTATTCTTTTTCACCAAAGAAATTATGTTAAGTTATGGAGAATGGTATAACCTACACAGTGGCATATTGTTGATTGACATGTTATCTGTAATTATCTGTCTTTGTTGTCAATGTTTATGGGGATTAATCTTAGTAGGTCAGGGTACGTCAGGACAATTAAGTTAATTGTGAGCCTACTTGTTTGATCACCGCTGGTCAAACGATCCACAGAAAAACAAAAACATAATTTCCTTTCAATTAAAAGTCATTCATGAAAATTCCATAAACAAAATACGTAATCTAGTTTGACCTAAAAATCAACGGTTATTTCAAGAATACTTAACATATTAGTGTTTTAAAATAATTACATTAGTCTCATCATACTTTAGATGATAAAACTACATATTTTAGAGAAATAGTTTGTATAACAGGTGTTCCGTTCCGTAGAACTAAACCCAGATTTTTGAAAATATTTCCATGGTAAAAATACAGTAATTTTACAGTAATTAAATGGTAACTAATTAATATCCATTTTAACCAGTGGTGCTTTGAAAACCCGTAGACGAAGTCCGCGAATAGATCTATCTATTTTAATGGAGATAATAGTTATATAATAGTTGTATTGAATGGTAAATTAAAATAATTTAAGAGTGTAAATATTACTTCATTACAAATTTCAGCTTAATCAGTTCAAGGTTAATAGGTTTTGTGTTAGAAAGGAGTAAACATGACGACACACAGTTACTACCTTCCTTCTATAATATTATGGTTTGAATTTTATTTGATATATGTTGTTTGAATTTGACAATGATTTAATTGCACTGTATTGGCAACAGGTTATTTCAAAGGCAATTTCTTTACAATATAATCACATTGCAACAAACAATTTTCCCTGTAATATGAAATTACTCTAAGACGTTGTGAATATACAGCAATTTGTAATGTCTAATATAAAATAACATATTACGCCATCTTTTCATAAAGATGAAAAGTCTACCTATGATTTCTCACACGTGGCATTACTTCTCATTCAAGAGCAGCGGCTCATCCCTTGATACTCTTCTTTCAACATTCGTGAGTTTCTCTGATATTTCTACGCCTATCACGTTTCTCATCTTGGTCACATTCACTTATATTTGGCCACTTCTTGTCTTACTGTTGTTTCACAATTTACTACCGGTATGCTTGAATTTTACTAATATCCTCCCAGACTTTCCTAACCCAAAGGATCAAATCACCTAGACAAATGAAAATATCACTTAGTAAAATGGGATATTCCTAATATATTATCGTTTGTCAGCGTACTAATATCCTCCCAGACTTTCCTAACCCAAAGGATCAAATCACCTAGACAAATGAAAATATCACTTAGTAAAATGGGATATTCCTAATATATTATCGGTTGTCAGCGTACTAATATCCTCCCAGACTTTCCTAACCCAAAGGATCAAATCACCTAGACAAATGAAAATATCACTTAGTAAAATGGGATATTCCTAATATATTATCGTTTGTCAGCGTACTAATATCCTCCCAGACTTTCCTAACCCAAAGGATCAAATCACCTAGACAAATGAAAATATCACTTAGTAAAATGGGATATTCCTAATATATTATCGGTTGTCAGCGTACTAATATCCTCCCAGACTTTCCTAACCCAAAGGATCAAATCACCTAGACAAATGAAAATATCACTTAGTAAAATGGGATATTCCTAATATATTATCGGTTGTCAGCGTAATTAAATAATAACCATATCCCAAAAATATGATTTCAATTACTATTAAATCGTAATATTTAACATATAAGACCTTTATATTGCATATCTTATTTTAGTTTAAATGTTGTGTACAACCTTAGTAAACATTTTTTTAGAAACAAATCATAATTGGTATTTATAAATGTTGAGGATGGGATGAAAGAAGAGTAATGAGTAATGAGTAGTCAGAGAAAAGAAGAATGCACCCATGGACATTCATATGGTAGTAAAGGTAGGAGTGCCCAGCAGTTGCTTACTCACAAGGATACAATCCTCGAAGTAATCTATTCAAATACAGTGCCGTGAGATCTAGATCACCTACGATCTACTCAACTTCACGAGTTATGAGGATAATATAACATTATTTAATCGTGTTAAGTGTAATTTTTGTCATAAATGTAGGTTTATGATGTGCTATTTCTCATACTTGACCAGAATTTTAACCAAAGTTTTTCTCTATTTGAAGATAGATTGTGCTTTTAGTATTGTAGTTTTTCAATAGTGCATTTAACATAGAACATTTATAATGAATGAAAATGTATCAATCATTTGAGATAAAACTGAATACAAACAACTGCAATAGTGAATACAAATAATACTAGTTTTCTGTAAAAGTCGTTATATCCTACTTTCTAATTCGTTTAACATGTATTATACCTACATAGAAGAGAATATATATACTCTTTCAAAGAGCAATTATCATACACACCAAGTACCGTGTAGTTATTTTTATCACACCAATTAAAATTATTTATTATTATATTCGTGGTTTCTAAGACATAAAAACTGCATTAGCATTTAATCATGGTTAATCATATATAATAATAGCATCATTTTAGTCATGGTAGGCACGTGCAATTAACAATTCTTGGCTGATCTTCAAGACTAATAAAACTTGCATGCAAACCAGTTTTATTAAGCAAAATAAACCTTCTCCAGTACACACGGTCATGCCAGGCTTGGATACAGTTTGAATTCTTTGAACTAACATTAACATATGAGTCTTACCGTTAGAAATAGGTAAAGGAACTATTGCGAAATTTGTTCTACAACTTAGATAAGCGTAGGCTATTATCTTGAAAACTTTATTTGTGGTTGGCTTAGCAGATTCCAGAAAATCTAATTTTAATGTCTGAAAATAATGATGCTATTACTAATACTACAAAAAATCTAGAAGCAAAATTTGGAACCTTTCATAATCCATATACTGGTCTGATATGGGTTATGTAATCAGTTTGATTAAATAGTGCCGCTGTACGAATTAATGTACGGTACATATTATTTATTGCTTAAAATATAAAAAAAAACTAATAAAAAACTAAGAAAAATGAAACACCCCACTCGGTAATTTTACCGGTATATTAAATGACGGTCATACAGGATTCACGACTTTTGAAATCAATGTTGATTAAATCTATAAAATAATACCAAAATGCACTGAGTGAAGGTTTAATAATCTTAATCCATTCAATACTTCAGAGTGCAATAACATTTTTACCTTTAGATGGAAAGACTCTTACACGTAAACCTTGAATTATTACTAAGAATGGAACCCTTACGGGATTACAGGATTTTTGTTATTTATTCATTTATTTATTCCAACGGAAAACATCCATTAACATGTATATCCATTATTCAAATTGTAAAAAGAGTTTCTGACAAATTGTAACGAATGAGAGGCCTAAACATAACTCATTTATGACGTTTAAAATATAAAATAATGTGTGACAAGTGTATTTCGTGATGGCCATTGTTGTAATTTATGAAACACGTGTCTTTGTGGCAAGGTCTCCCTTGTGCGTTCCTAAACCATTTATTGGATGGCCATGAAACTTGTCACAGTAAATCAGGTTAACCCCAGGAAGTTTACCAGTAATTAATGAACAACGTGAAATTTTTAATTTGTCTTATTACAGTTATCTTTATATTAACAGGCAAGCTCAAAACTGTCCCCGCTTTTTTCTCAGCTTGTGTACATCGTAGGAGAAATTGACGCATACCGTTAGAAAGGTATTGTCCTGTAGATAAGCAGAAACCCATCATAATTTACATCGACCCTCAGGGATGTGCCCCACAAACTTTCAAAGTTTCATTAATCTTATGGAAAAAATTAATTGACTGAATTATATTTTGTACAACTGTTGATATAAAAAACTCTAGCAAAACAGCAAGAACGGATGCTTCAGACATAATGTTAATCAAAAACTCTACTGACTACTGGAATAGTAACACCTTTCTCTTATCATTTTTAAACTCCACATAAACAAATAAACCTAGGTTTGAGGGGGAGAGGGTGATGGTGGGGGAGGGGGAGAGGGGGAGAGAGAAAGAGAGGTTATTTGTGAAGTTCAGCATAAGGACTCTGGATCAAATGCAAATTCTCACGCAGGATATGGTAAAACATTCAAGCAAACAGCAATAATGTGCCGTTTTGGGTTTACATAGAATTATTTTTGGTCGAATTTCGACCTCTAGGTGATCGCTAGTATAAATAAATATACTCATTTATAGTTATGAATTTATTTCGATATATTTATAGCTCTGAACCTATCATTATCATCATTGTTGCGGATTAGAAAACCCCGCATAGCTACTAGTTACATCTTCCACAAGCGGAAATATTGCGCAGGTTACCAGAAAGATAGGTTTTAGCAGGAAAGGAAAGGGTGGGATGGGACGGCAGCCAAATCGACCCTTCAGAGGGCCAACTCCCGTGCCCCTGTAACAGCTAGGACAAGGCTCACAAACAGAGGACCAGTTTGAGGGCATTCTGCCCTCAAACTGGTCAACTCAACTGACAGGGTACTCCATGTACAACAGCCAGGGACCATCCATTCTCAGGTTGGCAGGTTGGGGACCAAACCCGGTGATTCTGTCCCTAGCCGCTGCAAATGGAGAGACCAAAGGTGAAAGGGAAGTTTGTCATAATGGACAGCCAAAAGACTTACCTTATGTAATGGGATCTTCAATTGCTGTACCCAATATCAGCCTCAAAACTGGTATAGACTAGTTTTAAGGTAGTCCTGGGACGTTCTGAACCTATTTAAAATAGTTGTATGGAGTACAAGATGGAAGTTATTTTTAAAAGAGAAAATCTATAGACATGGCATGAAGACGAAGGTCATGGGAGTAGATCAATCCCGTGAACCATGAAAGTCAACGCGACGATGGCGTATACGACAGTTGTAAGTTGTGAGGGTGCAGTCAAAACCAAGAGAAATAAACAGGTAATGGTTTCTTATGCTGCCTTGAAGATAGCCATAATTACTGCTGACCTCGGTATTCGTAACAAAGAAAAGATTGTAAAGTGAAATATGGCTTTCAAAAATATAAAGTTTAGCTAACAGCTAATAAATAAAGAAAAGGGAGAATCAATTAATGTTTTATCCAGGGAATAATTAATTTACTCAGTATTGATGCAATTTAAAGTTGTGAATCTTTAAAAACTCCAAACGTCAAAAACAATATTTAATTCTAATATTATAAACAATTTTTGAAAACATCAACGTGAAGCCCTTGTAATAGTAGTTTTCATCACTAGGAGCAAAAGTGGCTCTTTTTAGTGCGCAAGCGTGTTTTAAAAGCGAGGCGCGATAAAGCAAACAGCTGACTTTTTACGTACTAGGACTAACACATATCACAGCTGATTTTTTAGGTCCTAGGACAATAAAGTGGCGTTTTGCGTAATATTTAGAGAACAGAAAACAGATGGATTTCGTGCAGAATGATAAAAAGTAATTAAAGTTTAACTGCTTCAAATACGGCTGTTTTCACCACATGCGTGGTGCACATGCATCTGCTAAAGTTGTTCTTTTTAAGCCTAGGAAAAAAGTATAATTTTGATGATATTTTTCGATTTAGGACTAAACACATCATTGTATGACACTTTTCGGTCGAGGTCATCAGCTATTAATATGAATTGAACAAATTATTCAACTAGTGTAACTTGTGTAATGCCAACTTGTGTAACAGCTGTTTGTTTAGAGTAGCAATAAGATTAATTTGGAAGCAAACGTTTAATGGTAAAAAAGTAAATAAAATTTAGTTTTTGATAAATTGTTATATTAAAATGGTTTGCAGTATGATGAAAAATATAGTTCATCACTAGGACCAAAAATGTTTTTTTTATCCTTGCTCATTTTCCAGCCTCGGCTCCGCCTCGGCCGTTAAACCACTCGGATCGAAAAGCGTCACTTTTGGTGCTAGTGATGAAATATACTATTTGAGTTTTAGTTTATCAAAGAGGCGGACAGAAGCCTTAATTATTCAAAGTCCTGAACTATACTCAATGGCTAAACAAATGCTTTATGCAAAAACCACCAACACTTTGATTTTAAAAGTGGCGTCAGGTAATTTACATTCCAAAGTCCTGTGACAATCAGACATCAAAGAGCAACGTCATCCGATCCTCTGATCAGACGTGTGTTTTAACATTAGGTCGGTCAAAATTCGACTATAATCTGACAAGGAACTTGAATTTAGTTGTCTTGTATGGGTGGTTTATTGTTTGTTTTGTTGTTATTCGTCACGTGTATAAAATCTTCCAGTAAAAGAAAAATGCTGCATTAGAAGTTGTATTCACACAATAAGAAACAACGTAGAAAATGTGTGTATGGTCATAAGAGGCACATACGAATAAAATAATATTAGGAAAAGTTAAAATAATAATAAGTAGTTTAAATAATAATAGGTAAAAATAAATTTCAGAATTACCTAAAAAATAATATTAAACAAATTAATCATTACAGTAAATGAGGTTATATTTTATTAACAATAATAGAATCCACAGTTTTCATGGCGTTCTTTGTAAATGAGTTTAAAATAAAGTTAAGTAAAAGCTTTTACTAGAAGCTAAATAAATGCAAAGAGCAGTTGTAATTTGTTCTACGGAAATATATTGAATGGGTAACTTCCACGCTTTTTGTAGCCATTAAAATATATTTAACTAATCATTCCCTTTTTCTTTCACCCTTAAATCTAATTTGTGTTGCATCTTCCAGAATTAAATGTAATTTATTATTAACAAAGCTAATGGTTCAACGACCATTTTCATAAATCTGATCTAATAAACAGTTGGTTAACAATATTGTAACAATTAAAGTTATATCTAATTGAAAACTTTTTACAGCGATGCTCAGCTTAAATATATAATATTTATGACAAGTATAAATTAACAAAAAGCAGGCACCACATAAAAATATATTGGTAAATTATTTAAGTTTAAAATTAAATAACACGTAACCTAGAGTTAAGTGGTTAGCTTTTGAATTCACTTAGTATATTAAAACATTAAATATATAAATCCAAATCCTTCAACGTAATAGATTTCCTTGCTCAGCGAAATTCACACTTAGAATAAAAACAATGCATGCTGCTTGTGTTATTCCTTCTTTGGAAATGATTAAAATAAATAATATAACAGATTGTAAATGTTATTAACAGTAAGATAAATAAGATGTACAAACGCTAACATCAGAACCTGGAGGCTGATTATTCAGCCCGTCTCTGTTTTGTCTGCAAAGTGTTCGTGTTTTGTGATGCACTTTACATTCAAGCCAACTTTCTCTCTTGCTTATAAAATGCCCCTGCAATAAAAATAAAATGTATAATGTATAATATATAGAATAAACATTTTTGGCATGAAGAGTGTTTCCTCACCTAGATAAAAATACCTAAGAGAATAGTTTATGGGAAAATGCAACACCAAACAGACATAAACAAAAATGTAAATTTAGTCAAGGTGTTTCAAATTATTCAAATTATTTATTGCATCCATTCAGTTTGTTTAACAAAAAGTCATGTCACTAAAACTAAGAAAACATAATTAAATAATATTCATGCTCTTTTCTCACAAGCTTTGTTTAATGTAAGGTGTCTCGAATAGATTCTAGGCTTGACCTAGAAGAATAAAATAACACTCGTGGCTTACAGGGGCTGTAGCCCCTAACATATGTTTTTTGAGTAAGTGGATAATCACAGCTGATCATTAGTTCATTTCGCTTGTTAATAAAAACTCTGTAGTGATATTTCCATAAGAAAATCATTGGATCTTTATCCAGTGGGGCGTTGCCCACTAATTTTTGACATTTCTGATATTTTTCCCACCGTCCTTAGCCCTCAAGCTTTAAAGTGAGTCGTCACACCCTAAATAATATATGGCAATTATACACATAATAGTCGGGGGCTATATTACAACCGAAAATTGGTCAAATCGAACGGTAAATAAAGAAGTTGACATTTAGCACTATACAGTAGTATTTTTTAAATATGTTTTTTAATTTTACCGTAATATTTAATTTAGAAATTATAGGTAGTGTTAACATATGCACTAGCCTAGGACAATATCATATCCGAGTTTAAAACAAATCGGACCATTAACACCAAAGTTAGTTTTTTGGCCTGATTTTGGGAATTAATTTTTAAAAATATAAAGGACAGATTGGGTTTGGAAATATTTATTTGATATAGTTTGGAGGTGGGCCAGAGTATAGACTAAAGAGGAAATTGGTGTAGGCAGGGACGAAGTAATTGCGCAAAAACTGATACCCATGTTATTCTTATGGGGAAAATCTGCTAAAAGTGGCATTAAACCCTCATATTGCCACTACTTATACATTTCACAACATTATCGGTAGATGCTTACTTCACTGTTCTAAACGTTGAAATATATTAACGACTGTACCACTGTTCCATGTTATTAAAATGAATATATATAATATAACCAGTTGTTTAAGTGGCAATTGTTATCTAACGGGGCTATAAAAACCGAATTAATTGGTTATAATAGTTTAGGAGATAATCTAAACATTTCAATATGTCATATGAATCGATTTGTTTTGTTTTGCCATATTTTACTTGTTATTTTAACTTTGAGGGTATCTGTTTATGAACTTAAACAACACTGAAAGCAATTTTTAATTACAATAGTTGTAGATGTAAATATTGCTGTTCTTGCTTCGCACAAACAAGTGTCAAAAGTAAGTATGTAAAGTAATTTCGACACCAAAAGAAGAGTATTTATTTTATATTTATAATATAGCATAATTTTGTTAACAATATGTTTCGTAGAAGTGTATAAAAATTAAAATCTGAAAATAAAGATCAATGAACGATTAAAGTTATCCTGCTCATTGTTTAACTTGGTTAAATGATTACTGCCATTCCAATCAGTATATTTATATCTTAGACATTAAGATGTTATCTCTTAATTTCAACAAGAGTGTATTATCTCTTAAAGTTATAATACAAAAACTAACATATTATTATTATTATATCATACATTGGTTTTAGTTCAATTTTTATATATTCAATCATAGTGTGAATGTACTAATTATGTAACACAATAACTTTTGAGGTTGGACGTGATATTCCGACCGAACAATATAAGGTTGGAGTGATAAGGAGAATTTGATGGTGCAAATTGATTTCAGCAACGGTGAAACACCGTACCGGTTCGTTAGTGAAAGCCGGGCGCTCTTGGTGGCTTTTAACAACGGATTATAAGTAAGTGGTTCAATAAATAATAGATGAACTTTGTTAAGCTAGCACAAAAAAATACTGTGCTAATTAAATACTGTGTGTAATTTTATAAAAATCACAAATGTAGTACAGTTATAAAAGGTAAAGACAATATTTTTTAACATTAAAAGTCTAGAGAAGAAAACTTGTTATGCAAAAATTATAGTACCATAAATATGATTTGTCGTCTAAAATAATTGGTACCGGGAAGACCGAGCCATACTCGGTGACATTTGATTCGTTTCTTGAAAAAATATCCACTCAATATACAATCTTTATTCAATGGTTGTAGTTACTGTTTTCAAGAAATAATTTGTTATCCTTACCTTGTGTAAGTGCTACTTTGACAGTTCACCGGTTAATTTGTTCACAGCTGTTACGATTCTTTTGTTTTGATTTGAAACGCCATAATCCCAACGTTGAAATTTCCAATTTTCAAATAAGATTTTAACACAATTTTCCTGGGGTTAATGTTTTACCAATAGATTTGTTAGGTTCAAAAGCCTCTGATTCCAAAGTTTTAACAATCGTTTAGTTAGATTCCAAGATAAATTTTGCAAACAAACAAACAAAAAATCAGCCATTGCTAGTGTATTAGCGAATTTCCCCTATAGAAAAGAAGCTATTACTGTAGTCGGCATAGTTAGACCTACGCCCGGGACCGTGATAACTTCGTTTTGAGGTCCCCAGATGCCAAAAACACAGATGTTCAAAACTGTGTATATATATATGTCCGTGAGCACGATAACTCTCGTAAAAATAATCAGATTTTGACAAAATTTGATATAAACGTGTAAAGCAGCATTAATGACTTAAAGTTCGAAAACCAGACAGATCGACCTATCCGAAAGGGTATTTTGGGGGGTTTTAACCCCAAAAATGGGTTTTTTGATTTTTTTACATATCATTTAAATACCCCCGTCGCAGCAAACCTGCGTACTCAGCGAATTTCCAATGTATAATATATGTCTTAATACCACATAAAGCCGCAAACCAAGTTTCATAAAAAATATATTCACATATAACCGATTTTAATTATTCTCCATAAGAATAACATTGGTAATGAGTACGTAGGTTTGCTGAAACAAGGAACAGAAACAATTGGTTTTTATGCAAATATAAATAGAATTTAACTAGGCGAAGCCACATACTAAGTTTCATCAATATTCAATCATAAATAAGCGCTATATAACATTATAGTTATTCTCCATAAGAATAACAAGGGGGCTGAGAAAGCAGGTTTGCTGCAACAAGGAACAGAAAAGATGGGTTTTTAAATAATTATCACTATAACTCAACCAAGTGAAGCTACATACCAAGTTTTATTAATTTATGTTCGTAATTAAGGGAGACATTACATTTTACTTATTCTCCATAAGAATAACATGGGGGCTGAGTACGCAGGTTTGCTGCTATGGGAATAATCAACAAAAAATCAATTTTTTGTGCAAATATAAATGTACCAGTACTACGTGAAGCCACATACCAAGTTTCATCAACATACATTCATAAATAATCGAGGTATCAAATTTTATTTATTCTCCAAAAGGATAACATTGGACAACGTACTGTGTTTAGCACTTTGAATATCTCTGCAACGGTTAGGCGTAGAATCACAATTTAAACACCAAAATGATTGTTTTGTGGAACTGAACAGATTGGTAAAAGCAAATGTGAAGTTTACATTAAAATAAACTGAGGAAAAGCCAAAAACCTTTTTCCCATAAGATTAACATGGGAGATTTTATGAGCAGGTTTTTTGGGATTTTCTCCGCAACCACTTAACCTAGGTTAATAATTCAAAATACTAAATTATTTGTTTTTTAAGCTCTATATCATGGTCAAAACCAAAATTAAGTTTTTTAAAAATTGTAGGGTGAAAAAAGCAAAAAACTGATTTTTGGAAAATTTAAAACCCCCATAAACCCCCCTTCCCATGGTCCGATTTTTCTGGTTTTCGAACTTAAAGTCATGAATGTCATTTTACACATTTGAGCCAAATTTCATCAAAATCGGACGTTTTTTACTCATGTTATCGTGTTAACGGACACATGTATATATATATATATATATATATATATATATATATATAGATATATATATATATATACATATATAAATTTGAACGAATAGTGTTTTTGGCATCTGGGGACCTCAAAACAAAAAGTTATCATGGTCTCGGGCTTAAGTCTTACCATGAGACCTACGGTAATAGCTTCTTCCCTATAGGGGAAATTCGCTAAAAAAAGGCAATTTTAGTTTTTTCCATTTAAATCAACTTGAAAATCGCACAATTTGGTGTTTTGATCATTGCTCTACGTCAAATGGTTACAGAGATATTGGAAGTGCTAAACACAGTACGTTGTCCAATGTTATTCTTATGGAGAATAAGATATATTGTATATCTCGCTTATTTATGAACTTATCCTGATGAAACTTGTTATATTGCTTCATATCGTTGTGTTCTATTGATATTTGCACTAAAAAACATTTTTCGGCCGATAGTTCCCGTAGCAGCAAACCTGCGTACTCAGCCCCCTTGTTATTCTTATGGAGAATCAGTAATCTCCCTTAATTATGAACATAAATTAATAAAATTTGGTATGTGGCTTTACCTACTTCAGTTACATTGATATTTGTATAAAATCCCATTTTTGTGTTTTTGCTTCAGCAAACCTGCATACTCAGTCGCCATGTTATTCTTATGGAGAATAATGAAAATGTCATAAATCGTTTATTTATGAATATATATTGATGAAACTTTGTATGTGGCTTTATTTGGTATTAAGATACATATATATGCATTGGAAATTCACTGAGTACACATGTTTGCTGCTACAGGTGTATTAGTTTTTACTGAGCTTTTAGTAACGAAAATACTCGTTGTTCAAACACAACCATAAAACAAAACGTAGGATGTCTTTACTGCAGTTAGTTTTAACAATTTAATCCATTAACCTGTTTGCCTCGCTTTCGTTTTTTCAGGTGGGATCATCCTGTAAAGTTTAAATACAGTCACAATATTCAATATCGCTCCACACTAGCACACTGGGGAACGTGGCCACAAAAGTCTCTGAACAGCCTCGATCGCTCAGTTTCTATTTATAAAATCTGATTGCGTAAGATGTTCTATTGTGAAAGCCATTAGAAAGTAGACCTTCTGTCATTAGCATAGAGCCGAACGACTTGACTATGTTTTGATCCCGCTAGATAAGGAGTAGACTTATGACTGTGCAGTTCAAGGTCGACGACTTCTAGGACATCGCGTCTTGTCCTAGTCTACTGTGCAACATTCGTCCCATACTCCAATGTTGTCATGGAAATGGAGACGTGACTAGGCTTGCTGACTCGGAGTACAACTTATGGTTACTGATGATCTCATATTTGGTTATTGCCAAACATCCAAGAATTTGTGAGCAAATTGACACCAGTCAGTGGTGTTGTTAATCTTTTCTCAATGCTCTCTTATTCTTTAAGATTTGTCTTGAATTTACATGTTGCTTATTGGTTGATGATAGTATATGTTAATAGTAAAATTAAAGTTTAATGGTTAATACCGAAGTCGAAACTGTATAAACCTAAAGATATTACAAACAAGATATTGCACGATTAAAAACCTTTAATTATAAAATGACTAACGATTCCAATATGTTATATAGAGTTGTTTTAGCGAATTTCCCCTATAGGGAAGAAGCTATTACCGTAGGTCTCATGGTAAGACTTAAGCCCGAGACCATGATAACTTTTCATTTTGAGGTCCCCAGATGCCAAAAACAACATTCGTTCAAATTTTTATATATGTGTCCGTAAGCACGATAACTCTCGTAAAAAATGTCCGATCTTAATGAAATTTGGTACAAATGTGTAAAGTACCATTTATTTGAACGAGTTCGAAAACCAGATGAATCTCACCATCCGAAGGGGGGTTTTTGGGGGGTTTTGTACCCCAAAAATGTGTTTTTTGGGGTTTTCACATGTAATTTTAATTCAAATCAAATTTTAATTTACACCATTTAATTCAGCTTAAAAAAACAAACAATTTGGTATTTTGATCATTGCTCTACGTCAATTGGTTACCAAGATATTTAAAGTGCTAAACACAGTACGTTGTCTAATGTTATTCTTATGGAGAAAAAGACAAATTGTATATCTCGCTTATTTATGAACATAAACTGGTGAAATTTGGTATATGGCTTGATCTGGTTGTGGATTATTGTTGTTTGCACAAAAAAAATTTTCGCCAATGTTTCCTGTAGCAGCAAACCTAGGTACTTGGTCCCCATGTTATTCTTATGGAAAATACTTAAAATGTTATATATCGCTTATTTATGAATTTATGTGGATGAAACTTGGTATGTGACTTCACTAAGATGAGTTCTATTGATATTTGCATAAAAACCCATTATTCGTTGTGCCTTGTTGCAGCAAACCTGCGTACTCATGCCCAATGTTATTCTTAAGGAGAATAATTAATATTTTAAATATCGCTTGTTTGTGAATACATTTCTTATGAATCCTGTTAAGTGTTTTAATGTGTTATGTTATATATTCATTGGAAATTCTCTGAGTATGCAGGTTTGCTGCGACGGGGCTATTTAATTGTTTCATTAGATATTCATTTAGGTAAAATATTGTAGTGTGTTTATAAAAGAATTGTGTGGTTTTGAAACTTAAAATCTTAGGAAGCATAAACAGATTACACACATCAAACAGTTGTATTATACCAGTCTACTTTTAATTCAAGCCAATGTTTTGTTCAATCAAAACTCATGTAATACGTACATGAACTTGTCGTATCCTATAGTGGTTTTTATTCACTAAAAGAAACATAAATGGATACAGTTTGTAAAAAATGTTTACCATGAACAGATGAACTCCGGGAGAACCACTTTTTAGAGATAGTGCAAATTTGCATTGTAATCGATTCTTCTCAGATGCACTGGACGATAAATATCCAAATATGTGAAAATTATACCCAAGCTATTCCCTTTCATAACCTTAAATTTATCACTAGGGTAAATTTTCTACGTAAAGACTTATGGAACTTGACGTATTTAGCAGGCAAATATTCAAGAGATAATTAATAATGAAGAAACTGAGTATAAAGTTAACTCTGATAGGGATAATAAATAGAAGTTTTAAGAGCAATACAAATGTACTGTCATACATTTAGCTCAAAATCCCCCATGGTCTAATGAAACACTATTTTTAAGGCTGAGCAATTATTTTAGCAGGATTGGTATCGCAGTGGTTATCAAAACTTGAAAAATAACTTAGGCAGAGGAACGCACAAAAATAAAGGCTTATTAAGGCTTAAGAGGGCGTACGAATTTATTAGTTAATTACAACTAACGACGCTATTTGGCGACGAGTCTCTCGTCTGTAAACTTTGGTCTCGTCTTCCGCGTCTTCTGATCGAATTATATTTCCTACTTAATTAAAATTTCATGCAATAAGCTTGTTGTTAATTATTTGATTACAAAAATATAACTATTCATTATTTCAGTCTATTGGTACAAATTTTAAATAACAAGTAGTACAGTACAACAATTCGTCTGGGCGCGCGGCTCTGTCACTGCTAGTCGTCCTGTGAATTGATGGCTCGCTCACTCCACCACTTTCTAAAACTTCTGTTTTTTTAATAGTGCAGTCAGCGAACCATCATTTCACAGGACGGACTAGTAGTAACAGAGTCACAAGCTCAGACAAATTGTTCCTACTGTTATAGGTTATGCAATATGCATTGAAACGCGATGGAGAATCATTTAATGTTTTCTGGAGCAACCCGCGGACGTGAATGCCTCTGCCAAATCGCCCTGTTATTACTTAACTCTGGCTGCGATGGCAAGCACGACTTGTGTTCATTTGTTATTCATCTGCACAATGTATAACAACAATAAATTTAAAATTATTTTAATTCGTGTTTTTTTGTATTATTTATCTGATGAATATTGAAAACTAATCAACGATAACTAATTATATACCAACATATGCTGTTAATGTAATTTTATATTTTCCAAAGTTATCAGTTAAATGCCCCCGTAGCAGCAAACCTGTGTACTCAGCGAATTTCCAATAGATATATAAATGTCTTAATACTACATAAAGCCACTTACCAAGTTTTATAAAAATATAGCCACAAATAAGCGATATATACAATTTTAATTATTCTCCATAAGAATAACATTGGGGCTGAGTACGCAGGTTTGCTGCAACAAGGAACACAAAAAATGGATGTTTATGCTAATATCAATATAACTCAACTAGGTGAAGTCATATACCAGATTTGATTAATTTATGTTCATAATTAAGGGAGACATGGCATTTAATTATTATCCACTAGGGGCTTGTAGGGGCAAAAGCCCCTAAAAAACCAAAATACATAAATTTTTTATCAACCTTCATTGGTCATTTATAAATAAGCACTGATTTTCTAGCATTATAATATAATATTATTATACTGTCTTATGTTTTTAATAAAATGTCCATTCCTAAACAACTATACATTGCTGTAGTTTAAAAGTAAACAAACTGAATAAGTACAGCTGGTATCAATATCAAAGGCTAATTTAACTCTGTGGCACAGCTGTTTTAATTTCAAAAGATGTAAACAAATTAAACCCCATGTTGTTTTAATGGGAAAAGTTTTATTCTGTTGCGAATTTATGGTAAAAAAATAAGAAAAATGAATAGTTTTCCCTCAAAATTCAGATATATAAATGTCTTAATACTACATAAAGCCACTTACCAAGTTTTATAAAAATATAGCCACAAATAAGCGATATATACAATTTTAATTATTCTCCATAAGAATAACATTGGGGCTGAGTACGCAGGTTTGCTGCAACAAGGAACACAAAAAATGGATGTTTATGCTAATATCAATATAACTCAACTAGGTGAAGTCATATACCAGATTTGATTAATTTATGTTCATAATTAAGGGAGACATGGCATTTAATTATTATCCACTAGGGGCTTGTAGGGGCAAAAGCCCCTAAAAAACCAAAATACATAAATTTTTTATCAACCTTCATTGGTCATTTATAAATAAGCACTGATTTTCTAGCATTATAATATAATATTATTATACTGTCTTATGTTTTTAATAAAATGTCCATTCCTAAACAACTATACATTGCTGTAGTTTAAAAGTAAACAAACTGAATAAGTACAGCTGGTATCAATATCAAAGGCTAATTTAACTCTGTGGCACAGCTGTTTTAATTTCAAAAGATGTAAACAAATTAAACCCCATGTTGTTTTAATGGGAAAAGTTTTATTCTGTTGCGAATTTATGGTAAAAAAATAAGAAAAATGAATAGTTTTCCCTCAAAATTCACGTCAAGACCTTTAAAATGATACCCCTCCCATCCTTCTACGGCCATCCAGTCACTCACAATTTCTTTACAAAAATTTGACTTACGGAATTATATATAGAAATAAGAATAACATGGGGCTGAGTACGCAGGTTTGCTGCTATGGGTGCCTTTGGAAAAAAATAATTTTTTTGAGCAAATATCAATATACCACAACCAGATGAAGCCATATACCAAGTTTCGTCAGTATACGTTCATAAATAAGCGAGATATAAAATTTTTTTTTCCTCCATAAGAAGAACATTAGACAACGTACTGTGTTTAGCACTTTCAATATCTCGGTAACCAATTGACGTAGAGAAATGATGAAAATACCAAATTGTGTGTCTTTTTAAAGCAAATCCAATGATAAAAACTAAAATTTGATTTTTTCAAAAATTACATGTAAAACATTAAAAAAAACCATTTTTGGGGTACAAAACCTCCCCAAAATACCCCTTCAGATAGAGCGATCTGGCTGGTTTTCGAACTTAAAGTCATAAATGTTGCTTTACACGTTTATACCAAATTTCATCAAAATCGGATCATTTTTACGAGAGTTATCTTGCTCACGGACACACACACACACACACACACATATATATATATATATATATATATATACAGTTTCAAACGAATGGTGTTTTTGGGGTCTGGGGCCCTCAAAATGAAAAGTTATCATGGTCCCGGGCCTAGGTCTTACCATGCCGACTACGGTAATAGCTTCTTCCCTATAGGGGATATTCGCTAAAAAAAGGAACGTTAATTTAATTCAAAATAATATGCGGTGATATAAGTTATCAAACATACGATTTAAGTTTAGGAATTTGAATAGTTCTTTTGTAGCTGAATATAGGTTATTGATTATTATAATAACAGAAGAAACGCACCTTACAGAGTTTACTATAAATATCAGTATGTAATACTAGCAATAACAATAAATCGAGTGAGGTAGACTTCCGATATTTTATAAAATTAAGTAACTTGAATGAATATGCGAAGTGGCTGATTTACAGTCCCATTACAGATAACATTTTAACCATGTTGCTTCCATAAACTTAGCTTAGCTTCGTACTTTACAAATGTTAATGTTTTTTGTGTTTAAACTAAAACCGGCTTCTAGGTACGAAATAAAAAATATGGACTACTTATGGTTGTCCTTTCAAAATATTTGAAATTTTTCCAAACTTTAATAAGTTCACTACGACAAGGATTTATTAAGAGCCCGGCAGCTATTTGTTTTTATGAAGATACAAACATGTAGATGAAAAATGAAAGGTGTAGTAGTATTCACTTTAAAAATACCTCTACAAAATTTTAACGAAATAGGGTAATTTTCTTAAAATACATTTAATATAGTGAATGGATTCCGTGGGGGAAATCTTTAGTTTTCTCAACATGTTTTGAAACCGGTTGGTTTTATATCTATAGATATAATAGACATATGTGTGACTATATGACATTTAGTTTTAGACATAATTATATCTGAAACTATAACATGGCTGTTATAACTTGGAAAGCTTAATTTTAATTTAGGCTAAATATAAGGCAAAACTCTCTAAAATTATGTGTTAAATAACAATAAATATGTTTTAGTAATACAGTTGTTTGCTGTATTAACAATACTGGAGCCAAGTTGAGGTAATGTTATGCACATAAACATTACGTGGAGGAAAGCATTGTGCTGTGGACGTCTCTCGTGGGAAGGATTTATTTACCAACTTTGAAAACCCACTAGTTTAGCACCGATAAGCTAGAATTTGTGTGAATTTGGTTTGGAGTTGACACATACCAAATAGAAAATCGGTAATCTATTGAGATTATGATTTTGTAAGTGATTAAGGTTATGATTTCATAAATAACTTGTAATGCAATATTGAAAAATATATTTTAACAGACAAAATATGTACTGTTATAATATTTAGGGTTTTAAAGTATTTTGTATGGTTGAACCGTTGTTTAGAAATGAATACCAGCTTTAAATACCTTTTTCGTCCAAACAGATCGGATAAACCTCTCACCCTCTTATTACGACATGTTTATGAATTTCCAAATTTCATCTTGAGGTCTAACAAAAATGTCCGTAGTCAATTCAACATTTTGTAAGAATTAAATATAACACAGTCCTACACGAGATACATTCGACACACAATTTACATACAATTACATTACACGCACGAGCCGGCCGGTAAATATACTTCAAATGACTAGAGGTTCCTAAGGGATTTTTTAAACGAGAGTAAGCCATTCCGGAGCCCATGCGGAGTAGGTTCATGCGGGGTTTTATCTAAATTGGTTCAGATGCTTTGCATTAAAACGGAACATCAGACCGTGGTTCCTTTCATAATAGTATGGATTGAAATAAAATATTTTCAGAGTATGGCTATTTTAAAGGAA
Source organism: Allygus modestus (assembly GCA_963675035.1). Lineage (NCBI taxonomy): Eukaryota > Metazoa > Arthropoda > Insecta > Hemiptera > Cicadellidae > Allygus > Allygus modestus. The sequence continues at coordinate 230,103,696 of OY776112.1, read as the reverse complement.
AGTGTTAGGGAACGACTGTTGTTTGTACTTTTAACTTTGTACTCTTAAGGCAGCATATTTGTTTTTTTTGTTAGACAAACCACAAATGTTTGAATTTGCATTTATTAGGCCTGAATGAAAAGTTAAGAATCTTAGATTTGCAGCATCTGGAGCACAACAGATTTGACTTTTATTACGATTTGCCTTTTAGCGAATTTCCCCTATAGGGAAGAAGCTATTACCGTAGGTGGCATGGTAAGACTTAAGCCCGAGACCATGATAACCTTTTGTTTTGAGGTCCCCAGATGCCAAAAACACTATTCGTTCAAATTTATATATATATAGTATTCAAAGAAAATAACAGAAGAAAATAAAATATATTATGAATTATGACAGAAAATTCATTTGCAACTTTAAAATACTTAATTTTAACATATGATTAATATTTATTTTATTTTAAATGTGAGGTTATATTTTTATAGATTTTGATAATGGCCTAAGAGCACGAAACATGTCAGTCTGAAATAAAAATGTTTTTATAAAAAAAGGAACTTTGTTAAAATATGAAGATACATCTTATATACATATATATATATATATATATGTGTGTGTGTGTGTGTGTGTGTGTGTGTGTGTGTGTGTGTGTGTGTGTGTGTGTGTGTATCCGTTACCGCGATAACTTTTGAAAGAAGCGACCGATTTTGATGAAATTTGGCACAAATGTGAAGAGTAACATTTATGACTTCAAGTTCGAAAAACCAGATCGATCGGTGTATAGGAAGGGGGTTTTATGGGGGTTTAAAATTTTCCAAAAATCAGTTTTTTGAACTTTTTACCCTAAAATTTTAAAAACACTAGATTTTTGTTATGGCCATTTTATAGAGCTTAAAAAACAATTTAGTATTTTGAATCATTAAGCTAGGTTTAGTGGTTGTGGAGAAAAGTCAAAAAATGTGCCCGTACAATTTCCCATGTTAATGTTATCGGAAACGGTTTTTAGATTTTCCTCAGATAATTTCACCAAAAACTCCAAATATCTTTTTACTAATCTGTTTAGCTTTACAAAACAATCATTTTGGCGTTTTAATTGTTGTTTTACGTCCAACCGTTGGAGTGATATTCAAAGTGCTAAACACAGTACGTTGTCCTATGTTATCCTTATGGAGAATAAATAAAATGTTATATTTAGATTATTTATGTATGCATTTATGTATGTATTTATGTTTTTATTGATGAAACTTGGTATGTGGCTTCAACTAGTTGAGAGTTCTATGGTTGTGGTATATTGATATTAGCACAAAAAATGGTTTTTGTTGTTTTTTCCCGGTAGCAGCAAACCTGCATACTCGGCCCCCATGTTATTCATATGGAGAATAAGTAAAGTTTTATATCTCCCTTAGTTATGAACCTAAATTAATAAAACTTGGTATGTAGCTTCACCTGGTTGAGTTATATTGATAATTGTAAAAAAAACCATTTCTTATCTTACTTGTTGCAGCAAACCTGCGTACTCAATTATGTTATTCTTATGGAGAATAAATAAAATGCTATATATCACTTATTAATGAATGTATTTTTGTGAAACTTGGTAAGTGGCTCTTGGTAGTAGTGATATCCATATATATGCATTGGAAATTCGCTGAGTTCGCAGGTTTACTGCGACGGGGTTATTTAAGAGTCCCAGTGTAAAGTTGCATGAGCCATGCTTTCTGAGATTAATGTGACAATGAGTACAAAACAATATTTTAAACCTCTCAACCTGATCCAACCTATGAAACGCTTAAGGGGTAATTTCTAGACAGCGCAAAGGCAGATAGTATTTCTCTTGTAAGGGCTTTCACTTCTTCACCCCAAATGTAATTGATTCAATAAATAACGTCAGATTTTATCATAGGATTATTTAATTTTAAGTTTTCAAATTAAGATTTAATTAGTTTCATAACTGTTGTACAAGTCAAAAAGTTACAATAAATTAATAAAAATAGTTTTGAATCTAATTTATTTTATCAAATAGCCATAATCTACATTTTTTCTTGGTGGCAGATTCGTGATAAAGTATTATAACTTACAGTTTAGTGAAAATGTAAACATACTAAGTAATTCCAATTATATTTATTTCTAGCTTAAATTATGGAAAGTATCGGTATTTCTTTAAGTAACAATGTCATTAAATCGAGTCAGTTCGTTTGTTTGAGTTAAAACTATTCATCAATGTTTTCCTTTAAGTGTTTTTAGTAAAATAAATCTGTTAACACTTTATATAGCGGTATTTCAATTTTAGAGACAGAGAGGGTAGCCGGTTTCACAATATATGATAATGGCCAACAGATAATGCATACACAGTATCGTATATTATATTTAGTACCCTCATTACATTGTATTAAGTGTTTGAAGCATGTTCAGGTTAAAAAAAAATATCTTTTAAGGAGGAATAGAATGTTATTAAAATTATTATAACTTTACCTATTAACTGATTTACAGTTTTCTTAAAACTATTTAGGCATTTTATTTCCTTTTAATCTAGCGATATCTTGCACCAAATTTTACATAAAACACGATCATTGTCTAGATTTATCATGAACTATTAAAACCAAATTTGGTTAAATTGTAAAAAAATTAATAATGTTATTACAAGTGGGACAACAATTAAAATTTATTTCTTATTTATTTAACTCTGTTTGGATTGGATGTAAACTATGTATTCTAATGGTAAAACTCTCACGTTTTATTTAATTTTATATTGAATTTTAATTTTCTTTTATAGCAATAAAGATGAATAAAATTATTAATATTAATATTTTATGACAAATATGAAAGCAAACTATTCAATTACGACTAACTATTTACTGTAATTATATTAACCACAACTATTAACACAAGATATATCAATATATCTATATTAACAGAAAATATATATTTTAAAAACTAAACTGAATCAATTCTAAAACATTTGCACATTTCTTAAGATTGGGGAATATTTAGTATAGGTGAAATTATAAAAAATATAAAATTATACGTTATATGTGGATAATAGAAAACAAAATTACTGATTAAAATATCAAATAATATATGTATGGGTAGACCAGTATTATTACTATTAGGCTATTGTTATCCATGTTTTTCACCAAATGCACATGAGTAACGTACATTACAAAGATCGGTTGCAGTAGTTATTTGTAAAGTTTATGAAACAAAGTTACAATCTTTTCCTCAGATAGGCGTGTTCAGAAATGATCGTAACAGTGATTTCTTTGATAAAGTTACTGATGTTTGGGATTATTTTAATTTAATTTATTGTAAAATTACCTTCTTGTTCAAAAGTATTTATATATATTTTTGAATACACCACTTTATATATGAAAGTATTACAAATTTGTCTTGTTTTCATTATGCCTTGATTTCTTTGGTTTATCTATATTATTATTTTTACTTTTGTATTATTTTGTATTATATTCTTTTTTTACTTTTAGTGAATTTCCCCTATAGGGAAGAAGCCATTGCCGTAGGTGGCATGGTAAGAGTTAAGCCCGAGACCATGATAACTTTTTGTTTCGAGGTCCCCAGATGCCAAAAACACTATTTGTTCAAATTTATATATATGTATATGTGTGTGTCCGATAACACGATAACTTGAGTAAAAAACGTCAGATTTTGATGAAATTTGGCTCAAACGTGTAAAGAAACATTCGTGACGTTAAGTTCGAAAACCAGAAAAATCGGGCCATGAGAAGGGGGGTTTATGGGGGTTGACAATTTTCCAAAAATCAGTTTTTTCACGGACACACACACACACACACACACACACACACACACACACACACACACACACACACACACACACACATATATAACATGTGCAAGCATTTAAATAAAAAAACAAGACAAGCATGAAGTCAAATGTTGCACAGCACTTTATAAAGTACAATCATAAATTCAAAAACAAAGAAGATGATTTGAAAATAATAGAATATGGGTCAAAAGGAGACAAACTTGACGTTATAGAAGGATTCAACATTTACTCCAGCTACAAAAAAGATCCACAAAATATTATTAACACCATGCAAATCCATATGCAAAACCCAATATATGAAAAAATATTGAAACTAAAATCTATTAAACCACAGTAGTTGAGAAGCATGTTACAAAAACTGTGGAAAAAGTCATATGATTATATTATCAGCAATTTATTGTTTACAATTAGATTTATTTGTAATAATTGTGAGGTTAAGTTTTGTTTACGACCATGACTAATGGCCTTAAGGTCCGAAACATATCGGTCGGTCTTGAAATAAAGAAATTTAAACCAGGATACTGTGTTTAAAATGTTTAAAATAAATTAAAATAATAAATAAATAAATATACATATATATATAAATTTGAACGAATAGTGTTTTTGGCACCTGGAGACCTCAAAACAAAAAGTTATCATGGTCTCGGGCTTAAGACTTACCATGAGACCTACGGTAATAGCTTCTTCCCTATAGAGGAAATTCGTTAAAACTTGGTATGCAACTTCAACTGGTTAAGTTATATTGATAATTGTATGAAAACACATATTTTGAGTTCCTTATTGCAGAAAACCTGTGTCCTCAGCTTTCAATGTCATTCTTATGAAGAATAAATAATATGGTATATTCCACTTACTTATTCGTGTATTTTTATGAAACTTGATGTGTGGCTTTATGTGGTAGTGAGAAACATGTAAATGCATTGGAAATTCGCTGAATACGCAGGTTTGCTGCGACGGGGGTATTTTATCTATATTATTGCTATTTAGAATTTCTATTTCAATAATATTAGTTTCCTTTTTTATTTTCTCTACAAAATCTTTTTAAATCTTCATTTAAAAAATGTTGAATACGTGTAGGTAGAGAAAATGTATACGTTTTTAATCAAATAAAGCCCGTAAATAATGCAATTGAATGGAAAATAATCGTGTAGATCTTAGCTAGATCCATATTTTGTACTAAACATGGAATTAGATGAATGGGCGAGCGCTCTTTCCTTTAACAACAATGCCAGTCGGACTTCTTTTGTTGATGAACTAAATTGATTTATATCCCTTTCTTTCTTTTAATAATTATAAAATAAAATACCTATTTAATATTTTATGTATATTTCTGAATATTAAACAACAAAATATTGTGTTTTAACCATATACCAAATTATTGAAAACAAATATTAAAGTAGTAATGTAATCTGCTTCAGTTTAGTTTTTAACTTTTGACTTCAGTTTAGTTCTTAAATTTACCACTTTCTGTTGATGTTATTATTTTTTATCCTGCTAAAAAAATCCTACAAATTTTCTCTTAAACCAAATTGTAAATTTTGAACCATATTTTTAAAGTATATAAAATTTACTCTGTTTATTAATATATAATATATTTCCGTCGTAATATTTTTGCAATGCCATTTTTTTCATAGAAAATACAAAAAATATCAAAATAATTATTGCTGAACTTTTTTATGCTTGGCCTGTTAAAAATTCTGGTTTTCATTTGTGTTGATGCATGATATTACTCTGCTTGTAGGCTCACAGGAATAAATACATTTTTATTCAGGTATCATTTTAAATATATTCACACATTCGCGAATATGAATACTATTATGAGACCTGTTCAGATACGAGTGTATCTTTCGCATATGAAAAATGAATATGAAATAAATCGGTTATAAAACTTTGACCTCTGTTACCTATATTGAGAAGATAGTATATCGTTTTAGAAACGGTTGTAGCCTATTGTTATAACTGACATGGTTGATATTAATATTGTTGTTAAATTGGTATAAGACTCTATTTCGTTGCTGTATCTGTATAACCAATTCAGTTTTAATAAAGTTGTTATAATACAGCTTTTAATAATGTACCAACATTTTCAACTTACAGGTAAGGAAATTTTAAAATAATTCTAAATTTATTCATTATAATTTGGATACGATGTGATTAGTACTCCACCCTGAATTGTTCTCTGACTTAAGACTTCTTGCAATATTTATTCATGATTGAAGTATTTAAAAAAAATACTATACTGTGTATAACACCCAAAGTGAGCGTCTCTGTGTTTCATTGCTGATGTGTATGCGGCAATGATACATATGTATGCTCGCTATGAGGAAGGTTAAATCGTCTATGCTAATCTACCTAGGTTGCGTTACTTTGTTGAATTGTTGCGTTACACACTGTAGTGAAGGCGTACAACTGATCTTGGGCTTCAAAAGAGCAATTGTATGCTGTATTGTTAGTTAGCTTACGCCAATGTATCGGGGATTTTTTTTATTAAACTGATGTTAAATTTTGTTGCAATATTTAAAATGTAATTGTGTACTCCCAGAAGAGTAATGCGTTTAGTTAAATGAAATATATTCGATAATAGAGGGATATAAATATATTCGATAGTGGTGGGATCTAAATATAACCTCCTTTTACGCAAATTTACTAGAGATAATTTCATAACAGATCTAGCTGATTCACGTATGCAACAGCGCGTGCATGTAACTTTGTATGCAGAAGAGAATGTAAGCTGCTTTTTTACATGTACTTTGTTGTTTAGTAAAGAACAAAGAAACAGCTGAAATTATGTATTGATCCTTTGATTTTGTGTTAGGTAAAGATTATTCTTTTGTACCATTTTGCTTGAACACTTCCATAAACAGTGTATCTATCTGCAAATATTAATTTGTTATAATATTTAGGAGTAAATGTTAATGAGCAAAAATTGTATTTGTTTAATAATTGTGTTTATAGTTAGCTTAGATTTTCAGGTATATTACAATAGTTTATATCTATTTTATATCGAACCAATCTACTTTTACGGAGCTAAATATATTTTTAATTAGACACTTTACATTTTGTCGTAGAAGTTTAGCACCAAATTAACACTCCACTAAAATAAACGCTATAACGTTAAGATAATTTTTGGAACACCTTTTCGCGGTCCACTTTAAAGTTGGGCGTTTTTCCTTTTTCCTCTAGTACCGAATCCAGCTTCTATTTCTGTCACAGCCTGTTGCAGTATCATTCAGTGCAACGATAAATTAAAATAATATGTAACTTGGCAGGATTCCACACTGTTGCTCATCATTCTCTGAAATAAACTTGAGGTTCCAAGCCTTTGAAGTTTTCAAGGTCATCTATTAATTTGTATTTAATTTTAAGTAAATAATGAAATTGCCGATTGATATTTTCCCTACTGTAATTAATTATTTACCAATTCGTTATGTAGAACATTCGAATATTCTATTTTTCTACTAAGTTTTTAACACTGTACAACAGAATAAAATGCATATAATTTTGTTCAAGGATCAAAATTAATTTGCTTGATATTTTAGACGTAACGTTCGTTATAAAAAACATGCAACTATAACCGTACACTAATCTTCTAACCAAAATGTATGGTGGAATACGAAAACGTGGAAAAAAAAAATATAAATAATATAAAATATAAATGTATGAGAATGAAAAACCTGTTGGCCAACCCAAAATTCATTCTAGCAATAGCATAACTAAGCAATATCAAAAACTAAGCAATATCAAATACTAATCTGTACATCATTGAAGATATCCCATAGTGGACACGAGTGTTAGTAATTAGATGATTGGCATAAGCTAAATCAATTATGTAACTAATCAAAAAGGTTTTAATGGTATTATTTAATTTATTACTGAAATATGATCTTCTAATGTAGCATATATCTTTAAAATAGTTACTTTTCAGGACCTATTTAAAAAAAGAAAACTTAACAATACCGCTTTCTAATAAAGTAATTTAAAAATAATAATGAAAAAAACATTACTACATTCATGATAATATTGCACCACTAACGTCGTCTTATTGCAAGCAAATTAATTTTTCAATAAAATAATAAGATTACAAAAGTCAAATCCAATCTTGACAGGCTAATAGCGGCAAAGTTTAGATTGAGGCATTACTTGATGACAGACGACTGTTAAGTACCATCTTATGATGTCTATAGTTTTAGTTTTACCTAAGATAAGAAATAACATTGGGGAAAAAAGTGTTACACTTGATTAGAATAGGTATATTTAAAAAAAGTTAAATTCTAAATTATAATCTTTGTCTTTCAGCAAAGTTCTGGGTTAAGTTATGTAAATGGTTGTTTCTTGATTTACAGGCAAGTTAAAATAGGAGTACATTAAGATAATTTTAAATTTAGTAAATATACCTGTTTAGTGAAAGTGTGTAATTACTTAGAGGCATTGCTAATTAAATTGTATTTAGTCTTCATTCAAAGAAGCTTTCCAAGAATCACAATTTGTGTACCTTTACAATTGTACCTATGAGAATCCTAATAGAAACCCCGTCGTATGTTGGCCATATTATCTCTGACGAGGTTTCCCATTCGATTTTTACTAATTAGTTTCTTACTAGTTCAAATAGTGTAACTAAATTGAACAGATTAAACTAAATAGGACTAATAATTGTTATTTAATAAAGTTTTTTCCCCTAATTTTACCAGGCCTCCACTCACAATACGATATATTTCAGGCCATAATAAAAATAAAAGAGTAGATTTAAATGCTATATAACGTATAACCTAATAAGTCAAAATAATCGTAATCAAAATATTTTATTCCAATGCCGACGGCATTTTTGTTAAGAGAAACCCCAATTACAATTAGCGAATCCAAGCGATCCAAACCCCTCAAATTGTTTGGACGCACCATGATAAGAACCCGTGACCCCTTGAACAGAAGTCCAAGACGCTAACAGTTGGGCTAGCGAGATAACCACCGTGAAACTATTTGAAGTGTTGTAACTATGTGGATATTTCAATTGAAATATTATGAAATGTCTTTTGGTCCCCAACTTTCTCAATAAGTAAGGAATGTTTCATCGTGACTGTACAGAGAACATTCTCGAGGATGTTTAGTTGCTGAACAGGAATATTTTATTAAATTTATTACATTCTTTTTATATATTAAAACATATTTGTAAAGGTTTACATATGAAATCTTATTAATTTAATAACACAAATTTCCTGCAATTATGTAATTATATTTATTACATGAAGCAACAAACTTTATATTTAGCAACCAACAGGATGTGTGCCCCATTGTAAAGATCGGTTTGTTATAGAATATATGTGTTCAAACTTAATTGCGGGATATATCGATTACACAGTTCACACTGCACACTATCTTATACATTTCGTAAACACAGCTTGAAAAAGGTATACTTAAAACCCCTTTGAAAAATAAAACACCCTATGCACACCATTGGTTGTAATTGATTATACAGTGATTGTTATTATACTAGTTGAACAATTGATGTCTTGGCAGATGAAAAACTTGTAGGCCTAGCCTACACTCATTCTAGCAATAGCCTAATTAAGCAGTATTAAATACTAATCTGTAAACTATTGAATATATCCCATGGCAGATGAATATATCCATTACGTTTTATAAACAATCTATATAAATCAAAATTAAATAACACATTTGAACGAATGGTGTTTTTAGCTCTTAATTGCATAAACATTTATAATGTTTCCAGTCACGATCTTACTATACCACAGTTACGGAGTTATGGGAAATCCTCCAGTTTTATAATATTGTCAAGTAACTCCTTCAAAGCATACCTGGGTACTCAGGGTATTTCATATAATTGATAAAAAAAGAAAGAGCGTTCTGAAACATATTACATCCTTAGTGCAAATGTCCCTGGAAATGTGTTATATTCACAACAGTTAGACCATTGTAGATCAAATCCAGCGTGTATAGAAGTTATGTATGAACAATGTATTGCGGAGAAAACTCAAATTTAGTATTCATCTTCAGAATTTATGGCCAAATTTAGTAGCAAAATAGCAGTTTACTTCGTTATTCATGATTTTATTCTTGAATTTAATACAAAAGTGGATTTTACTTAAAATTTTCTAAACATTTGGTACCTAGAATATTTTTTAGTTTAAAATTGTTTAAATATTTAACACTCAAATTTTTAAACCGTCAATGTTTTGAAACTGAGTTATATGCACAAATACAATTTTTAAGACATTAACTAACTACTCGTATATTCATAGCTATAACTCATAAAATAAATATTCTTACTAACTTTTATTATTATTTTTTAACCGCCTTTTATGGGTTATTACGTTTAGAAAAACAAACAAAAAACAAACACACACACACACACACACACACACACACACACACACACACACACATATATATATGTGTTCGGTATATATATATATATATACCGAATCAGAGAAACCGAATCGAGACAGAGAAAATTCAGCGCACGTTATATTATATTATTTATTTTGTTTTTTACCATATAATAAAGTATAAATTACAATCATGTTATTCTACTGAAGAATAAAATAATGTTGAGTGAGCAAATTGATAATGTTGTTTATGCAAATATAAATAGGACACAGCCAGATGAACATATCCACTACGTTTTATAAAAAAAATATATAAATAAAAATCAAAAGCTGTTTATTGTTAAGCGCGTGACTTGAGAGCGGTTGGACCGATTTCACTATTTTTGTTATGTTTCTAATAAATGAGGCCTTTTTGGGGGGAAAAATAAATACCCCCGTAGCAGCAAACCTGCGTACTCAGCGAATTTCCAATGCATATATGTGTGTCTTAATACCACATAAAGCCACATACCAAGTTTCATCAATATACATTCATAAATAAACGATTTATGACATTTTAATTATTCTCCATAAGAATAACATGGCAGCTGAGTATGCAGGTTTGCTGAAGCAAACAACACAAAAAATTGGGTTTTATACAAATATAAATATAACTCATGTAGGTAAAGCCACATACCAAATTTCATTAATTTATTTTCATAATGAAGGCAGATAACACGTTACTTATTCTCCATAAGAATAACATGGGGCTGAGTATGCAGGTTTGCTGCTACGGGAGCCTTGGGTAAAAAATTGTCTTTTTGAGCAAATATCAATGGTCCACAACCAGATGAAGCCGTATACCATGTTTCGTCAGTATACGTTCATAAATAAGCGAGATATAAAATTTTTATTTTTCTCCATAAGAATAACATTAGACAACGTACTGTGTTTAGCACTTTCAATATCTCGGTAACCAGTTGACGTAGAGAAATGATCAAAATACCAAATTGTGTGTTTTTTTAAGCTGAATCCAATGGGAAAAAATAAAATTTGACCATTTCCAAAATTATATGTAAACAATTCGAAAAACCCATTTTTGGGGTAGAAAACCCCCCCAAAATACCCCTTAGGATAGAGCGATCTGGCTGGTTTTCGAACTTAAAGTCATAAACGTTGCTTTACACGTTTATACCAAATTTCATCAAAATCGGATAATTTTTACGAGAGTTATCGTGCTCACGGACACACACATATATATATATATATATATATATAGATATATATATATATATATATACAGTTTCGAACGAATGGTGTTTTTGGGGTCTGGGGACCTCAAAACGAAAAGTTATCATGGGCCCGGGCCTAGGTCTTACCATGCCGACTACGGTAATAGCTTCTTCCCTATAGGGGAAATTCGCTAAAAAGGTCCTCAGGGCTTCACCCTACAGACCTTCAAAGTTGCTATTATTCTTATGGACAAAACTTTTTTGTATTGAATCAGAGGGTGACTTTAGAAAATGTAGTTTATAATTAGCTATAGTGCTTATTTAAAACGTTGAGAGAAGATGAGTAATAAATCAAGAGTAATACAGAGTGGACATGTTATCTAAATCTATATTTAACAGACCGATTCACTGATTAACATAGTGATCATTGTATTTCAAAAATGAAAATGTCACTGACGGTGAAATTTTGCATGGTCCTCCTTATGCTGCAGATGATAAAGCTGGGTTTTGAACAATCTTACAGGGATCTGTCCTAATTTAATCTTATGGAAAGCTTATGTGCTTTAATGGACGTTAAAGTTGGAATTCGTTTGAAACATATCTTATACTTCATACTAAACAAAAGACTATTCCCGTTCCGAAAATGTTTTAGGGCTCTACCCCCTACACCTTAAAAGTACTTATTTAACAATCCTGCACCTACTTTTGGACTGATGGAGCTGAAGTTTGGTAGGAATATAGCTAATAGTTAAATGTAGACATATAACTAGTACAAATGTAAAAATGTGTAAGGGCTCTGCCTCACTGGCCTTTAATTTAAATATGTTAATCACAACACAACAACTAATCAACCAATATAGCAGAAATTGTGTACCTTTAAGGACATAAAGGTCACGGTGGTTTTCCCTGGAATGAATATTTTGATTATAATTTCTAACTTCCATGTGTCTTCCAAATTAAGGGCTATTTCCTGCAAAATAAGCCTCCTATTTAACAACAAGAGGAGATATTAAACTTAATAATTTTTAAAATGCAATTAAACGTTGTTTTTTAGGTTTATGTGAATCAGCATGAAAAATTTCACCTTTGATGCATGATGCCTTTCCTGTCTACATCGGTTGTAAAATATCGATGTAATGGACCGAAAATAAAAATCCTTAAATATACCTATACCTAAACATTCTTATACCACCATAGTCCATGGTCCTTAGTTTTGTCATCCCTTTTATCACAATTTCTTACCACAGTTTCATTTACCTTCACCCAATTTCATCCAATAAAGCAAAGAAGGTATATTATACAGGGTGTCCCGTAACTCTCTAGACAACGGTATATAGCGTTGTTGCTTAGGTCAAGACAAACACATTTCACTGTAGGGACATGGGTCTCTGGTGCCTAGTTTCCCGTCTGTCTGTCTGCATGGGTTTTTTACAAACACATTCTTAACTCCTAAACGGTTTGAGGTACAGCGTTGAGGTGTTGCACAAATGTTTATCTTATTAAGATCTATTTTTGTGCAAAATTATACTAAAATATCAATAACCGTTTCAAAATGGGGTTCATTTAAAATATTTGATGCCAAATTCCACGAAAACAGTTGACTTTACAAAGAAAATTGCAAGAGGCATAAATGTTAGCCTATTTTATGTAGATTTCAATGATACCTGCAATGATGCAATGATACAATACCACTTTCCTCCATTTAAACAATGCTAATAGTCCTTTTACATTGTTTAAATAACTTTAACAAGGTCTAAATGGGGAAAATAGTATTGCTCCCAGGGTCTGGTTCTTTGATTTAAAGTGATGAAATATATTCATATATAATGCTCAGTAGCATTACTTTTATTTTTAAATAAATAAAAACCAACAGTAACGTAAAATAATTGTTGTAAATTATTAAATACAATTGGAAATACCTTATGATACTTCTTTATTTACAATAAGGCCTCCTTTATTTACAAAAGCTGTTCAAAATGACGACCGTCAACACGGTTGCATAATCTAAACCGATCGATCAAGGATCGTTGAACACGTACAACAACCATCTTCTTTTATTATCGCGGCTGCTTCAACCACTCGAGCTACTAAGTCCATCTCACCTTCTACAGGTGAGCTATAAACTAATTGTTTCATTGTGCTCCAAAGGAAGAAGTCCAGAGGAGTGAGGTCAGGCGATCGAGCGGACCACGGTGTCGGCCCTCCACGCCCAATCCATATGTTTCGAAAAGTGAGATTTAAGTAATCGCGGACTATATTGACATAGTGGTCTGGGGCTCCGTCGTGTTGAAACCACATATTTTCTCGGACAGTAAGAGGAACATCTTCCATCAACTCCGGAAGAATGTCTCTAAGGAACACTAAGTAGGAGACCAATATTATTTTCTCCATTTACACCTTGTTAAATTATTTAAACAATGTAAAGGAGTATTAGCATTGTTTAAATGAAAAAGTGGTCATGCATTACGAAAAGAACTAATTTCTCTGTTATTTTTTATCCAATCTTAACAAGTAAGGTATCATTGAAATCTACATAAAATGGGCTAACGTTTATGTCTCCTGCATTTGTTTGTAAATTCAACGGTTTTCGTGGAATTTGGCATCAAATATTTTAAATGGCCGCCATTTTGAAACGGTTAATGATATTTTAGTATAATTTTGCACAAAAATAGATCTTAATAAGATAAACATTTGTTCAACATCTCAACGCTGTACCTCAAACCGTTTAGGATTTAAGAATTTGTTTGTAAAAACACATACAGACAGATAGACGGGAAACATGCAACAGTTAATGATTTATGTTGATAAATATTCAATAATAATAGCTAAGTAGGCCTATATAAAAAGTGTGTAATCATGTACAAACCCGGATTAGGCCCCTATAAAATATCAATGTGCCCTTATAAAAAACCCATTAGACCTATCCATACATATGTAATTAATTTGTATATAAAAAACTATCTCTCTAAGTGTTTATAGGATAAATGTATTACTCACCCATGTAACCCACCTTGTATTAGAAAATAGTACAAACTACTTCAAACACAATTTTTAAATATCACCTGATCTTAAATACATATATTACTGGCCAAATGTTATATGGTAATAACAGTGAAAATTCAAAGTGAAAGTGTAATGTGTACTGAAAACCTCAAGAAAGAAAATCATATGTGAATGCATTTTTGAGGTGGTGAATTAAACTCTCTTTCCTTATTCTAAAATGAACCGGCCTTGGTGTTAGACCTAAATTTTGAGCATCATTTAAAATTAATTAATTCCCATTTAAACAAGTAAATCGGACATCTCTGAGTTCGATATTTTCAAATAGGAGAAGAGCCAAACCATCACGAGCATTCCCCTTTTATTTATTTGAGGCCCAGAAGAGATGGTTTGGTGAAGAAGATGCCATTGGTAACACAACTCCAACTTATTTAGCCTAGAGACAAAAAATTGAATCAGAATCAGGCGGACCGAGCAGTTTGATTACTGATTACCTTCAAGTTTCTTTCTCAATAGACATTTTAAATTCAAATTTTTGTAAGAAGAGAACTCTTTGTTTGTTATTAACGACGCTGAAAATAGGACAGAAGTCATTAGGCATAAAACATTTTACTCAAAATCATGGCCGCCATTTCTAGATGATGCCAAGCCAAAATTGATTCCTTGAACATTCGAATAACTTCATACTTTACAGTCAATAATCAGATTTGAAAATTTACTATAAAGAAAATCAAATTTAATTTTTAAAAAGCAAAATCTAGAATTAAGGAAGAGAGTCACAACACGAATCCATTGTAACACCTTGAGACTTTCATGCCATCCACAGAACGACGCCAAGGCACATTTCATAGTTTTATAAAGTAAATCTTACATATTTCCCCCTACCTTGTAACACAAGCTGTTAATCCCTTGCAATTTTAATATGCTGAAATGTAAATTTTGTAAATAAATAGTTTTATGGTCAATTGTCAATTTGTCGAGTTTTATTTATTTGAGGCATAAATCGCCATCTTGTTTTACGTTACCTAGCAACCTTAGTTTAGAGCTAGGAGTGTATTTACCACATAGAGTATACACAAAAACGCAGACGAGAGTGTGTTTTTCAAACTAGGCACCAGAGACCCATGTTCCTATAGTGAAATGTGGTCTTGACCTAAGCAATAACGCCATATACCGTTGTCTACAGAGTTACGGGACTCCCTGTATAGCAAAAAAAAAAACTCTGTGAAATCAAACTGAATTTTGGACTTACAAATAGTTTATCGAACTATACAAATTGCCTTAACCTTTTACATTCGCATTTTATCATCAGCATAACAAATAACCCCCCTCCCATTTACGTTTTATTGAACAGTGTATTTGTGTCTTTAATCATGGTTTTTTATACTCATATTCAAATCGCACTTTAGAAAGAATAATGGCGATCATCATCGTAGTTTACAGAAAGCTTTTGATTGTTCATATTTACAAAAAACAATAGAAACTGCTTAAACTGCAACAACAACAAAGACTACAATTCTGGATGTGAACTGCTATAATGCCGCTTTCTCGTAATAATTTCCATGAACCATGATTAAACAAAGGAAAAATCTATCTTTAGTTATATTATCAGCAATAAAACACAATTATTACTGCAACATTAAAGGAAACGAATTATAAGTTTAAATAGAGAATATAGAATACTTAAATCTGAATTTTAGTTACAATTAATTTTCCTGACACTTTTATACAGTATTATAAACTATATTTACACTCAGCATATATTTTGTGTTGCTTATTGCTTGCCAATTTCAATCCAAACACCTAAATTTAATTAAGAATAGTTGTCTGCTTAGTCTACGAAGACAACTTTGCTCAACTTGCTAACTTTACTCAGTTGTCATATTGAATTTGGATGCAAAGAAGGGAAAGTGAACACATGGCACGGTAAACAAAATGATTGATGAAAAATTTTCAAAATAAAACTGTGTTTTTTGCCATTTTCAAACTTATAACTAAATAAATGTAGGATATCGTATTTTTTCGTCATCCTGAGCCTAAGGGAAATCTTTTGACACCAACCTGGCCTCTCTAAGTTCAGTAGTTTACTCGGAATAGGTTGTTATTCGTTCCTTATACGTGGGGATGACGAAAAAGGCAACAAAAAACAGTGTTTTTGCCGATTAAAAACGTATAACTGAGTAAATTTAGGATATCGTATTTTTTTCATCATCCTTGGCCTAAGGGAAATCTTTTGACACCAACCAGGCCTCTCTACGTTCCGTAGTTTACTCGGAATAGGTGGTTACACGTTCCTTATACATGTGGATGACGAAAAAAGGCCAAAAACCAGTCTTTTTGCCGATTGAAGACGTATAACTGAGTAAATTTAGGATATCGTATATTTTTCTTCATCCTTGGCCTAAGGGAAATCCTTTCACACCAACCTGGCCTCTCTACGTTCAGTAGTTTACTTTGAATAGGTGGTTACACGTTGCCTTGTACACGCTATTACTATATAGGATTAGAAATATCGGGCACAGAAGTGCATGCATTTCAATATCTCAGCAACTGATTAATATAGAACAATAATTCAAAATAAAAATTGTCCTAAATATTTTTTAAGCTGAATACAATGGTAAAATCCTTTTGTTTGCTTCTTTTGTAAATATAAATAAGAATACAAAAACATCAGTTTTCGGGGTAGAACCTCCCAAAACCTTCATATAATAAAACTATAATATATTCGAAATCGAACTGTTCTAATATAATTTAAATATTATTTTTAATCAGTGCGATAGCATAACCAATGATTTTAAAGGGTAAGCAAAACCACCCGAGAGGAATATCATATTACTTCCGTGTAAGTACAAGTGCTACAAAACCGCTGAGCCGGAGTGAATGGAATTGCTATCATCTGTGACGTTGATTCACTAAACGTCTCTAATTGAGTTCAATCTATATATATCTGTTGATTGAACATACACTTAAGCCGATTAAATGTGCCACAGCGATACAGTGTATTATTCATTTCATTGTCATAGTCTGTAAAGTTTAAAGTGAGTAAAAGACTGAAAGTTACATGCGTGTAAGCATTATAGTTTTGTAATTGAAAACACATAATCACCTTTTGTCTCTGCACATATGGTTTAAATATTTACATCAGAAATACAAATTTAGTTATATATATCGATGTGCTTCAAATTAAAAATGTATAATCAACAAATAGGGCAAAGAAGATGTCAGTATAACCTAGGTGAATAGAGTATAACTGCTTACGTGTGAATGTACTATGAAAACATATCAAAATATTACTTTTGAGATAATTGTGGTTGTTGTAACAAAAATTCATTAACAAGCGTTCTTACTTGTTAACGCGTTTAAAACTTTCGTTAGGTACTAATCAAAATAGAAAACGTGAACGAATTCTCATAAGTTCTATTTTGAGACGCACTATGTGAGAGAAGCTTTAACGAAGTTTTAAATTTGAACTTTACGTGTAAATACTTCTAGTATTATTATAAAAACGTGGTTTTGCAGTAATGAAGAATGGTTGGCTTCAATGTGTATTTGTTCTACAAATCTGATAACAATACCACTTTTATGCTATTCATAAACACATTTGTATGCATACAAATCATAAAGAATAACCCAAAAATAATAAGTTGGTTTTAGTGTTAAGGATTTTTACTTTCAAACGTTTTATGACACTATTAATGAATTATCTTAAAATGTTTTGTCTTTTTTAAACACCACTCAAATTCTTTGATCTCTAAACCAATAACTGCCATCAGGAAACTTCAAGATTCAGTTGTGTCTAAAACATATTATGCTATAATATGGTTTGCTTGTTTGCCTGCTCGCACATATAATACATAATATAAATTTTTAATGTTTGAAATAAATGGTTACAGGCCAAAAATATGCTCTGGTTCGATGTTATCTCCAGAGAAAACTAAATAAACGCAATTCCAAGTTCCCCTAAATTATTTAATTCGCCTAAACAATAGTTAACTTGTCATTACAGAACTAACTAGTGTCAGTGAGCTGCGATAGCAAGCCAGTGTGAGCAGCGCAGAAGTCTTATATTGCTTTGCCTCTGCTTCCGTTGATGGCCCTGCGTGCTTCAATTATAACAAAATAGTAATTTATAATAGCAATTCGTATTTCAAAAATTTAATTTATACACTGTTAAATTTAAGTTTATTATTAAGTAAACCGTTACTTTCAAAACCTATTAGAAATTTCAACCCTACAAACCATTATTTAATTTAATGTAATTATTCTAAGGTACATATTATATACTATAGTTCCAGTTGAAAAGCCTTTAGTTTGTTTCAGCTCTACTTATGTAACTGTAAATAAGAATGAGGAAATCCAACCATTCTTCATGTGAAGGTAGAATCGACTTACATTTACTGACATTCCAACTGTTTATTGATCTTTGTTTACATAACAAAATGTAGTACTGCATCAGAAAATTAATACAAGAATAGGTTGTTGAAGTTAAAATTAAATAAATGTCTTCAGGGAGAGGTGTGAAAAGTAAGTGAAACTTTAGCTACAGCTATGGATCGGCCATTAAAAGAAAACAACAATGTAATACAAACTTTTAAAAAGCAAACTCTTTCCAATAACCCAAATTCACCGTTATTTTACTGAGCTGTTTTTTACTTCCAACAAGAGTTTTCCGAACATCTGAGTTTTTAAACTCCTAGCTGTCATTCCGGAAACAAAAACTCTCTTTGTCTTTGCCTCCGCATTTGGAAATAGTTAAGTTTAATTTGAATTTCAGATTTGAGTATTTTGTCTTGACTGTTTTTGTTAAAAGTACGTAGTTTCATAAGCATGTTATTCACAGAAAGATTTGTATTAAAAAGTGCTTTAGTGGACATAATATACATAATAAAGTAGATGAGATTCACACTTTATAAGATGTTTGAAAAAGTACACCATTTAAATTAAACAATTTAGGTGTTAAAAATGTAGTCATAAAACTATAACATTTGTCACTGTTAAAAGTATGGTTTTGTGTAGATGATTCAATAATATCACTTTTGAAGTGATTGCAGATGCTCCATAATGAATGTTAAATTACGTATTAATTTTTAAAATTGGTATTTCTTACAAAAAAAGTATGTAATTGAAATGACCATCAAGTGAAACTTGGCTGTAAAAATACCTGGAGCTGATTTTAATAACATATGATTTCTGTATGTTGTTATTTTGTTTATGCTCAATGTTTTTATTCTATCTTGTGTTTTTTTATGTCATGTACTTACAATTTATTTTTGCAATTCTATAAATAATTATGTTTTATAACTTTCATGAAAATATGCGAAAATATATATTGTAATCATTGTAATAAACTAGTGTTTTATTATATATTTAACTATAGCACATATATGAGTGATGGTGAGTTGTAAACCTAGGTTTTTTATCATAAAATCATTCTTGATTTTATTAATATACGGTCCTCCATCTAAATGAATTTGATAATTAATAAATTCACCTTAACCCTCCATTTAGTGGCCCTTGAAGTGCCGGATTATGGACTCGGACTATGGATACTATTTATTAACTATTGAACTTTTGTGTAAATGATGCAAGATTTGTAACTGCCCATTGTGTTGTTTATTTATATAATTGAATTTTGATATTTTTTTTGTATTTGTAATCATGGCTCCTACAAAACAAATTGAGTTTAAAGCTTCGACTAACATGATTAAAAAGCGTTTTACTACGATTTTGGATTCAGTGTATAATTGAGCAATCACAATCAGTTTCTATTGTTCAAACCAAAATGTTAAAGGTATATTTGCTTGAAGTCAACAAGAGTGCAGTTCCGTACCTGGGCTACCATACTATCGAATGAAAATATCGAAATTTTAACAATTGATATATATATATCGAATAATTAAACTGTATTCGATTTTTAATAATCATATGTTTTTAAACATTATTAATTAAAATTGTTTATTTATATTTTACAATAAAGTAAATAAAAATGGAAGTAGAACGTGATTGTGATTTTGTGAATTTTAGATATTTCTGTAAAAATTTGTTCAATTCAATAGAAAAATTTGTTAGTTTTCTTCAATACAAAGGACTAATACCTAATCATCCAAGTACTGATGTGTGTGGAGACAAAACAAAAAACACTAATACGTGGTGAAAATTCGGTCAAATTTCGATGCCAAAAAAAGGGCAATGGTAGACACGATGTAAGAAAGAACGCTTTAGAAAACTCTTGAAAATGGCAAGTTTGGATTGATTAACATTCTAACTTAAGTTTATTTTTTTTGTTTAAAAGTTGTAAATTATGATTTTTTAATAAGAGAAACAAGCACATCAATATCTAATACCAGCAGGAAAACTATCGCTGATTGGATGTCGTTTTGTAGAGAGGTCTGTTTTTGTTACATCGACAGCAAATTTGAAGAATAAGAGTAATCGATATAGCGATTGTTAAAACTTCGATATTTTCATTCGATAGTGTGATAGCCCAGATACGGAACTGCACAAAAAGCTTAAAGACAACAAAATGCTTAAAGAGTTTGATATAAGATTTAAACGCGCTTTAAGTTTGTCTGAAGCTCAATCAGTTCCGGATGACACATTAAATCGTGATCAGGATGAAATAAATGAACTCTATGTGAATATTCGTGGTTGTATTGGGACTTTCTTGCCTGTTGATGAACCAAACTCATCGGATTCATCTACTGTTCGTCAAGACGCGTCTCAAAATCGTAACTCTCCAGTCCGATTACCAAAATTGGATTTGCCTGAATTTTCAGGAGATATTTCGACTTGGCTACTTTCATAAACCTTTTTGATACTACAATTCACAATAATTCATCTATTGACAATGTATTGAAATTTCAATACCTCTTAAGTATAGTAAGCGGATAATCGCTGAACCTAATCAAAAGTTTGGAAATTACTTCTGAAAACTACAATATTGCTTATAGCATATTAAGAGAAAGGTTCCATAACATTCGTAGGTTGCAATCTTTTTATTTGCATCAATTGTTGGACTTGCCAACTATTACTTTGTCAAATTTCAAAGGATTAAGGCAATTTGTTAGCTTGTTCACTGAACATTCTCAAGCGTTAACTGCATTGAACTGTAATGATACTGGTAATAATCCATTGCTTACTACAGTACTATTACGTAAAATGGACGGTGAATTACGTAAAAAACTTGGAATTTTTAAATCTACTGATCAATCAACCGTACACACTTTACCGGAGGTTAATGACATTATCAGGTTCTTAAGTTCGGAATGCATTCAGACTGAAGATGGTGCCATTCATGAAGTTAATCGATCCCCTGTCCCTAGTGGTTCCCAAGGTCGTAAAAAAACTTTTTTCCTAAAAGATCGTTTGATCAAAAACAAGAAAACACTATAATTGCTACACAAACTGCACCAGTACAATCTTTTACACCGCATCAAGAACCCTAGGGGTTTCGTAGGGGTTTCTAGGGGATTGGATTGTGGTGGTGTCAATGTTTCATGTTTTGCATACAAGCAACCTGGTCATGCGGTATACTTATGCTCGATATTTCAAAATAAAACACCCCAAGAGCGCTACCAAGTTGTCAAGCAGAGTAAACATTGCGTTGTTTGTTTAGATAATCATGGTTTCAAACAATGTAAACATGTAAAAAATGTAACAAACGACACCATTCGTTGCTAAATTTTTCTTGACCCTCAGCCACTGTTTGCAAACATAATAATGTTAAATATTCATCACAACATATTGACATCAATCGTACATCTCAACTTAAAGGTAATGAATGTTCGGATCATACTGTTGAGTCTGATATGATGGTTAAACTAACTTCTCAAGACAAATGTTTATCAGATTCATCCAAAACTACCATCCTTTTGGGGACCTTGTTAGTGAAACTTACGACATCAGATGGAAACACACAAGTATTTCGTGCTATACTTGACTCAGGAAGTATGCGTAATTTAATTAGTAAACGAGCAGATAATCTGTTAAAGGTGCCTAGACATAAACCAGATATCCAACTTACAGGTATTAATCAAAAGTTTACTCAAAATAAAGGTCAGAGTTATCTTGATATTGAAACCCTGTCTGGTCTTCAAATTTCGTCACGGCATCCAATGTTAACACTGGATAATTTAACAGTTGATCTTCCTCGAGTTCCATTGCCTCTTGAAGTTTTTCAGCGTACTCAACGATTTGTTTTAGCTGATCCCACATTTCATGTAACTGGACGTGTTGATGTTGTCCTAGGTTGTTCTTTGTTCCCTCAACTATTTACTCATGAAGTATTTTCTTTGGGACCAGAAATGCCTTTTGTAATGGGCAATCATTTTGGATATGTTGTAATGGGTTCCTCACCTTGTATTTCTAATTCTCCAGAACATGGAACATCACTTCCGTACTCAAATTTAAATGTATGTTTTCATGCTGTTTCTGATGTTGATTTACACTCCTCATTTCAACACTTTTGGCAACAAGAGGAACCTCCAGTTTGTCAACTTAAAAGCGAAGAGGAAAAGCTTTGTGATGAGCATTTTGCGCAAACACATACGAGGGATGAAACCGGGCGATACGTTGTTCGCCTTCCGTTTAAAGATGCCCAGCCTGTACTTGGTTCCTCGAAATATACTTCTGAATGTCATTAATTTTCAATGGAACCTAAGTTCAATACAGATTCCCGTTTCTCCAAGTTATACCATGATTTTGTAAATGAATATGTTGCATTAGGCTATATATCAGAATGTAGTGATGAAGATTTGTCGTCTCCGCACTATTTTCTTCCTCACCATGGGGTTTTGAAAGAAAGCAGCAGTACGACCAAACTTAGAACTGTTTTTGATGCTAGCTGCAAAAGTAGTAATGGAGTTTCCCTTAATGATGTTTTATTCACGGGGCCTAAACTACAAACAAACATCTGTGATGTCCTCATGCAATTTAGACGCCACAATTTTGTGTTTTGTTGTGAGATAAGACAAGTGTACCGCCAAATTTTGGTACACCAGGACGATCGCAATTTCCAATTAGTATCGTGGCGTGACAATCCTAACCAAGATGTTTCCATTTTTCAACTAAATACGGTTACATATAGGATGAAGTGTTCTCCTTATTTGGCGATTCGCACTCTTCGCCAGCTGGCTGATGATGAAGGTATAAATTATCCTTCAGCTGCTCAAGTTTTGAAAACGCAGACATATGTGGATGGTATCATAAAAGGTGCAGATACTGAAGAAGATGCATTAACTTACATCAGTTGGTTGATTTATTGCATTGTAGAGGTTTTGAATTGCGCAAATGGTTATCGAATTCTAAACTTGTACTCAACTCTTTACCAGAAGAGTATTTGGAAATCCCGGTATTCCTTCAAGAATCATCATGTCAACAATTCACTGTGCTAGGACTTTACTGGTCTCCTGATACTGATGCGTTTTCTTACAACATAAAACCACCATCTAGTATTAATTTTACCAAACGATCGGTTTTTAAGCATAATAGCTAAAGTTTATAATCCATGTGGTTTTTAACACCCTACATTATGTTGCTAAAATTTTTCATGCAGTTGATTTGGACAAAAAGATTATCCTGGGATGAACAGTTGCCTTCTGAAATGGCGGACACATGGCGTATCTTTGTTAACGATTTGAAAAACTTTTCAAAGATTTCAATACATCGTTCACTTCAATTTTCATCTTCATGTCCCATTGAATTACATGGTTTTTGCGATGCTTCTGAGTCTGGTTACGCAGCTATTGTATATTTTCGTTGCGAATCTTTTTATCACGAAGTTACTGTTAGCCCAGTTATCGCTAAAAGTCGTGTTGCACCTCTGAAACGAGCAACACTACCTCGGCTAGAATTATGTGCTGCTCTCTTATTAGCTCAGCTAGTTTCTCATTGGCAATCAATTTTTCCTGACAAATTGATTGCAAATAATATACATTTCTGGTCTGATTCTGCTGTGGTCCTTACATGGCTACGCACTTCTTCGTTCGTACAAACTTAAAACATACGTTACGAATAGAGTGGCACAAACTCAAGAACTTGTTCCTATGCGTGGAGACATATTTCATCTGCACAAAATCCTGCCGATTGTGCATCAAGAGGAATATTAGTTTCTCAATTAGTTGATCATCCGTTATGGGGGCATGGACCTCCGTGGCTAAAATTGTCATCAAATGACTGGCCGACACCAATGTCCGGTGAAACTCGATGGTTCACATGAAATCAAACCAGTTCCATTGACAGTTTTGTTAACTACCTAATCTGAAAATTGGTTATTACTAAGTTTTCATCCTGGGAGAAATTATAGCGTGTCATGGCATATGTATTACGGTTTTGTAACAACTGCCGTTCAACTGAACGTCGTTTTTGCTGAACGACGAAGAATTACACATTTCCCGTGTCAATATATTTAAATTGGTGCAAAAGTCTATGCAGCGTCTATGAAAGGGTTTAGACGTTGAATTCACTTAGTGCAATCTTGTTCTTTTTGTATCAAAGATGACATTTCTTTGATACAAAAAGAACAAGATTGCACTAAGTGAATTCAACGTCTAAACCCTTTCATAGACGCTGATGGTTTGTTACGAGTAGGAGGAAGGTTGAAGTTCAGTTCACTTTCATACGACAAACGTCACCTCATTCTTCTTCCAAAACGTAAATATTTTGATTGATTATTATCATTTGATTTTCCTTCATGCTGGTCCACAGTTAACTCAAGCAATGTTAACTAGAAGTGTTTGGATGTACAAGAAGTATAATTCGTTCTCGAATTTATAAGTGCATAACTTGTTTCAAGCATCGACCCAAGAACACAACTCTACTTATGGGAGATTTGCTTTCTTCACGTGTTGTTCCTGCTAAACCGTTTACATCCACAGGAGTTGATTACTGTGGTCCATTTACAATCAAGATGCTTAATTTTCGTTTCGTTAAACATATTAAAGTGTACTTATGCATATTTATTTGTATGGTCACAAAGGCAGCTCATATTGAGGTTGAAATATCACGGACATGACCACAGAAGCTTTCATTGCTGCTCTGAATCGATTTGTAGCACGAAGTGGTGTGTATGTACTGACATTTACTCGGACTTCGGGAGTACATTTGTTGGAGTTCAAAAGGTCCTCCGTAATATTGCACGATCTACCATTCAAAACACTACAGCTCAAGAGTCTATTCAACGATCCGCTTCCAATCAAGGAATCAAATTCCATTTCAACCCTCCAGCATCTCCTCATCAAGGTGGGCTGTGGAAAACCGCAGTGAAAAGTGTAAAACATTATCTTTACCGTGTGACGGGTGATACCATACTCTTCCGGAATTTATCACCTTGAGTAGACAAATCGAAGCCATGCTTGGTTCTCAGCCGTTAACACCTTTGTCAAATGATCCATCTGACTTATCCGTATTAACACCTGGTCATTTCTTATGTGGAGTTCCATTAACAGCTGTTCCAGAATTTGAATGCAATAACATTCCATCAAACCGGCTAAAACATTGGCAACAAGTTCAAAGTTGTCATCAACGTATTTGGCATTGTTGGAAATTAGAATACCTACATACGTTACAACAACGGACAAAATAGATCAAACATCAAGACAATCTAGAAGTTGGACAGTTAGTTATACTGCATTCTCCATCAAGTCCTCGTGAATGGCCATTAGCAAGAATAACTGAAGTTTATCCTGGTTCAGATGGAGTTGTTTGTGTCGTTAAAGTCAGAACAAAATCTGGTGTATTCACACGACTAGCTGTGAAAGTGTCCCCTCTACAATTAGAATGAATACTCTGTGTTCTTATTGAAGTATATTTCTTCAAGGTGGTCGGTATGGTAATTATTTATGATGAACAATTTATTAATTATTATAAATAGATAATCAAACGAAACTTGGCTGTAAAAATACCTGCAACTGATTTTACGTTATTATTTTGTTTATTCTCAATGTTTTTATTCTATCTTGTTTTTTTTGTCATGTACTTACAATTTCTTTTTGCAATTCTATAAATTAGGTTTTATAACTTTCATGAAAATGTGCGAAAATATAACTTGTAATCATTGTAATAAACTAGTGTTTTTTATTTATTTAATTATAGCACATATATGAGTGATGGTGAGTTGTAAACATAGATTTTTATCATAAAATCATTCTTGATTTTAACAATATACGGCCCTCCATCTAAATGAATTTGATAATTAATAAATTCACCTTAACCCTCCATCCTCTCCTTTTCAAGATCTTTAGAACAAAATCTTACCAGTAAAAAATGACTTAACGGTAATCTTAATAGGAAGTTATTACTGAAATAATCCTTAATTTTACCAGAAACAGTTATCTAATTTACGATAAAATCGGTAAAATACCGTTATAGATCAGGAACTTATGGATGAGGAACAACACCATTTTATAATGAGACATAAGATTTTACATGTTAAAGTATGTTATACTCATACACTGAAAAACCCAAAAGGTTAGTCTTAACTGAGAAAAAGGTTGCTAATTACTGAGCTGTAGGGTAAATATAGCACCGACCGAGTTGGTTGGTCACCAGTAACCTTGTGGGTCAGTGATTATGGGTTAGTAATGACCGACTAAGTAGGTAAAATCATTGACCAAGTACTGTAGGTCATAAATGACCGAGTAGATTTTTAGTTGATTTAACTGATCAAGTTGGTTGTTTTAATCTAGCAGCTAGGTTACTTTCACTAATATTCTGGGTTACTGTAACTGATTTTACGGGTTACTCTAACCAAGTTAATGGGTTACTCCAACCGAGCAGCAGGGTCACTTTAACCCAGCAAGTAGGTCATTTTAACTGAGCAGCTGGGTTAAAAGTTAGAAAACCTCACGCCTCGTGGTTTTAACTTTTACCATATTCGTTTTCATGGAGATATGTGGAATCTTCTTACCAACTGGGACCTTGGCTCATTTATTTCATCATTTTAATTTATGTTGATAAAGACTTTCTTAATTGTGGTGTCTCAGGTTAGGAATTCAAAATTTTCAAAAAATCAATCCAAATGTGTTCAAGATTTAGCTAAAAAACAGTTTTTAAAACAAATATTAATGAGGTTTTTAAGAATGAAGCCAAAGTGGGATATTGTATGCCCTGCCTTAACCCTAAAGGGGAATTCACCTACCTACCTAACCTAAACTAAGATAAAACATTCTCAACAAGTTCATTAATATTTATTTTAATAACTGTATTATAGTTAATTTTCAAATAGAGCTGAATTAATAAATCTTAACTGAAACCATATTCAGTAGACCGACATTAAACGTTGAATTCTTAACCTGAAACAACAGAATTAAGAAGGCCATTATCTACGTACCTTCAAATGATGAAATATGCCCAGACCCCTCAGTTGGTCATAAAGTTCCTCACATCTTCATAATCATTGAAGAAGAGCATAGTAAAAGTTAAAACCACGAGAAATGAGGTGTTTTAACTAGTAACCTATGACCTGCGTGTGTTCTGCGAAGCACTCGCCGCTCACTCTTGCTCTGATCTGAAGATCTGATCTCTCTGCAGAGAAACAGTTGTTGCCAACATCACAAAGTTAGATCAAACTAATAAGACGTTTATGAACGACCCATCACACTACCATATATTAGTTTCCACCGATGTATTAGTTAAATTCTCATAGAGTACAGGGTCAAATATTAAAAATCCATGGGTTATTGGCAACTACTTCTCAGTAACAATTAACCCAGAGGACACTAGGTTCGTATTTATCATTCTGAAAGGTTATTTTTAACCGGCATTAGTAGGTCAAATGAACAAAGTTAGCAGTAACAAACCACTCGGTTAAAAATAACCGTTTATACTTTGACTACTTAAGTTGGTTACTAATCACCGTACGGCACTGGTTGCTAGTAATCAACAATTGCTTACTGCTGACTCAATAGATTTTAACCCAGACTCAGTTAAACTCTGAGTTTTTCAGTGTACGAAATATCTATAATAGATAGGAAGCTAAATATAGCATATGGCTTAAACAAATCCACACAAATAATATACCTTATCCATAAAAATAATTTAACGAAAAAACTAAAAAAATTATATTTGGTACCAATTTGTGTTTTGCCTATATTTTCTAAATTATGTGTAAGTATATGTCAGTTTCTTGACACCGTTTATTTTAATTTAATGTTTTTTTTTCTCTAAAAAAAAGACGTAATAATATCTGGTGGATATAGTCTACACAGAATGTGTACGATTTT
The DNA here is from genome assembly GCA_963675035.1 of Allygus modestus. Lineage (NCBI taxonomy): Eukaryota > Metazoa > Arthropoda > Insecta > Hemiptera > Cicadellidae > Allygus > Allygus modestus. The sequence continues at coordinate 230,075,156 of OY776112.1, read as the reverse complement.
ATTCATAACAGTTGTAACTGTTCACCAATGGGTTGTGTGACCTTTAAAATCCTTATCAAAAATGTTTTTGCTTAAGGTTTTACAACCTTTTAATGTGTAAACAATGTTTTGAACAAATGTTCCGTATTGGAAACATGGAAATGATCCCAAGTGTTATTATTCAACGGTCAAAGAGAGAAAAGTCAAATTCAATACAAGTTAGGCCGTAAACAAGTGAAACGTGCGTGCCAAGTCTAAAGTCAGTATCAAGATTTCCAAGATACGATATATTGGTTGGAAAAGAACTGCAACAGACATACAGACGGGTAACGGATTAAGAGATTCCCTATGTTTATATACATTTTTGTTCGTATTGACCTCAGGAACAAGTTCTCAAATTTTTTAGAGAATCGGACAGATTCTGTATATATTAAACATCATGGAGTTATTATATTACGTTTTGTTAATTATATATACTGGCAGACCCATTGCGGCTTCGCGCGTAAACTATGCCAGTTGTGTGTGCTGCATTCTGCGGTTAGCTCGTGGAAATACTACGAATCAAGGTCAGATCTTTACATTTTCTTCAGCTTAAACCAAAGTGAATATCCATAAGGAATACATGGTCATTTTGAAGCCCCGTGGGGCAAAGCCCTGTCGTTGAGTTCGTATGAAAACACTTTAACTTTCCTATTTTAGTCCTAAAGAATCAATAAATTTCGACACTCTAGTGTGCCGGGAAGATGGAGAATTAGTGATGAGCGAATGAGGGTTTCACCTTTTATAGGTATTGTAGATTGTAGTATTTGAAATTTAGCGTACTAAGTGGAATAGAACGTTATTCAAATTAAGTTACTTTTTGCTGAAAGAAATTAAAAAAAAACACTTTAACTCTTTTTCTTTCAATAAAACAAAATGCTGGACAGACTAAAACCAAAATAAAGCCTCATTAGGCTCATTAGAGAGACTAGAACCTCCGACAGTCGTTCTACAGATCTCTATATTTGTTTAAGGAATTTTAAATATTACTCTGAGCATGCTTGAATATACTATATCGCAAGTTTTATCAACTGAAACAACAGTACAACAAACAGTTTGACGCTCTTCAGACCTTACAGTGTATTTCATATTAAATATGATAAAGGACAAGCCGACAAGCAATCTAGTTATCATGCCTAAGGATAATAGATATTTCAAATCACTCTGAGCCGGTCGGATGAAGTTGAATTCTATCAACTTCATCCCCTGCCCATTTAATTTGTAGATAATCCTATTACAAGTTGTAAACATGCTCTCTTTCGTTTATAGATAGGTAAATCTATTCATACAGAATTCGTAATTCGAACGGATTAACTTAAACTCTTTATCGGTATAGTAACACTACCGATAAACTACATATTGAATTTTACTTATCATAAAATATATATCACTATATGAAAACTATTGTTTTACATAGTTTATAAAAAAAACTACCTAAGTACATTTGCAATTTTATTATTAATAAAAACATAGTAGAATAGGTCAACGCAATTTGTTTGCAATTACTGAGGGATTTTTTTTTTTAATCTCTTGCGTCTTATAAAATATTTACTAAAGTTATCACTTACAAAGCTAAGACATAAATGAATCGGACAATTGAGAGCATCGATAAAATTCTTCTTTTATTTGAATCTATACGACCAATACTCTTACAAATGTACCTCAGTCATCATACAAAAAAAACTTCACTCGCAAAACATCTGTAACTTGGACAAGAATTCAAATTAAAAATCCCATATTTATTACAGGATTTAAGTACGGAATTGTGTCATCTTTAATTTATCGTAATTTAAAATTAGCTTAATGAAAGGTGAATCGCTTATGTAGGTGATTGTGGATACGCCTGGGATTTAAGCTGATTAGCTCCACTAGAATATTCAGGGAACCGGCCCTCTTTGAGGCTTCATCCTTTAAGCTACCGAACAAAAATATTCCGCTGAGCTTTGAGAACTGTTAGGTGTGTGCATAGTATAGTAGTTCAAGCTCAAAATCATCCCATATTTGTTAAGATGTAAACAGAAGTAACTATTTAAATACTACAACATCTTTTATGTTTAAAATGGTTACAAAGTTGTATAACTATTTTGTTTAATATGTGAGTCAGGGCATTTGTTTAGTATTTCCTTCAGGGTATTCTCCACATCATATGTATACATGTTATAATTTAATGTGATACATTATATTCTGCATTTCTTAGTTGGATAGGCGTCCCACACCACAGGACATTGCAGTTGTATAATTGCAATCATACTTTTTGAGGAAGGGAAGGGAAAATGAAGTCCCGCATACGCGAAACAGCATTTTCCCTTCCCTTCCTCAAAAAGTATGATTGCAATTATCCTTAAAAAATAACTTCCTTTTAGATCCAATCCTTGTTTTCACAAACAATTTTGAAAGTATATTAAATAATACTTCATTAAATGATTTAATTAAAACGGAACAAGAAAAGCATTTTGTCTTTTGAGTTAATAATTAAAGAAAACAAGATTAATCGATTCTTAGTAAACTTTAATGAATGTTATAATTTTCTTAAAGAAATACTCTTTGCTACTGAGTTGCTCAAAGATGTCTCAACAACGTGACCTACCACAAATAAACGGCTCTGATGTTCTAATTAAAAATAAACTTTACAATAATCTTTGTACTGCAGTGAGACTAATACAATGAGTTTTCTTTTTTTAAGTCTCGCCATATTTAAAGTACGATGTTACGTTAGGTATGTGCACAGTATATAGTTAAAGTACATACGTTGTTAAAGTACGATGTTAAAGTAGTTCTAGCAATTACAGTGATTGCTAGAAAATTACAACTACGAGATTTGCAACTAGATTTGAATTATACATAAGGCAATACTAAACTTTTAAACATTTTGGATTGTCAACTAACGTTGAATAAAGTTAAGTGTTATGTTAAAATAGGCTTATTATTAATCCTGCTTTATTATAATAAGTTGTATTCACGATAAAAATATTTTAATTTATAAGGTTCCTGGAAACAATAGAGATTTTATTACACAGAAAACTATTTGAATTAGTTCCTGCCGAAAAGACATAAGAGTTTTGCAACCTTTCGTTTGATGTGCTTTTGAAAACGCAAATTTAAATTTAAACGAGTTCGCACGCAGCACGCTGACGTGAGGGAAGTGACTTTCCATATAAAAACTTTTAAAACTCAAAATCTATGTAAAAACATACATGCATTCCAATTTTTATTGAAATCTGAAAACATTGATTTTTTTGGCTGTTCTGATACTCCTGGTTTCATTTACCTGCAAAGCTGGGAATACAATTTTGCGCATTATAATGTTAGGAGAAGGTCCATTCAAGCTTGAAAGTAGGCGTGAGGTTGCTGGGGATGATGAAAGTACTCTAACAAAGGAGTAGCAGGTTTTTCTAGTGTAAACCCCCCATAAGACAACGTACTGTGTTTGGTCGAAACACATTTTCTTTAATAACTCGGTAATTATTTATGCTAGAATGACGAGATAAGGCTTAAAACTTTCGCCTTACTAATTCCCATCTTATTATATGCATTAATGTTACATCTGGGGCTTTTATGACCCTTTTTGGGCCCAAAAACCCGAAATTTGAAAGATTAATCCACAAAAAAGGGGTTTGGAGTTTTCCGATTGTTTTGCCCAACGACCTTGTTAAACTGATTACAGAAAGAAACGTCCCTACCAAATTTGAAGTTAATCGGACAAAAGATGCGACCGCTAGAGTGCAAACACACACACACCCTGTATATATATATATATATATATACTGTATATATATATATATATATATATATATATATATATATATATATATATATATACCAAACCCAATGAGATATTTTTACGAAACTTGGCAAAAGTGTTAACACTAAAGTAAGTAACATTTAAAAAAATATATTTTTTTACCTTTCCAAATTTCAAAATGGCGGCCATTTGAATTTTTGTATGCCAAATTTCATGAAAACCGGTACCTAAATCAAAAATGTTCAAGACACAAAATTTTTTGTATATATATATACAATTTTGTACGAACCCCCAAAACGTATTCAGGGGGTTACGTTACGAACTTCTATGGTGGTCCCGGGCTTAAGTTTCACCGTGCGGGTCATGCTAATAGTTCACTTTCCAAAGGAAATTCACTAATAAACTTAACTTTTTATTTTAACTTTTGAATCACGCTACTGTTTACAACATAGTAGTTCATAATAAAGTTGTAATTAATATGTCACAAATAGTAATAGTAAAAAATAGTTGATTCTACGCTATAAAATAAAAGTAGTGGTGAAATGGCGGGGAGGGGCCACAATCGGCGCTTTTTTCCCATGTTATTCTTATGGGGAGCCGTTTTTGAACACTTGCCAGCTCCCGCCTTACACAAGTTTCCTTGTTGGCCTATATTAATACCCAACCCTTGCCTATATTAAATATATTGTCCCCATCCCTCCTCTATATTTTTTAAAATTTAAAAAAACTATCTCTGGTGTTTACTGTCCGATTTAAAATTTGGATATGTGATTGGTGTTTTAATAAATTCTACCCAAATTTACTATTACAGTCAAATTAAAAAATTTTGGAAAATACAGCCGCCAACTTCCTGATTTAAAATTTGTATGATTGTCGTAGTGTTTTAATAAATTCCACATATTCCAAATTCACCAAATTAAAAAATACTGCCGCCAACTTTTGTCTGATTTAAAACTTGGATGATTGTCGTAGTGTTTTAATCCCAACTATTACGGTCGAATTAAAAATGCCAACTGATTAATTAAAACACGCATCGATCCGCACCGCTGCTTGCACACGCAACGATCCGCTGCTTGCACACGCAACAATCCGCCATTCACTGACATACTAACACACTAAAGTCGGTCGTGTGCTTGACACATTGACCAGAATTTCCACTTACCATAGAGGTAATTTCCTGGTTGAAAATCCAGCCAATGTGAGGTAATTTCCTGGTTAAATTGAAAATCCTCTCGATGTGTATATAAGGAGCCACCGACACAGCACTATTGTTCTACAAGACCAGTGACGCGACCACCGGCACCAGATGACGTCACCACACTGGACGCGTCACCAGCGACACGACATCGAGGCGACCACCGGCACCAGATGACGTCACCACACAGTAGCACTCTGGCGCCACGGCCTCTCCACGTCTCACACCTAGGACTTCGGTTAGCTGGGAGTGTTAGCGACGGTAGTTGTAGCTAAGGTGGTGTCTTCAGGGACAATCACAACTGTTAATCCATCCGAAAATTGTGAAATAGCCTAATATTTGTAAATCTCCAATTCACCATTTCCAAATTTTAAGGTTTCCATATTTAAATATCCATTTGTAAATCATATTTCAAATGTGACTGCATTTCCAAATTTTAAAATAGATTTCCATTAAATTCTCAAGTAAAATATGTTTTGAATTTTAGACTTTAAATATTAAATTATCTGTTCTAATTGAATATGTAGATTGATAGTTGGCAGTTTTATTTATAAAATGATATTGTACAGTGTGAATACGTATCCAGTCCAAACGCTGGTTTCACACATCTTTACATAATTTTTGTCTAATTTAACATTAAAAAATGGTAATTTTTTGTTTATAAAAAGCAGAGTAATGCCATCTCAAAACTTATTTACATCGAACATGTTGTCCTGTGCAATATGCTCCGCGCCCTGCTCCAAAAGAGGTAATTTAATCAGACACTATCGTAACATTCACAAAGTTATTCCTAAAATTTGTAAAAAATGCCATCAAATATTTGACAATAGCAATTTTAAAATGCATATGCTTAATAACCACAATAGTTGTAATGTGTGTAAGAGAGTCATCACTCGTGACAAGAAACGCCACCACCTACGATGTGACAAACGACCTTACAAGTTGTATATTTTTAACGGTGAATCTGTGGAAGTATTAGACACTCTTCAATCTTGTCCCCTACCTATCAAATGGATTCTTATTAGGAGGGTAAAGTTCATCAAACACTCGGTGGACAATAATGGTGATTTAATCATTGACAAAGAATGTATTGCTGATTTTCGAAGTTTGACGATGTTAACGATTGAGAACAAAGATTTAAAAACTCAAATTAAAGAAGCACTTTTTAAGATCGATACCTCCATGCACAAGTATCAAGCCCAAGGCAGCGGATGGATATATGACCATACTATTAAACAGTAATGTGATTTCCGACCCTGTTGTAGAAGCAGCAGGTTGACGTGCGTATTACTATTTAGTTTAGTTATTCTCAATGGATATATTAATTGTCCTTCAATTCCATATACATTAACACTTATGTTATTTTGTTTTTCAAATTTATCAATGTCGGATATTTTTACGGGATATTTTATATTTGTCATATTTAACTGACTTTCATAGGGTTCGTAGTAAAATACTCGATTTGCATGTTCTCCATGATTCCTTGGTTTCAAGCTTGCTAAAATACTCCACACGAAACATTTATTATCACTATTTTTAATATTTAAAACAGCCAATTTCAAAATTTCAAAAATATTTTAAAAATATTTTTGCAAGTTCTGTTTGCAACATTTTTGCACCAAAGATATATTGGAACGTCACACAACATATTGTAAAACCTTTGATGCCCAAAGAGTACAAATGTCTAAAAAAGATACACTACAATTTACGAATTACAAATATCAACTTAAAGCTCCCTTTGTGATTTATGCAGATTTCGAATGTTTTATAAACTGCGGCAAACACACTCCTTCTGGATTTGCTTATGTTGTAGTGAGAGATTCTAAAATTATTTACGAAGAGTTGTACAGCGGTGAAAATGTGATGGATGTGTTTTTCGAAAAGTTATTTAAAACTTATGACTTTATTAAAAGTCAGATGGGAGTATATGTTCCCCTTGTAATGACTCCAGAGCAAGAGATGTATTCCAAAACTCTACACACTGCCACATATGCCAACAGCTGTTACTGTGTGATAAAGTGCGCGACCACTGCCACCTAACAGGCGAGTTCAGATGACCCTCCCATAACTCTTGCAATTTAAACTATAAAGTAACCAAGAAAATTCCAGTATTCTTCCACAATCTTAAAAACTATGATGGTCATTTAATAATGCAACACTTGGGAAAATTTAATCACAAATTGAATTGCATAGCCAAAGATATGGAAAAGTATATTTCGTTCTCTGTTGATGATTTGGTATTTTTGGATTCCTACAACTTTTTGTCTCTTCCCTTAAGCAAATTAGCTTCCAATTTAAATACATTTAGATTTATAGACAATCCACTACTACAACGCAAGGGCGAATTTCCGTACGAATACATGACAGGACCAGAAAAGTTTTTAGAGCCCCTCCCACCCATAGAGGCATTTTACAGCAGTCTAACTAAAGAATGTATATCTCCTGCACAATATGAACATGCTAAAAACGTATGGAATCATTTTAATATAAAGAATTTAAAAGAATATCACGATTTATACCTTAAAACAGATGTGTTGTTATTGGCTGATGTGTTTGAGACATTATGACTTATGTTTAAAGGATTATAAACTCGACCCCGTTCATATGTACTCACTGCCTGGACTATCATGGGAGGCGTTTTAGAATGACCGGCATAAAATTACAGTTATTTCAAGACGTTGACATGCATTTGTTTATAGAACATGCCATTAGAGGCGGTGTAAGTATGATTTCCACGCGCTATGCTAAAGCCAATAATAAGTACATGGGCGAACATTATGACCCAAATCAAGAAAGCACCTATCTTGTATACTTAGACTGCAACTCGCTATACTCTACAGCAATGTGCGAGTCGTTGCCCGTTGATGGCTTTAGATGGACAAATGAGAAAGATTATAAATACAATCAAAATGAAAACTTTGGATTTATTTTGGAAGTTGATTTAAAATACGATAAAAGTTTACACGATTTGCATAATGACTACCCGCTCGCACCAGAAAATATGAATGGAAAATTAATACCAAATTTAAATGACAAAACTAAATATATTTTACATTATAAAGCACTAAAAAAATACGAAGAACTGGGTTTGGTAGTTACAAAATACCACAGAATTTTAAAATTCAGACAATCAAAATGGCTTGCGCCCTATATTAATTTTAATATTGAAAAGCGACAAAAAGCTAAACACGATTTTGAAAAAGACTTTTACAAACTGTTAAATAACAGTCTCTTTGGTCGAACAATTATGAACCAACGCAAGTTTCGTGATATACATCTTGTAGACGAGTCTAAGTTAACAAAATACGTTACAAAGCCAAGGTTTGACTGTAGCAAAATGTTCGATAACAATTTGCATGCTGTGCATTTAAATAAATTAATTGTAAAGTTTGATAAACCAATATATTTAGGAATGACCATTTTGGATATCAGTAAAGTAATAATGTATGATTTCCACTATAATTATATGTCAAAATTTAAGAATAAAAAGTTCTTAATGACAGACACAGACAGCCTTCTTTATTCTATAGTAACAGAGGACTTTTACAAGGAAATACAAAGTGACTTGGACTGTTTCGACACCTCTGCATATAGTAAAGACCATTTCTTATACTCTGATAAAAATAAAAAAGTTACGGGCAAGTTTAAAGACGAATTAAATGGTCAAATTATGTATGAATATTGTGGTTTAAGGCCAAAATTATACTCTTTCATTCCTTTACAATGGTTATACGAAAAAGAAAATCAAAATGAGCTAGAGGTTAAAAAGGCAAAGGGAGCTGACAACGCTACAGTTAAACATCTCTTAAGACACCAACATTACTTACACTGTCTTGCAACCGGGGAAGATTACTATGAGAATGTTACAAGAATTAAATCCACAAACCACCATCTTCAAACATTAACGATGAACAAAAAGGTACTCTCTTTTGATGACGACAAGAGGTTTATTCTGGATGGCATCAACACTCTTGCCCTTGGTCATTATAAAATTGGTCAAACATAAATCTATATTTCCCATTATTCTTTGGCCTTTCTTTGTCTATTACAAAAAAGCCATATTTAGACCTATCCCAGCATTGATGGCAGAGATTTCTAAATTGGTTAAATGAAAAATCATTTCCCACATGATTGTTATACACATGTTTTAAATTTAAATCGTCTTGTTTAAATAATATTAGGAAATTAACATTGTCACGTAAATGTTTGTTTACTTTACTGTAAGATTGACACAAGTAAAAACTGTTAATATTTTTGTGTCTGCCCATTGAGAAAAATTGTGTGATATTTGGACTATTTATGTCGTCAAATACAACTATTGAGTGTGATTCTACATCATTTGGTGTGATTTCACAGTTTGAATATGTGTGTAATTTAACTTCATCACACAGACGGAATATTTCAATTATTTTTTTATATTTTTCTTGTTCTAAAGATTTGGATATTATATATAAATTTGTAAACTTTAATCCTTGTTTTTTTACAATTAAGTTATAAATTACAACGGTCTTCCCCGAACCACTGGGCCCTATTATAAGACAGCGAATATTATTAGGAAATAGACCCAACTTCTTTGGTGTATTTTCTTTATGTGCTATTTTAAATTTGTTCTTTTGTTGAATAAATGACATTTTTTATATAATAAAAATGGTGTATTTTCTTTATGTGCTATTTTAAATTTGTTCTTTTGTTGAATAAATGACATTTTTTATATAATAAAAATGGCAAAGAGAAAGTGTAAAAAGGTCCAAGGTAAGGGATTATTCTTAAAGCCATATAGAGGCCGTGGCTTGTTAAATACCCTTATAAACAACCTTCCTTTCCCTCTCCACATACCTGGAAATTATAAATGGTGTGGACCTGGAACTAACGTGCGTGAAAATTTAGCCAGAAATGTACCTCCAAAAAATAAGCTAGACTCTTATTGTAAAGAGCACGACATATTCTACATGAATAATCCTGATACAGCCGCCCGGAACAAGGCAGATATGAGATTAGCGGACCAGGATTGGACTAGGGTTTCGGCAAAGGACGCCAGTCTGGCCGAAAAAGCAGCAGCTTATGCAGTGACAAATTTGATGAAGGCCAAAGCAAAAATGGGAATGGGATTAAAATTTAATAAAAAAGATGGACAACTTTCAGCTGTTAGAGGCAGCAAGAGACGTGCCTCGCTTTCGAGGAGTGTACCTAAAAAACGAGCTAAAACATCTAAGGCCAAAAGTAAGAGAATGTGGAATTATTAATTTAGACAGTGACAGGGGCACACATTGGACAGCATATCGTAAAAATAAAGATGTTGTAATATATTTTGACCCTTTCGGAATACAGCCTCCAAAAGAGGTAATTGAATATTTTGTACCATCTAAAATTTACTATACAACTGATCAAATACAAGATTTAAACAGTTCCATTTGTGGAATGTTATGTTTATCATTTCTGAAAAATTTTAGTTTATAAAAATGGATTCATTTACTATAACATTTACGGGTACAGAGCCAGAGTTGAAGTCGGTGTTCTTTCCTCCTATAGAATTAAATGGTGATTATGTAATTGGACTGGTAGATTTTCAAAGTTATAATTCTATATTTAATGTTAAAAAACCTCTAAATACTTTGACATATTACAAAATGCACAAAATTACAACCCCAAAAGGGGAGGTCACAATTGACGAATTAAACCGGGCATTAGCTGGTAAAGTTGAAGTTATTATACAAAATAAAGTAGCATTAATTAATACAAAAGTCAAACTTATATTTTACAAAGGGCTAGTTCCAAAATTAAATAAACTTAAAGACACAAAATTAACTATAGACGAGGGTGAGGATGTGTATTATTACGATCACAAAGCTCCAAATGTAATTGAAATTGCTGAAGGTACATACGAAGTGTTTGAGCTTGCGAAGGAAATTCAAAAGCAACTCCCAGATTTTGTACTTATAGCTGATAATAAAACTATGAAAGCCACATTACATTCTAGCCATGTGTTTGATTTTACAAAACCGTGTTTAGGGTCTGAATTATTGGGATTTAAAGGATTTTCTACTCCAGATATTGCGTTTAAATCTGTAAATAAAATCAACATAAATAATGTAAATGTGATTAGAGTAAAATGTAATATTGCGAATGGGTCTTATTTAAATGGTGACAAATCACACACCATACACAGTTTTTACCCAGAAGCTCCCCCCGGCTACAAAATTATTGAGGTTCCCAGAAATATTATATACTTTCCTGTAAATAAGAGAAGTTTAGATGTTGTTAGCATTACATTTGCAGATCAACACGACAAGCCAATTGACTTTAATAAAGAAGAAACTACAATTACTTGTCATATAAAAAAGATATGAGAATTTACAAGAACGGACTGAGTGTCCAAAATGCCAGGTTTCTGCGATCAATTGGGTTGAAGTTAAAATTTTCTATTAATAAAAATGGAAGATTTTCTAGACGTTACAGGAAAATTCCAATACGATGATAGCGTGGTTAAAATTACAAATCACTCCTATGTTCCACACAACACTTTAGCAATAAATAATTCCGATGAAATTCGAATATGCATAAATAATCAAGATTTACTAACACTCCCATGTAGGAGTTATCTGTATATTAAAGGAGAAATAGAGAATCATGATAAAGGACATTTTATAAATAACGCATTTGCATTCTTATTTGACGAAACTAGATACGAAGTTGCTGGTAAAGAAATAGATATTGTAAGAAATCCGGGAATTTCCAGTCTTATGAAAATATTGTGCTCTTACAATAAAACAACTAAATTGTCAAATGTAGCATTTGATTCTGATGAAAATTTAAAGGAGTTCCATAAAAGCGGCAAGTTTAGTACTTGTGTCCCGTTAGAGCTGTTAATGGGTGTGTTTGAGGATTTTAATAAGGTTTTAGTAAATGTTAAACAAGAATTGGTGTTGAAAAGATCCAAAAACGACTTAAATTGTATATTAACAACATCTAATGCTCCAACTGGTGTCGATCCTATTCCTAAAATTACACTTAAATCGATTCAGTGGGTGATGCCGCATGTGGTGCCATCTGATGGGGAGAAGCTTCAATTACAAAAGATGTTATTGCAAAATAAAAATTTGCAAATTGCATTTAGAAGTTTGGAGCTACACGAACTCCCATCATACCCCGAAACCAAGAGACATACATGGTCAGTTAAGACGTCTTCGAGTTTGGAGAAGCCCAGGTATATTATATTTGGTTTCCAAACAGGTAGGGACAACAGTGCACGAAAAAGAACTGATGAATTTTATCACTGTAAATTGAAAAATATCAAAGTGTTTTTAAACTCTGAATATTATCCTTATAGTGATTTAAATCTCGACTTTGAAAATGGAGATGCCTCTAAAGCTTATGAGATGTTTGTGAGGTTTAGGGAGAGTTACTACAACACCGTCCCCGATCCTATGTTTAACAGAGCTGACTTTATAAAGAAATATCCTCTAATTGTAATAGATTGTTCTAGGCAGAATGAATCGGTGAAAGAGGGGGTTGTAGATATTAAATTAGAAATTGAAACTGCAGAAAAAGTCCCTTCAAACATATTGCCTAATAATACACGATAAGGTGTTTGAGTATAATCCTTTGACAAATGAGATAAATAAAATGTAAATAAAATGAAAACAAATATTCAACAAGAATTGGTAGAGTCTGCAAAACAAATAAGAGAAAAATATAGGGCGTTAAAACGTGGTAAATTTCTAGAGGCTGAAGAGAGGTTCCAAAAATTCCAACCGTTAATAGAGCCTTTGCAAGAATTAAAAAATTTAGCCACAAAAACAGAGAGGCCAGTTCTCCCAATGATTTTAGAAAAGACCCCGTCTAGAATACCAAGAATAACACAGATAACACCACACAAATTAGATTTTGGTCTTTTAGCATCAGACTATTTAGGAAATTACCTTAGTAGAAGTAGTATGACAGACACCACATATGGTATTAGGCGAGAAGGACATAAATTTTTTATTGGGAATCAGGAAGTTCAAATTGCCAATGATGATGTTACAGTTGGAGAAAAAATTTATAAAGGGACAAAGGGATTGTGGGAATTGTTAACTTTAAAAGAACCCGTAAACTATAGTCAGGCTGATTTGCAAAATTATAAAGAGATTTTGGAAGCTACAAATGCACATTTAAAGGGTTATAAAACAGGTGCGGCGATGTCAGGTAATAAACACACTAAATATCTTAATGTAATTAAACCCCTGTTTAAGACTGTTGGTGAAGGTTTAAGGCAGGTAACTGGTAATAAAATAGACTATGTTTATTGGGACGATCCTAATGAGCTTGTAGATAGGTTAAGACTGCTTTGGTTAAGCCGATTGGCGGGAAATTCTGGAGTGGATAATGAGATAGATTCTATCATAGAAGAATTGAGGGAAAGTGGAATTGTTTATTAAATAAAAAGATGATAGATAAATTTTATCGCGTATATAACCCGTATAGTAAACCAGAAGCTAGAAGTTTTAAAGAAACTACTTTAAATCTAAAAGATGATGGTTGGAATGCTTTATATTATAAAATTAGTAATGTTAAAGGTGGGGAGTTTACTGACGATGTATCGACTTTGGGGCAGACGTTAACTAGAAAAGGTGATGCTTTTGTACAAGGTAATACTAAATATAAGTTTTTAGAATCCAAGAGTAATAATTGGAACGCTAATAAACGCAAAATTACTAATGTTAAACGAGGTGAAAGCTCAACCGATGTACCCACATTAGAGCAAACTTTAATAAGAAAAGATGGTGTCTTTGTACAAGACAAAAATAATTATGAATTTTTGGAATCGGAGAATGGTATTTGGAATGCCAAAAAGCGAAAGATTAGTAATTTGTTGGCTGGTAAAGAAAGCGATGATGTTGTAAACGTTTCTCAAGTACCAAAAATGGATCTAAACTTTTGGGATTTTAATAATAAAAGGCTAGTTCGTGTTAAACCCGCTGTTGATGAGAACGATTGTGTTACAAAACATCAAACTGTGACTTTAGACGGTCTTAAATTTGATGGTAAAAATAAGCAATTAACAAACATTTTACCTGGAACATTGCCAAATGATGTGGCTGTTGTTAAGCAAATATTAACAAAAGGTGAGAAAAGCATAATAAAACAGGGGGATAAATATTATAATGTATTAACATTAGATAGCGATATGTGGGATGCAGAGGACAAATTAATAAAGAATGTACCTGAAGGCAAAGATGGGAGTGATATTTGTTTAATGTCGCAGGTTTTGAGGTATGACGATAATATTAAAACTTTTAGACAAGACAATATTAAATTTGATATTTGTTTAAAATCACACGCATTAAGGTTTAACAATAAAACTAATAAATTTATGCAAGACAATAATGAAATCGATTTGATGATGTACAATCCTAAATTGTTGGTTGCAGACCCTACATCTTTAAGCGGATTTAAGACTTTAGATGGAGAGGCATATTTGCCAAAAAACTATGTATATCAAAGAATGAGTGATGGTATGTTAATTGGTAGCAATGGAGGTGTTTTTGAAACGACAGAGACTGGCAGATACGTTAACATTAAAAATAAAGAATAAAAAATGGAAAAAATTGCTTACGAATTGCATAAGCCCGCGAGAAAGAACTTTGTTAGAAGGTCTTTTAAGGTGTTGGGTATAAACGAAACTGTTCAAATAGATTTAATAGATATGCGGAATTATGCTAGAGAGAATTCTGGAAATAAATATATTTTAACTTTAATAGACACATTATCTAAAAAAGCTTATGCTGCTCCACTAAAGAATAAAACTGGATTAGTAGTCACAGAAGCTATAAAAACTATTCTCCCAAAGGGAGTTAAAAATATTCAATCTGATAACGGAAAAGAATTTTTTAATGAACATTTTACCAAACTAATGAAAATTCTAAATATTAATCACTACCACACTTACTCTACAACTAAGGCGGCTATTGTGGAAAGGTTCCAGAGAACTTTAAAGAATTGGTTGTATAGAGAGTTTAGTGCACAAGGGAGTTACAAGTGGTTGGATTTACTTCCAAAGTTAATAAGGATATATAATAATAAAATACATAGATCCATAGGGATGAAGCCTAACCAAGTAAGTGCTAAGAACTCTAAAGATGTACATGAAATGTTAGCATCTAAAGTACAAGTTAAAAAGCCAAGATATAAGGTGGGGGATAGTGTAAGGATATCTAAATATAAACATGTATTTAGTAAAGGATATACCCCCAACTGGACGGGAGAGCTTTTTACAATAGCAGAAGTTAAGAAAACAAAGCCTGTGACTTATATTTTGAAAGATGAAAATGGCAATATAATCAAAGGAGGATTTTATACAGAAGAATTGTTAAAGACTAAATATAAAGACATGTATTTGGTAGAGAAGGTAATTAGGAGGAAGGGTGATTTATTATATGTCAAATGGCTCGGGTTCCCAAGTAGCCAGAACTCGTGGATTTCTGCAAAGGATGTATTAAAATGAATTTTAAAATAGGGTCAAAATTAGGGTGCAAAAAGGCAGTTTTAATTCGACCGTAGTTGGGATATGTAGAATTTATTAAAACACTACGACAATCATCCAAATTTTAAATCAGGAAGTTGGCGGCAGTATTTTTTTGTGAATTTGGGAGCATTTATTAAAACACTAGGACAATCATCCAAGTTTTAAATCGGACATAAAGAAGTTGGCGGCTGTATTTTCCAAAATTTTTTAATTTGACTGTAATAGTAAATTTGGGTAGAATTTATTAAAACACCAATCACATATCCAAATTTTAAATCGGACAGTAAACACCAAAGATAGTTTTTTTGAAAATTTTAAAAAATATAGAGGAGGGATGGGGAAAATATATTTAATATAGGCAAGGGTTGGACATTAGTACAGGCTAACAAGGAAACTTGTGTAAGGCGGGAGCTGGTGTCGGCGCAAAAACGGCTCCCCATAAGAATAACATGGGAAAAAAGCGCCGAATAGTATGCCTCCCCGGTAATTCACCACTACTAATAAATGAATTAGGTATAATAAGGTATACTTATTGAATTTGAAAATATCTAGTGGCTTGAAGGGGCCTTAGCCGCTAACCTTGCTCAAATCCTTTACCTAATCAGATTTTATTAGTGAATTTCCTTTGGAAAGTGAACTATTAGCATGACCCGCACGGTGAAACTTAAGCCCGGGACCACCATAGAGGTTCCTAACGTGACCCCCTGAACACGTTTTGGAGGGTCGTTCAAAATTTTATATATATGTGTTTGCACTCTAGCGGTCGCATTTTTTGTCCGATTTACTTCAAATTTGGTAGGGACGTTCCTTTCTGTAATCAGTTGGACAAGTTCGTTGGGCAAAACAATCGGAAAACTCTAAACCCCTTTTTTGGGGATGAATCATTCAAATTTCGAGTTTTTGGGCCCAGAAAGGGTCATAAAAGCCCCAGATGTAAAGTCAATGGATGTTAAAAGATGGAAATTAAAAAGGCGAAAGTTTTAAGCCCTCTCTCGTCATTCTAGCATAAATATTTACCGAGTTATTAAAGAAAATGTGTATTGACTAAACACAGTACGTTGTCTTACGGGGGTTTTATACTAGAAAAGCCTTTATTCCTTTGTTACAGTATTTTTATCATCCCCAGCAACCTCATGCCTACTTTTAAGCCTGTCTGGACCTTCTTCTAACCTTATAATGCGCAAAATTGTATTCCCAGCTTTGCAAGTAAATGGAACCAGGAGTATCAGAACAGCCAACAAATCAATGTTTTCAGATTTCAATAATAATTGAACAAATGTATGTTTTTACACTGAGTTTGAGTTTCAAAAGTTGTTATGTGGACATTCACTTCCCTCACGTCAGCGTGCTGCGTGCGAACTCGTTTACTCTTTACGTGCTGAGGAAATTAAAACAATAGGTACTCATGGAAGTTCACAAAGTAGACACTTAATAACATGTTTTTTACCACACTACGCTGTAATCACCTGTTAGCGAATTTCCCCCATAGGGAAGAAGCTATTACCGTAGTCGGCATGGTAAGACCTAGGCCCGGGACCATGATAAATTTTCGTTTTGAGGTCCCCAGACCCCAAAAACACCATTCGTTTGAAACTGTTTAATATATATATATATAATATCAATATATGTGTCCGTGGGTGTGGTAACTCTCGTAAAAAAGGTCCGATTTTGATGAAATTTGGTACAAAGGAGTAAAGCAGCATTTATGACTTTAAGTTCGAAAACCAGAGAGATCGACTTAACCGAAGAGGTATTTTGGGGGGGGGGTTTTGTACCCCAAAAATGTTTTTTTTTTGAGTTTTTTACATATAATTTTTGAAAAAGTAAAATTTTATTTATTTTTTCATTGGAGTCAACTTAAAAAGACGCACAATTTGATTTTTTAATCATTGCTCTACGTCAATTGGTTACTGAGATATTGAAAGTGCTAAACACAGTACGTTGTCCAGATATTCTTAAGGATGATAAGAAAAGTTGTATATCTCGCTTATTTATCAACTTATCTTGACGAAACGTGGTATATTGCTTCATTTCATTGTGGTCTATTGATATTTTCACAAAATCCCATTTTTTAGCCTATAGTTCCCGTAGCAGCAAACCTGCATACCCAACCCATGTTATTCTTATGGAGAATAAGTGCCGTGTTGTCTCCTTTAATTATGAACATAAATTAATAGAATTTGCTATGTGGCTTTACCTATTTGAGTTATATTGATATTTGTATAAAAACTCACTTTTAGTGTTCCTTATTTCAGCAAACCTGCATACTCAGCCGCCATGTTATTCTTATGGAGAATAACTAAAATGACATAATTCGTTTATTTATGAATGTATATTGATGAAACTTGGTATGCGGCTTTATGTGGTATTAAGATAAATTTATATGCATTGGAAATTCGCTGATTATGCAGGTTTGCTGCTACGGGGGTATTTTCCGAACGTCATTTGAATACCGAAAGTAGAGTTTTCCGCTCAAGGGCCGAAAGTCAGCTGATCTATTTAGCCAGGGTTGGCAACTTGTTTTCAAGCGTACACAACGTTACCTGGTTAATACGTGTATACTATTTTGCGCTCTTTGGTTGAACCACTGGAACAAATAATAATAAAATTCAAAACATTGTACTATCGATGATTTGTTTATTAGTTAACTGTTTCGAAGTGACTATGTACACGTCCGACGTAAGCCGCTACCGCTTAGGTTACGTTAGGCTAGGTTAGGTTAGTTTAGGTTAGGTTAGGTTAGGAGGTTTTCGTTATGTGTCACTGGCTCTCAATCTGTATTAAAAATCACAGGAAAAGTAACGTACGGTGCATCATTTGGAACGGACGTGAGCTGTAGCGGCTCACGTCGGACGTGTACGTAGCCTCTGCCTAACTGTTTTTAGTCCGAGATTGCATGAGGCCCCTGTGTTTTATGACCGATCACAATTAACCCGTTAATAATTGTAGTATGGTGAAAAATAGCGTTCACACCTCTGCCGAAATGGTTTTGCATAGCCCTCGAACGAATTATGACCTCGACTTTGTCTCGGTCATAAAACACGATCTCGGGCCAGCAAAACCCCACTTTCGGCCCTTGGTGCGAAATATACTATTAAGGAAAACAAACCAGACATTTTAAAAGCCACATGCTATTAAAATTGGTAGCATTTTATTCCGTAACAAATGTTTGGTACATAACTAAGACAAATTTATAATTTCCCCAAAATGTCATGTCCAGACCTTTAAAATGAGACTTCTTCCATCTTTCTACGACCTCCAGTTTGCTCACAATTTCATTGACAGATTTGGGATTACGGAATTAGATATATAGATAAATGCGTTGTGTATAAGGTAGCTGACAATATAAGAAATTAAGTGTACTAACTTGAGTATATTTTCAAAACCTCAAAGTTTTAGACGTTAATTTTGGAAAAAATAAACCCCAATTTATGTTTTCATAAAAATATTCAAAAGGAATTTTCTAAGATATAAAATGAATAAAATATTCACAATTAAATGAAGTAATGTATAAGTGCCTATAGCTGACAAAGGTTGTTGACACCCCCTTATAATGCAACTGTAATTTATGCTAACTTCAAAGTTATTTAAATTCTTTCTTTTATTCAAACACATTGAAATTAACAAAAATAAAAACAATATTTTTAACATTTTAGGCAGACTTTTATAACATGCTTCTTTAAATGTTACTTAATTCAGATATTTTAATGAACTCCATGTTTTAAATGTCCTAATCACAAAAAAACATATAGAAAATTCATCTTTAAACATGTGACACATGAATTATCTCCATAAATATAGTGTCATCTATGTTTAATTTCGCAAGTATTTCTTTTGCAAGCACTTTAGGTGTACACTATTTTTACACTTGTCACAGTCAATCCAAGTTACTTTGTCATTGCTACAAATACTCTGTAAAATTAATTGTACATTGAAATAGATTAGGTACACATTCTTAGATAACAAAATCTTTACTTAAACATTATTATTGAGTAAATTTAAATAAATTACAGAAGTAACACATATACAATATTTACCGATAAAAACTGTGATCTCGACAGTGTCTAAATAAACCTTCTGACACTTTAAAATCAAAGCAAATTGATGATTGAACGGTAGCAAAAATTCCTGACAGCTTGTGGAACACATTAGAATTTTGTGTTCCTGTGCCTGACACCATTATAACTTTAAACTAAATTGTGAAACATTGAAATCTTGGCGTTTTTTTTGTTATTAATGGGTTCTTATTCCATATAGCAACATTTATATGTTTATTAAATTCATTATTTAAATAAAAATGCTTAACAAATGAACTCACCTCCCTTAACGAATTAGCTAACAAACCAGGAACAATGAGAGTTTCACTGTTAATCCATCAAACAAATAAATGAGTTCACACGCAGCACGCTGACGTGAGGGAAGTGAATTTCCACATAACAACTTTTAAAACTCAAACTCAGTGTAAAAACATACATTTGTCCAATTCTTATTGAAATCTGAAAACATTGATTTGTTGGCTGTTCTGATACTCCTGGTTCCATTTACTTGCAAAGCTGGGAATACAATTTTGCGCATTATAAGGTTAGGAGAAGGTCCAGACAGGCGTAAAAGTAGGCGTGAGGTTGCTGGGGATGATAAAAGTACTCTAACAAAGGAATAGCAGGCTTTTCTAGTATAAAACCCCCGTAAGACAACGTACTGTGTTTAATCAGTACACATTTTCTTTAATAACTCGGTAAATATTTAGGCTAGAATGACGAGAGAGGGCTTAAAACTTTCGCCTTTTCAATTGCCATCTTTTAATATCCATTGATTTTACATCTGGGGCTTTTATGACCCTTTCTGGACCCAAAAACTCGAAATTTGAATGATTAATCCCCAAAAAAGGGGTTTAGAGTTTTCCGATTCTTTTGCCCAACGAACTTGTCCTACTGATTACAGAAAGGAACGTCCCTACCAAATTTGAAGTAAATCGGACAAAAAATGCGACCGCTAGAGTGCAAACACATATATACATATATATATATATATATGTATATATATATATATATATATATATATATATATATATATACCGGGTGTCCAGCCTAAAGTGTTACAATAGCTAACTTTTTTATTTTATGTCTGACAGTAAACTTCTTATGGAGGACCCCCTTTATTTTTTTATGCTGCTTCTAAGTATGTATTTCAATTATCGAAATTTCCAGCCATTTTTCCAATATGGCGGACAACTTTGTGTTTTCTTATGGAATACCCTGTATTTTATTATGATTTTAGATAGCAAACGAGATTTTAAAAAGTTTTATTCTTGGTATTTTTTTCCTAAACCTAATCAATGAGGCTCTAGAGCATTTTTAAGGTTTAATTTCACTGTAACTTCAAGAATCATACGGTCGAAAGTCACAGCTGTGCAACAATGGTAATTACACATGTTCAAGTAAATCAAAAGTATGAGGTTTCCTGTTCCTGTTTATTCGTTGTTGTGTTTATGCACTGTCTTAAGAGTACAATTTAAAGTGACTGTGTATTGTAATAGTGTTTTTTTATTGTTACAATGACTTTTAACGAACAAGTGGATATGTTATTAATCTTAGGGGAATGCCACAAAAACACAAGATCCGCAGCTGAACTGTATACCACTCGTTTTCCTAACAGGCGGCATCCATCAGGTATGAGCTTTTTACGCCTTGAAAAAAAGCTCGTTTAACAGGTAACTTGGGTCCTAGAAAACGGAATCGAACACATCCTATCACCGATTTTGATACAGAAGCAGATGTTTTGGCCTCAGTTATGGTTGACCCGCACCTCTCTACTCGAGAAATTGAGAGGTATACAAACATAAGTAAGAGTTCAGTTTCAGTAATATTACGGAAACATAAATTTCACCCATATCATGTCATTCTTAACCAAGAGATACGAGAAACTGATTACCCTAGAAGGTTAGCATTTTGCACATGGTTGACAGAACAAATCCAGTTGCAACCTCGTTTTTTGTCAACTGTTTTATTTTCAGACGAGGCAACGTTCCTCAGTACCGCACATTTGAACAGACATAATATGCATTATTGGTCTATTAACAACCCTCACTGGATGCAGACCATTAATAACCAAAGAAAATGGTCATTAAATGTTTGGTGTGGTATTTTCGAAGGCAAAATTGTCGGGCCTCACTTTTTCGATGGCCCGCTAAACGGGATCGACTACACTAACTTTATAGAAAACCATCTTCCTGTTCTTCTAGACAATTTTCCCCTTCAGGCCAGAATGGATATGTGGTTCCAGCAGGACGGTGCTCCACCACACTTCTCCAGAGTGGCCAGAGAAACCATCAATGATGTGTTTGAAGGATGTTGGATAGGGAGAGGAGGCCCAGTTGCATGGCCACCGAGATCACCAGATCTCACACCACTGGACTTTTTTCTTTGGGGTGCGATTAAGGACAAAGTGTGTAAAACCCGACCAACGACACCTGCAGACATGAAGTGCAGGATCCAAGCCACCTGCAGTGACATAAATGAACAAACTATTATTATTTCGCAAAGAGCTCATGAAGAGCGCTTGGCCATGTGTATTGAGCAACATGGACAGTTGTTTGAGCATCTTATGTAGAACTAAGATAATTGAGCTCTCTTGTTGTGAACGTGTACATAATTTAATCTAAGTGTTTTAAACTGTAAATAAATAAAGATAAGCAATATCATTCACATTTAAAAGCTGTGTTTTACTATTAATTTTAACTTAACTATTTTTCAGAACTAAAAACTAATAAAAACTACTAAAACTGAATTTACTTAAAAATGGTATTTTAGTGTCTCTAGAGCCTCATTCATTAGGTTTAGGAAAAAAATACTAAGAATAAAAACTTTTTAAAATATCGTTTGCTATCTAAAATCATAATAAAGTACAGGGTATTCCATAAGAAAAAACAAAGTTGTCCGCCATTTTTCCAAAATGGCGGGAAATTTCAATAATTGAAATACATACTTAGAAGCAGCATACAAAAATAATGGGGATCCCCCATAAGAAGTTTACTGTCAGACATAAAATAAAAAAGTTAGCTATTGTAACACTTTAGGCTGGACACCCGGTATATACAGGGTGAATCTCGTAAGTTGTCCAGTATTGATTTCAGACAAACCGTTGGTCCTACGATGATGAAATAAAATTATTTCCCTCTAAACCAACCCCAAGGAATAACGTAAAAATATTTTTAACGATTTTTAAATACAGGGTGTACCAGAAACTGAGGGTCACTAGTCCGAATCTACGAAATATCAAATACAAACGTATATCATGATATACATCAAATTAAAGCTCTTTTCAATCCAAACCATTTGGCGGAATCGGATTTTGATTATTATTGATTCATTTCAAAATGGCGGCTGTTTTTGTGAAAAAATTAGTATTTTTTTGAATACCCTGTATTTTTCTTAAAAATGCAGATATCTTGATTCTGATTCAAATATCGCATTCCTTATGAGCTAAGCTTTATTTTGATATGCAACACTTCAATATTATCTCAAAAACAAAAAGTTTCAAAAATATCAGTTTTTGAAAATATGTGCATAGCCAAAACTCAAAAATTTCAAATAGCACCATATGTCAAATAGCATATCATTTTAAAGGTATTGCAATTCTAAGAAACTTTCAAATTTAAACCTTATGCGTATCTATTTTGGTTTTCGAGTTATCAACAAAAAACATGTTCGGACTAGTGACCCTCAGTTTCTGGTACACCCTGTATTTAAAAATCGTTAAAAATATTTTTACGTTATTCCTTGGGGTTGGTTTAGTAGGAAATAATTTTATTTCATCATCGTAGGACCAACGGTTTGTCTGAAATCAATACTGGACAACTTACGAGATTCACCCTGTATATACAATTTTGAATGACCCCCCAAAACGTGTTCAGTGGGTCACGTTAGGAACTTCTATGGTGGTCCCGGGCTTAAGTTTCACCGTGTGGGTCATGCTATTCATAAAATTGGTAATATAACAACCAATGATGTCGAATCTGATAAGTTTTAAAATTTACTTTACTAGAATTAACCAGAACATGTTACCTCAAATGTTGTGTTCAATCAAGTCTAACATTTCATAATGAATCTAAATATTGCCTGGTATCGAAAGAGAATCCACAGATGGAATATTTAACGGCTTTATTAAAAACCCAAATTAAATTGTATTGTTGCTTCAAATAATGGGGTAATCTGAGAGTTCTGTTTGTTTGAAAATGTCAATATGGACATATTCAACCTTTAGTAATGAGTTTAAAATAGTAGGAAAACATACTAGAATGTCAGCAACCAAATCTATAATCTATAATTGAAGTCAAACAAAAAAGAGATATCGTTTCTTTTTTTGTTTAGAAAGTTTGCGAATTTATAACTGGATTAAAATGTGAATTAGTAAATCTCTTCCGGATTGGATGATAATGTACATAAAATA
This sequence comes from Allygus modestus, assembly GCA_963675035.1. NCBI lineage: Eukaryota > Metazoa > Arthropoda > Insecta > Hemiptera > Cicadellidae > Allygus > Allygus modestus. The sequence continues at coordinate 230,051,249 of OY776112.1, read as the reverse complement.
TCCCAAATTTACTTGAGCTTTACCACGCAAAAGAAAACTGTATGTAAAAGATAAATATATACTTGCATGAACAAATCGTATTGTAAACATTTGAAAATACATTCAAACGCTGCATAGACGTGATAAAATGACAATTAAGAGCAAACGATTACTGTTCGGACACAGATAAAAGCGATTTACAGCAAATAATTCCAGGAGCATTAAGCATTTTTGGGACTGTTTCCTTGAATTTATGGCAACCATACTCCTAACACGTCTACCTATGTGACCTCACCAGTTTTGTAATACTGAAGGATGGATGTATAAGTACTCTCTCACATTTAGAACCAATCTCTCGTATAACGAATTGTCTGTTCCTCTCAATAGCTTTGTTTTTGTGATTGCGTTTTAATTAAATTATAATGTCCTATTGTTTCTTAGGTATTGTTGATAGTATTCACATGAACCGGCTGGGGAAAGCAAATAACAAATATATATAATGTACTAGCTGCTATGCCCGTGCTTTGCAAAGGGGTAAAGATTTAGAGTAGAACGATTGTAAACAAAGCAATGGTAGTCCGTAGTTGGATATAATCCTTATAACAGATGTTTATTTAAATGCATGAATTTGGAAACACACATGTGACATAAACCAAATAAAACTCTCCTTCATATGAATAACATGTTAACTTGGACGTCTCGTGGCGCAGAACCCTTAGAACCTTTCTAAACGGTAATAGGCCTGTGACAATTCGGGGTATATAGACTATTCGCTTCGCTCGCTGGGGGCTCCGTCCCCAGACCCCTGTTGGGGGCTTCACCCCCAGGTCGCTGTTTGGCCACAGTTTAATGTAAATTGTTCCAAATTCTATTTAAGACCTAAATTCTACAACTATTCCAAGGCTTTGATTATTTTTAAGGGATTAACTTATAAAATCTAGTCATATGCCTGTTGCTGAATACCTTTGGCATGGAGACGTAGTATGTTAAATTTTAAGCCTCCATGTATTACCTAAGTGCTACAAACAAATGAATACCCTTAACTGATGTATAATGTAGCCTTTATAAGGCGTCTTTTGAACCATATAAGGAATACGACCACCGTTAACAACCTGAAATGCTATGACTTTGGGTAACTACAAGCCTTCTGCAACAAATATGACATGACTTATAAGGGATTTTACCCTCAACAGAGCGCAACATAAAAAATATACCCGAAAAACACGATAAAATCTACTAAAGCTCAAAGACTTTGATTTTTTTGGGTGTTTAAGATATTTAATCTGAGTGTGTGAGTGTTGTTTAGTACTTATTGTAATGTAGGAATACTGTGTGATAAATAGTAGGCCTCTAAGTTCCATATTATAGCGACAAACCATTAAAAACCACGAACAAATATTAGAAAAAAGTTTAACATTAAAAAATCTAGCGCTACCTAAGGGTGAAGGGGGTGTGATACGGCAAAATGTCATAGGACTTAAGTTGTAGTTCGTCTAAAATCCGTGGCACATAGTGGTCTTTGTTTTTCGATAGGACAACCCGTTCGGCCGCTAGAGCTCAAATAAAAAAAGACTACATATTGATTTTTTTATTCACAATTATCTATTTTTATGAGTTAGTTCAAACTAAAAATAGTAGGATTTGGGAATAAAAGGTGCAACGCACACGCATGCCATATCTCACGATCCTAGTTAAAGTATAAATGCTGATACGTGCATTCTAATTAATAACAATTGTTCCAGAACCGGCATTTCCTTACGACTTATACTTAGAAAACGGTAAAATCTATAGATTTTAAGAGTTTTAGATTTTCCGACAGGTTTAAGTAATAAAAACTGTCATATTTCTGCTGCTATTTACAGAGTGTGATGTAGACATACTGCGTGCCCAATATTAGGCCTCCATCAAGTATGGTACCGTGATAGGAAATAAAAACCGCCACAAAATCTCAAAATTTGAAAAAAATCTAGAGCTATCTAGGGTTGAAGGAGACGAGATACGACAAAAATTCATATGGCCAAAGTTGCAGATCTTGAAAAATCCGTAGCACGTGGTGGTGTCCGTTTTTTGATAGGACAATCCGTTTAACCGCTAGAGCTCAAAAACTGGAATTTTAAAATAAGCATTTTTTGGGGGAATTTACATATTTTTTTAGGGAGGTTAAAATAAAAAATTATCAAATTTGGCAATTTTCCTGGGGGTTACAAGGTAAAAGCTACCTGCGTGCCAAATTTCAGGTTTCTAGCTCGTCTAGAAGTGGTCTAGAATTCGTATACCTCAGTGAGTCAGTCAGTTACACAAGCGGCTGTATATATATTAGGTATCTGTTCAAAATTTCAGCAGAATTCGTCCAGTGATTTTGGCCTGTTGGAGCAATAGACAGACAGACAGACACCACCTCATTTTTATAATAGTAGTGACAATACACAATTAAGATTTTTACGCAATTAAGATTTTTAACCTTAATAACGGTCCAGGAAGTTCATCAATTCCGACGTTTCTGCTTTGGCATATCAGCACAAGGGAACACAGTAGGCTGATACTACACTAACCAACTACCTTCTGACCCTCAAAGAATATTTTAGAACCTGTAAGCTAATACCAAACCCCCAAAAAACTGATGTTTCATGCTTTCACTTAAATAACAGGTTGGCCAACCTAAAACTTAAAATCGTTTTCGACGGTGTAGAGCTCAAGCACAGTGACCAACCGAAGTGCCTGGGTGTCACTCTAGATCGATATCTCACCTATAAAAGACACTTAAAAATACTGCAAATAAGGTAAGAACCAGGGCTAATGTTGTACCTCACCTAGCTGGGTCTGCCAGCGCACAAGTTCTGCACACTACAGCTGAATACTGTGCTCCCGTGTGGCTGAACAGTGCCCATGTTCGAGAGATCTACGTCCAACTAAATAGAGCCATGAGGCACAGTGGCTCACTTATGGCAACCTCTCTTCCTTCTCCCCCGCCTCCCAGTCTTGTGCAATATCGCTCCACCTGAGATCAGATGAAAGGATGTCCTGCTAAGGGAATACAATAAGATCTCATCCGACCCACAGCTACCCATTCATGACTACCTCCCTCAGGAAGTAACTTGATTGAAGTCCCATAAACCACCTCTACGATCAGCCTCCCAGTTGAGGACAACAAACCCTTGTCTGCAAGCTGATTGGATTTCCTCCTGGGAATGTTTTGACGCTCGGAATAACTCCTTGATATCCGACCCTACTTGAGCGGTAGGTGCCATGAACCTTTCTCGGAAGCAGTGGGCTTTACTCAATCGCTTTCGCACTAGGCTGGGAAGGTGCAATTATTGAAAATTTAAATGGGGCATGACACACGATCAGTCTTGAGACTGTGGGGTGGAGCATCAAACTATGGACCACATATGTATGGAACAAGTGAGGCTGGACTCCAGTGGCTTTGCACTTTGTGTTTGCTCTGCGGTGGGAGATCCTTTATTTATTTTCTGGACTTTATAAACGCAGGTAAATCTTACCGAAGTTGTTTGGTTCGTTTTAAACCCCGAATAGAAGTTAAAAGCAGCTGTGTAAGCCAGATTATATTAAATTACCTCACCTAAATATATTAATATCCATAAAACTGAAATGCTGTAATAAAGATAGTACTTATTCGTATTTTGAATATTTCATAAAAGCATGTACAAAGGTATTCTTGGTGTTGCTCTTCTATTGTTTGTCTAGATACAAAGGCGAATGCAATAGTAAAATAATTATTGTAATACCCAGTTATCAATTGCGTTACTATTTGACTAGGTTATTTACGTATTCATTTGTATCAATAAAACATTGTGACGTATAACAGCGATCTTGACGTATATTTGTCCAAGCTTGCTTTTGTAAGCATTTGGGTCAACTGAAGTACAACACTGTTCATAGTATAATCCACCCAAATTTCTGCATACCGCAATCAAAATCTCGCTAGCCTAACAATTAGCGTCTTGGAATTCGGTTCAAGGGCTCTTTATCACACTAGATTAGATCAGGTCTTCAGTAGACCCTCATCTTCAGCTTGCACCTGCGTCTGCCATAATATTTTCAGATTATTACAGTTCTACCGTACTTAGTTTGAATTTGATTTTGTTTACAAAGTTGTTTTTTTTAAATATATTAAATAGAAGTTTAAATTTAGTGTAGTTTGGCAGTTAAACTAAGACCACAATAGTTTTGAGATCGCAAGATTTTGTTATATTTTGACTGCCTGGCAAGCTGGAAATCCTAGCTTGAATATCGGTAGAAAGAGTAGTAGGATAAATTACTTTTACATATTAGCTACCGGGAAGTTTATATTCCCTTAATTGATGACGGAGCGAAGTGAAGGAATATTAGCAGAGACGATGATTTGTTGTCCATCGATGTGTGTGTGTGTGTGTGTGTGTGTGTGTTCGTAATGAAATAACGTAAAAACGGCTGCACGGATCATTTTAAAATTTTACACAACTGTTTTACAGTATACTTTACGCTTCCAGTTCAAAAAAGGATCACATTTGTTTAACAGTTTTTTAATAATTAAATTTTAAAACTTGTAAAATTTGCATAAGGTAAAGCATTGAACAATAATCACCTTTGGTTAAGTGCGAGATGCTAATAAAATATTGATCGTAATAAAAAAAAACACTTACAAAATATCATATTTATATGTTTTATGATTAAATAATTGAAGTACTCTCCATTTAACATAGTTTTTTTTAATTTATCAAAGGTTTTTGTGATTTTTAGGTTAAAAAACTAATACAAATTTTTACAATAAAGATAACGTTCTCCTATAGTGTGAATAATGTGAGTAAGTAAATAGTTTTTCCACTAGATTGCAGCGGTCATTTATTTCGGATTTACTTCTGCCAGCTGTGTTATATTGTCAGTTTATGATGTTTAAATACCCCCGTCATAACATTTTGTGATGAAATTTCTGTTATAACTATGGTACGTTAGCAGCAGTAATATTCCTATTTCTGAGTTCGGTTATCCAATTACGAGGATATTTTGAGCGTACTCCTAGTGTACGTTAAAGATACTATTTCCCTTTTACTTGTTAAATGGTTCATCCTTCTTAATATGTCTGTAAAATTATGATTTTCTTTAATAAATATCCTAAATAAAAAATAAAGTTTATGTTTTTAAGTTTCCGTATTAGAAAAATGAACCTTGTGATCTCATCTAATGTCGTTATTCCTTTTTTAAACACAAATTAATTTAAATTAAAAGGGTCGATTAAAACTATGTCAGTAAAACCTATGAACTGTCTAACAAAGAAATAAAGCATCACCTTTTTAATAATTTGTAGATAGTGCATTACATTGATAGAATTATTTGGAGACATAATAATATAAGGCTGCAGGAACCAGCCTCCATCGACGGAAAGCCAGTCACTGTCAAAGTGAGTAAATCGTGAGTGACAAGTATGCTGAGCTGAGAGGGTGGGAGTTGTACGAAGATTATAAAACATCAGAGCATTTTACAATCTTTTATACGGCTAATGGCATCATAACCATTAACCATAACGATAACTTTTATTTACAAATCGATGTATAGACGATTTATCAGCTGACTTGGGATTATCACCAGTTATAGGGATTAGTAAGATTGAACATTGATAATTTGAAATGTGTACCTAGTCAAAAAATAAGTTTGTAAAATCAAGTTCTTCAATTGGTTTTTTGTTCCAAACGAGTTAAACAATAAGTATTTTCACCTCAAAACCATAACTTACAATATTAATTGATAAGCTTAGTCAGTTTAGTTAATGTACCTGGAGGGCCGACCTTTCCTCGGGGATGGTCAGTCAGTCTGTTTATAAGACTTGGAGTAATATGACTAGTCCCCATAGTGAAATGCAGATTTGCTTAGCTCATTTGCTTCTTTTCTGCATGTTTAAGGGTCACTCCAGTTGTTATTGTAGCTAAATGTTAATTTTTATTACTACTTTCAGGAGACCACATGTTAGTACTTAAAATATATAAGTATTACTTTGACAGGTCACTGATTGACTATAAACTGCTGTTACGATTCTTTTAAATTGATTTGAAACTCCATAAGCCTAATGTTAGTTTTTTTACTTTTAAAATTAGTTTTTTACATAATTAGATTTTTTCTGGGGATGAGACCTGTCTAGAACTTATTTTTAACTCAGGACTCATTAATTAAAATTTTCAAGGAAATCATTGGAGCCATTTTTGAGATCAGAATTGCAATCAAGCAAGCATATAAGCATGCAAGCAAGCAAAACTTACTCAAATTAGAGTATAAGACAAGATTATATCAGTAAAACCTATGCATTTTCTAACAAAGAAAGAAATCATCACATTTTTAAGGAGATAATTCTATGTACTACATGACATAGTCAGGTTATCAATTGAAATATTTGGCCAGTAACATACTGTTGCTAAGTTTACAATCACTCATGCCTAAATTGTGTTTGAAAACATAAGAACAGAATTACTGAATTGGTCATAATATAAGTAGCTTTTAAAGTTAGTGTTTGAGGCTGATAATCAGAATGTGGTTGCGGATCGTTTCCTCCCAAAGGTCTCAAGGCAATCAGCTACACAAAGACAAATATCCTTTATCAATAAAGGACATTTATCAGAGTGTTCAGAGTATTCAGAATGTTCAGAGTATTTCCCTAGATTGAAAACAAACTTTTCTGGTTTATGAATGTTAATTGAAAGAATTTTGATTTATGATATTTAATACATTCAGTTTTTTCGGATGAAAAAATTGCTCCAAAAAGTTAAAAGTTTTACATGTTCTATTGCCAAAGACTGATATTTTTATGTATACCATACACGTAACCAAGTATGGATTATATAATTTATATCCAATAACTGTAATATACGTAAGTTATTTTAATTCAATTATTTGTCTTTTGATTTAGTGGAGTTTATTAAATGAAGCGTGTATTTTCGATTGAATTCAAGAATACAAGTATTCAGCAGTGACTGATCAAAGATCTGTTTAAAATTCAGAGAGTGATGTAGAGAGTCTCTTGTCACGCCCGCAGACACTTGAGCAAACATTTTATCCTCCTGTCTGCCAATTCGTAAGGCTCAAAAGATGTTTAAAAAATAAAACTGTGGTGACCTTCATAAGTAAATTCAACCATTGTATATTTAAAATGCTAAACTAATAGAACAAAACAATTGCAAAATAGAGCATTAGGGTGACTGTCCAAAAAAACTGTTGTTTGCCATACTTTATTGTATTGAAGCAATATGAAATCTAAGTCTCCGGATATTCTGGACATGAATTTGTACCTTTAAGAGTGTTTCACGACCTACGAGAGGCGATTGTACAAATACGAAACTTCTAATTTTATTCTGCGTCAAGCATAAATTAGACATTGCAAAACCAAACGAGAAAAATTTAATTTGTATATTTTTGAATACGCGTTTAAAGAAGCATGAATTTTGAGCAAAACTATTTTTTAATTGAACAGTACATGTTTTACGATTAAATGAATTAAGAACTAAACATGTTTTCCTTTAACTTCTTTGCCATAGATAGACGCAATGCATGTTCCGTATGATAAAGATTGTTAATTACTAGATGGATCTCAGATAATAAATTTATTATTAAGTACCTTAACTGTTTTTGCAATTTATAAATTACTTTGTCGTTAGAGTGTTTCTTCACGTATCTTATATGCATGATACAGTGTGTTTTATATATAAGCATCCTTTAAATTCATGTAAAATTATCTTTGGGTAGTAGTGATAGATGAAGTGAAGTACCTTATGGTGCTATCGCAAATTTTGATTGTCCACCAAAATTGGAATGAAAAGTTTAACTTGACCATAAAAATACAGGGATATTCTTTGGATTTTGATTTTGGCTTACTTAAGAGGGGATACTTTCCAAAAGTGGAGGAGTTTTAGGGCAACTCAAACTTTTCAAAAGTAAACACCTCGTTTAAGAGCTCGATAAAACTAGACGAGCGGTGAAAAATAAGGATTGCTATCTATTTATAAATGAAGGATCACTTTAAAGGAATTTGAATTTAAAGATTGAAGTTGCCCTCTAAATCCCATTTTAGGGACATTTTTCATTTTCAATAACACTACAAAAACTATATATTTGTTTCAACATAAATGAATGACTCATATTATATTCCTTTAATTGTTAAGTAATATATAGAAATCATACAGAATTAAATAACGGTAGTCTACATCAAAGTATTATCAAATATATATTTTTTGTAATGTTAGTAAGTCCATTTTCAATAACACTACAACAACAAATATATTTGTTTCAACATATAAGAATAACTCATATCATCTTCCTTTAATTGTTCATTAATATATTATTAAATTTACGTTGTGCTTTCGATGAAAATCACATAATTTACCAACTAGAAGTCATATAGAATTAAAGAACGCTATTCTACATCAAAGTCTTATCAAAATATGTTTTGGAGGTAATACAGAGCCATTTGCTGCATACAGTATTTTTAAGGTGGAAATACCTTCTCCTCCCTCAAGGATTAGATAGAAAGACATTTGGAATATCCTATAGTTATCAATTTCAGCTTAATCTAAATCCAAGTTTTACTGAAGTTTATCAATAAAAATAAGATATAACTTTTTATTATCTATAAGAATAACATACGACGACGTACTGCATTTACCGCTAATTAAAAATGTCAATCAATTACCCATCCTACTAATATTATAAATGTCAAAGTTTGGATGTATGTTTGGATGTATGTATGGATATTTGGACTTCCATCCAGCGTAAACTACTGGACCGATTAAACTAAAATTTTGCATGAATATAGCTTACAATAGACCTGATAATGTCCACATCCAACCTTAAGGCTCCACCCCAAGGGTCCTGTAAGTTACTATGCAAATCTTATGGGAGGACATAATTTATAAATTACCAGCTGTAGTTGTTTGCAGTTAGGGCAAAGAAAGTCATAAGGTAAAACTAATCAAATATTTGATAGTGCTGGTCAGGTTAATCTGTTTTAATGTGTTTTAATTTGTCGCAAGCGAAGCTGCGGGCAACAGATAGTTAGTTATAAATCATAATTTACGTTTCTAATTGATTTAGTTTGTGTTTTAAATAGTAAAATGAACATTTTAGTCACCGCTCACATTGAGCTTAATTTAGTGTGCGATCCCCGTTGTGGAAATTAAAATAAACTTTAAACTAATCAAAGGTTTAAGCTAACTAGTAACCTTTTGTTTGTAGACGGCAGAAAAATAATTATCGTCCTTAAAGCTTTTCACGTAACGGGATAACCTTAATTTTGATTAATTAAAACAAATTACTGTGTTTCGGGAAGAAGAAAATGTTACTAAATAATTATATCAGTTACCTTGAAAGGTCCTTCAACATTCATCCTATCTAAACAACATGGTTTTCAAGGCTACAACAGTTTCCTACCCCAACTCAAGCGATAAAAACAATTTGGAGCTATTATCGGTGGCAGGAAACGTACTGACTCGTTGGTTGTAATCTCCTGCGTTACTATAGGGTAACTATAGGGTTTTGAGTGAGTGTGGAATGTAAGACTGAAACTCATTACATCAAACTTACGCAAAATTTGCTGAATCTGAACTATATTACTAATGGTAACAAAACCTTGTTTAATGTTTAAGTTAGAATGAACAAATACATTTTGTTAGTGATTTTTCTGATATTGAAAGATACACAATGCTAATAAAGGTGAAACATCACATAGTCCATCGCGTGTTAATGGTTTTATGAGTTTCATTTTAAAACTTAGAATTCAGAAATAAATTTGAAAGATTTTAACTTTGATGTTTGCGTTAAAGGAGAGATACATATTACATATTTTGTTGATTCATTTGTGAAACCTTGACAGACATTTTCTATCTTCGACGATGCCTATGAAATAATTATTGCAACAATATTTTTGCCAACTTGATTTATAATAATTGATTTGACTGATATAATACTGTCTGGAAATTTGTCGTATGGTAAATTATGTGATTTTCATCGAAAGCACAACGTATTTTAAATTATTTTGTTTCCTTTTATAATATATTTAGAAAAAAATGCTATCGTGTAAAATCTAGTCATAAAGAGCCAATCAGAGCTATTAGTGAAAAATTAGAACTAAATACGTCTGCTGGCTGCCCTCAAGCAATAAAAGTTTGTCAGCATTAAACTTGATAAACGAATAAATTCCTCATTAGCGAGTAACTTGTTTACTTATTAGCAAAATGTTCATTTTTAAATTATTGAGATGTTTCAATGAATGTATATCGCTAATTTAAAATGCATATGTATGGAAAATAAATATAAGGAAAACATACTCGAATATAAAAGCCCTATACTTCTTATCCATCGTCGAGTCTTAAAGTAAAAAACAAATAAAATTACAGTACAGTCAATGAACTGAAAACACCAGAATCTTAACAATTCAAAAGTTGAATAACATTTTGATGGGACATCTGAGATATTCCACAGAGAGGGATAACCGTGTCCTTTCTAGATAAGGTACTGAGAAGGTGTGCCCTACAAAGATAATGATTATATATTACCTATTTTCTCAGGCATTACAGAAGTAACATTTTAATCTATATTAGTCTTATACAAGACGATTTTATAGTTGATTTTCCACCGTTACTGGCTGAAAATTAAATAAATAATTTATATAAACTCTATACCAAAAACAAAATGTGTTTGACTGCAAGCCTACTAGATAAAATAAATTCTTAATTCTAAGTAAATTCCATACGGAATGTGGTTTATTGCTTGAGAAGGTTTAGGGTCTCAACGCTATGCCTTAAAATGAAACATTAAGAACGTGTACATTACTAAAAATATAAAATGGTTTCATTTTCGTCTAATAAATATAACAATATGTACCATTAAATAGTAAAACCTCTTCAATTTTTTTATGGAGAAAAGTGCAAAAGTTTTGTCAGTTTATTATTTTGTAACATTTTGTACTACAGTAATCTATAATTCAATTTGCTCATTTGCATAAAGACAAACTACCAAATGCCTGAATATCTTAGGTGATGTCCACACGCATAATCTAGATATTAACTACTAGTTTATTTAACCATCAAAATAATAATTCAATATGATGTAATTAAATTACTAAGTTATAATACCACGTCGGTTATTTACTTAACCATTAATTTCTAAGATATACATTTATTCATTGAAAACATAGAATGTTAAATATTCCTCTAAGTCTTTTAATTTAACTTCTAAAACCATTTATGGCATTTGTGTTTTAAAATGATTCAAGTTAAATAGTTGTGTAACATGACAAGTTAGTTCTGCCCTCTACAGCAATGTATTTTTAAGAAGTCGGATTCCCCAAGAGAGCGATGCATTAACTTGTGAACATCTCAACGTTTGCCTTCCAACCAATAAAAACGCCGTATAACGTTTCTCTGAAAAATAGAGTTATATCCTGACATTGGTTTCCTGCGCTTTGATTGTACATTTATATGATTCAGTTCAATTTATTATACTCTACCAGAAAGTCCTGCTAAACTACCTTGGGATTGTCTTTTCACTTTAAAACTACTGCTTGGATTTAGTTGCAACATATTTAAATACCCAGTATTACGTTTAAACTTTTCCTCAGTAAACCACCAACTCAGGACAAATTAAAACGGGTTGAATAATTAAAACTATACATTAGTGACATAAAAGGTTCTTATCATTCGTGAATGGGGAACACTATACATTTTATTCAATACATTACTACCATGTCTTAGTGTGTACGTAAATGTATTTGAAAAGTTTCATATTAAGCAATTTATTATGGTTTTGATGAAAATTTAACACTTGTAATGTGGATTCGCTGTTTGGGCCTCATGATGGCGGTGTGACTGGTTGAAATCGATAGCCTTGTACCATTGCTTTGCATATTTACCGTCTTGTATGTAAGTACAGTATACGTGTAAATATATTATGTAGTGTTGTGAGATTTTATTTTATCCTGTTTATTAAACAACTTTGTTATTAGCATATTACGTGTTATTAATTACGGGATGTAGTAAAAGACGTCTTACAACACTTAAGAATATATTTACACTTATACTGATTCACATACAGACGGTAAAAATACATAAAAGATGGTACAAGGCTATCGATTCCCAGAGTTCTTTCATTGGCCTGGTGATGACCGGTGTGACTGGTCGAAATCAATAGCCTTGTACCATCTTTTATATATGTTTACCGTCTGTATGTGAATAAGTATAAGTGTAAATATATTCTTAAGTGTTGTAAGACGTATTTTATTACATCCCGTCCTGTTTATTGTAACAACACGTATTATGCTACTCAATACATTATTTACATACATAATAAAACACATATTATCAAATCATTATCATATAATACTTTTATACTACATTTAAATTGAAATAACAAAAAAACAAAGTATCTAAAAAATACTTAAAATTCATATATAAGTTCATTATGCAAAAACTTTATTTAGATTTTGCTTCTCGTAATGAGTGATAAAATATTCAAATCAATGTGATATTTATTAAAATCATTTATAAAATCAAATTGACTCCTTCTTATTTAAGAAAATAAATTACTTTAAAGACTAAAACCAAATTATTCGCCTCATTTGGTCCATTGGTGGAACGCAACTCTCCGACGAAGCTTTTTTCCAGACCACTTTCTTATTTGAACTTAACTTGGATGTTTTCTTCACGCACTCGTTTGCTTGAATACAATGTTTATGAAGTGCTAGTTTATGTGGTACTATAATAGGTTTGATGCAACTTGATCATACAGTGTTTAACAATTTGTCTTTTATTTTATACAGGAAAAGCAATATAATTTGTAAAACACAACACATTCAAAGCACTCCGAAGCCTGTGGTTAAGTTGAAAGTTATCACCTCTTCCCCTATCCTCATGATAATCCTATTACAACTGCAAACGTGGTCGGCTCACACGGCAGTACGTTTTAGGAGGAAAATACTCTAACACCAAATTCATAAGTTCAAACAGTTTGATATAAATTTTTATAGTTGAAGTTAAAGTATACTAAGTCGTTAGATGATAGTGGATCTGTCGTGGGTTCGAATCCCAGTCCGACTTATTAGTTTCACAAGTACTGTACAGCTCGTACTGTAACTATTCCCCCGCCGCTTTGGTGGATACGTTCCACCACAGACAAAGAATTCCTTTATCTGTGGTTCCACTTACAGATCTGTGGCCAATGTGGAAGGGCCATTAAAAATAAATAAATAATATTTATTTAAATCTGTCATTAAATAACGTAGGTTTTATATTAACTATACGAAAAACTACTCTAATATTAATTACATTAACTACAAGTAAACATATTTATCGAGAAGACTGATTACTTGACGTAATCTAACATTAAACAAAACCAAAATCCCTCGTCCATAAACAATATTCCCGAAAAATCAATCAAGTAAATTAACAAAATAATCAGACAACTACTCATTTTATAATGTATATTATTATTATATATTGTTTTATATATAAGTAGTGGGGGGTTGCGGCTTTTGCGCCGGAAGTGACGTCACATCCGGTCAGTGACCGGATGCGCTGAGTGAATAAATACGTCATCTGAGGCTGAGCCAGTGACGTAGGTGGTTTTGTAACGTAATGATTGAAAGTTTAAAGTTCAAGGTCACGGGGAGGGTGTTTTAAAAAAGTACTACCTCGCACGCGTAAAATCCAATTGTGATTCGATAGTTTAATCGATATAAAATATTGATTAAACTATCGAATCACAATCGAATGATACGAGTGCGAGGTAGTACTATTACAAATATTACTTTATTTACAATAATTCATGTTTACAATAGTTCCCCATTGTTCGTTGTCATCGATGTTGTTGATCCGGACGAGTTGCGGCCATCACTTCGCTTTCTGATGAAAGACGGTAGATACTTCGATCCCTGCGCAGAGTCCATGTTGTTTTTTGATGCGTAAAGTTCCAAAGATAAATCGTAACCGGACGCAATGAGAAGTCTTAACTCTTCATTAAAAACCTCGAGGTCTTGGAAAGTCGCCAGATGAATAGAGTCATAATGAATACACCTAATTTTGATGGACATTTCAACAGAGAGCTCGATGTCCACTGGTCAAGAGCCGGAGGTGTACTGACTATTCGCTAGCTAGCGTTTTGGTATCAAACAAAATGGTGGGGGTAAAAGTGTGGTGGGGCGGAGCAGATGGCGGACGGTAGATGGCAGGTGGCAGCTGGTGCGAGGCAGATGGTTGCTACTACATTCGCCGCCACAGTAATGCAATCCTTCGGCGTAATTCTTGTATTTTATCTTGTCGGTTCATTTGATACGTTTTACATCTACATATGCAATAGCTGAAACACTTGCACTTACGACAAGCTTTCCCGTCAACTTGATCGCCTGGTATTTTAAAACATTGTAACTCGCAACAATATGTATTCAAATTGTTATCGAATGATAAATTGTTCATCGGTGGCACCGACATGTTAGCTGCAGCGTGTGTTAGACAAGACTGAGACTAACTTCACTGCTCCCTCTCTTTTATACCTCTTCATAATTTAACCCTAAATGAAAGTTCAAGGTCAACCGTTTGAATTTAAAAAAAAGCAACACAGCAGTATATAATATAATAGACTGCTGTGTTGCTGTTTTTATTTTTTTTTTATTTTTATTATTTTTTTTTTTTTTTTATTTTCTTTATTAAACAAACATCTTACAATACAATAAGCTTAAGTCTATCATTGATGACTAGAAATACAAACAGAGAAATACAAACAAAGACATTATGTACAAGGATGCGTGATGTGCAGAGTGAGTTCCGTCGAGTTGTTGCCGCTTACACCGTGTGATACCAAATACAACGTCCCCGGTTGAATATCTCGCAAATCTTCATTTTGTAGCAGTTGAACAAATCGTTTTGGAAGAAATACTTGAAACTTCGGCTCATCTCCTGGAGTGAAAGGTCCTTCGCTCAATGAAACTAGAATTGCTTCTCCATGTGTGGTTTCCACTTTCTTGATGTTATGAATAATGTAGTGTTTTTGTTCTTTTAGTTCTGAACACTTTTTAGTTAGCAGAAGGTCGGATTTTGAATGAGTGTTGAATTGATCAACCAGTGTTTGTAGAAACTGTTGTGATGCCATCTTCGTCAGTGGTGGTTGTGGTGTCTTCTGTGATGTTGCTTCTTCGGAGTCTCGAATAACACTCGTGCTGGAGCGGTGCTGTCTCCTCGTATTTATAGGCCCCGCTACCCCCACCACATTTCTGTTCTCCGCTACCCCCACCACCTTCCTGCGTTTGTTTCAAGTAAGCAGCCAAACGATATGCGTTGTACAATGCACAGTTTGTTTGGCCGTGTTTAAGATCTTTTGCAGCGACACAAATATTACCGAGATTAATGTTAAAGTCCTTACTGATAGTTATATCGAAAACATCACCGTGCGTGTACTTTTGTATCCAGTTCTTTTTTTCTAATCCTCTTGTGTATATATGTGAATATTGTTTGCAAAAGTTAAACATAATACTGTGCAGATTACTGTAGCTTATAAATCCTTCATACCAATGTATGTGATGAAAGTAGTTTGTTATCCATTTGTTTGTACTTTTTGCTTTGGTGTTAAGTTTGTTAAAAGAAAAAGGAGCTTCAAACGTGAATGGGTAGGCTATAAATGTAAGCAAGTCTAAAATTACTAATTCCTTGATAATAAACCTATCATCATTATTTCGAAATGCTTGAAATTCTATTACACAAGGCTTTACACTCACTTCTTCGTCCCCTCCGCTCATCATGGCATCTAGCGATCAACTAAACTGTTTTCCACACCACGGTAGGTTAAATACCAGGCCGTACAGTTGCAGGCGCGTTGGTGTATATTTAACGTGGGCACCGTCCCCAATAGGCCTACCCCACGTGTGTTCTTCTTTACTAAGTCAAACTTTAGTCTTTTTTAACTTCTTCTTTTTGTGTTTCGTTTTCTTCGTCTTCTTGTTTCTCCGTTTCTTCTTCCTGTGTTGTTTCTTCTGTAGCTTCTGTAGCGATTTCTACAAGTGGTTCAAAATCCTTTAACTTTCTCCACATGCAAACTTCATGAGGTATTCTATTAAAAATAGATGTATCCACAGGTCCGTACACAATGGTGCTATCAGGTTGTTTTTCCAAAGTATCGACCAAATATTCTTTAATAATAGCGCTTGCAAATACCAACTGTCTCATGTACCTTGTAATAGGTTCTGTTGCGTAGTTTAAAACGTAGAATTCTTCACGTGACAGTAGAATCTTATTTTCATGTTGAGTCAAGTCTCTAATTCGCGCTTGTAGTTGTCCGCGATGTTTAACAATATCGATTTCATTGTCACAATCCAAAAGTCGAATATGTGTTTTCCTTCCACACAAACTGTTAGTTAAATAACATTCTATTAAATGTACATGTTTCAAAAATGACTCCCAAGCATTTTGCGAAAATAAAACCTTTTTTGTTCCATGGTGTAGTATTACTGTAGGGGAATAATCCAATGACTTCATCAATCCAACTGATACACTTTTACTGATGCATGCTGAGATGGGGTAAAAGATTCGCAAAAAAACTTCAGTTAAAATGTGAGGAGGAATATTTTCTTCAACTTTCTTCTTCCTCTTTGATACTACCTTTGATGGGTCTGCATTACTTTCCTCCTCTCTATCTCTTTTACCAAACTTTAAAAATGCAGTTATTTCCTTGATGATTTCTGCTTCACTAGTATTATCACGTTCCAATAACGGTGCTACCTCTGCATCACCTTGTACAACAGATGGAGAACTCATTTTGTAGAAGATGTTACCCATGCGACGATAGACGATCAACTGAAGACCTGCATTGTTGCTCCGCTATTTATAGGTTAGCGACAGTGGCGGTGCCAGTGGTGGTACAACGTTTTACAATACTGTCTTTACAATACCGGTCAACGGTGTGTATGTAACAATTTTATCGTGCAAAATTAAACAATACGCAGATGTATTTGCAGGTACGTTTTCTTGAAATTCCATTTCTATTTTTATATCAACACTAGACGATTTTACAGATTCATTTTGTTTGGAACAATCAATTACAACAATCGGAGCTTTCGATTCAAACTGTATGGGAGATAGTAGAGGTGTATTTGTTTTGCCGTAATATGAATTTTGGAACCTAGCGTACATATCGTATAAAACACTGCACCTTTTTTATCAAAAGAGATATTAAAGTTGTCGTAGGGAAAGAATTGTGAATTCAGGAACACTTTACAGTTTTTTAATTTACAATGGTCAAATTCACCAGCATTTTCAGTTATTATACTTTTCTTCTTCGTTTGTAATCCAAAGATTACATATCTCGCTTTTTCCGAATGAGTAGAAGTTTTTACAGTCCATGTATGCCGGTGTGTTGTAGGTAAAACGGGGTATTAATGAAACTCCCAGCTTCTGAATGGCATTACAATGTCTCGATCTGATTTTAACTTTCTTAATAATGTAATCCTGTGTTCATCATTTAGTCGCACATGTGGTACTCTCCAAACAATCTTGTCTAATGTTAATTTCCAGTCTAAATTGGCATCAGTTGTTCCAGCAGCTGCTTTAATAATATCATTATCGTTTGATGATCTTAATAAAACTAGTTCTTGTTTTACATTTATTATTATTCTTCTGTAGTCTTCAGCAAATCCTAGGAGTAATCTTAAAGGTACGTAGAAATCAAAGTTTCCCGAAGAGTCAGGAGCGATTGTACTTTTGTCTGGTGCAACCCATCCTGCAACAGCTAACAGATTCTTCTCATTTGGTGTTAAAGACGCTAATCCTTTCAATGTACTGGAAATTCCAACCTTTTTTGTTGAATCGACTGTAACTCGTGAAATTTCATATCTAATCTCGTCAAACAAAAATGCCATAGGATTATTTATGAACGGAACAGTGGTTCCAGCAGTACCATCACTTTTTGTTACTTTTCCTTCAATATATAAATAACTTTCACATGGAAGAGTATAAATGTCTTGTTGTTGTATAGGAATCCTAATTTCATTGTTATTGTTTAATTTGGACGAAGCGTAAGGGTTGTGCGTGTGATATTCCTTTTCCCATAAGGTCTCGTCGAATGTTGGACCCTGCGCTATATCCAGTATATCCATTGTTAATGACCTTTAATCCAATTTCTTCTAGAAAACGAATGTTGTCACTTGTTAATCCTTCTACAGCTGATGAGCTACTGACCTCTTTGCTGGTTGGCTCTCTCTTTTTAAATGATAACCCCATTGTCTAAGCGGATGATTTTATATGTATTCTTACAGTAATAGCTTCTCCTCTAAAGTCAATAAGGTTTCCGTCTTGATCCACTATGTTCAGCACGATGTCTGAAATGAAACTGGTGTTTAACGGTAGGTACACAAGGTTTTGAGGCTTTTCTACTATCTTGAAACCTGGTGCAACTGACGGGTAGAATGTGTGTAATATATGTCGATTTTCTCCATCTCTGTAGGATCCTTGTATAATGTTACATGTAATGTCTATGCTATTAACTTTGATGATCGTCACAGTTTTATTTCCAGAATGAGTTTTATTAGGTTCTAATACTTTTGTTTCCTTATAAAACCCCAATAAACTACCAATTGAATGTTTTTGACTAAAATCAATATAATACTTAGAAGTAATTTCGGCTTTCATTGTATTGTTATTGCCTTTTATCGTTATATTTTCTTTTCCCATATGTTTTTGTATAACTTCATTTATATTATCAATTTCATAAGCTCCTGTTGGTAAACTGAATTCTTCCAAAGCTGAATACTTTCCTTTATCATCTTTTGTCTTGTAATAATGTATTTTGTTATTAATTCCTTCACTAACGTTTGTAATAGAGTTATATGTTGTTAAATCCAATAATGCGGCTTCCCATAGTCTTCCTTTTTGCAAACGTAGCGCTGGAAACAGAATACTGCGCAAAGTACATGAGTTACCGGTTAATGACACTGTATACGAGGACATCTTAAAGTTGACTAACACTTTTAGCTAAAAAGTCTAAACATAAATGACCGCAAATGGATGTATCATCAGGTTGTTTTCTGGTATGATTGTAAAAAACATTTTCTGCCGCACGAAAGTATCGTTGAAGTTCTTTCGGTGGTGGAAGGTCTCCAAAACTGTCGAAATAATAAATGGTTTTACCAAGTTTCTTGTAACACACCCAATGAGTGCCTAATCCTTCACTATTATCCAAATTTACAATACCAGCCTCATTTTTCCACATTTTAACCGGTAATTCATCTTTCATAAATACTCCTCTAAAAAATGGGATTTTCAAACAAGAAGCATATGTAATCAGTTCTTCATTGGTTAATTCTTTGTTTTTAATTATTAATTGCTCTTTCTTATTTAATACACACGATACGGTCTCAGGTATAATCCTCCTCCCTTTTTTATCATTGACCATATTGTTGGTTTCTTTTTAGCTTTACCACTGGTAGATCGACGTTTTCTTCTGATATTACCTCCTTGTTTCTTAGCGGGTTTTTTCCCACGCCTTCTTCTCTTTCCTCCTCCAAACGTAGTTTTTGCTTTCATTGCTGCTGTTACTGCTAAAGACGCTGCTTTTTCACCAATACTCGCGTCACTAGATTTTACTCTTTGCCAAGCTTTCTCAGCAAGTGCTCTATCTGCTATTGATCTATTTTTAGTATCACCAAATTTGGAATACGCTATATCGTGCTGTTTACAAGCCTGATCGAGCTTATTTATTCCAGGATCTCCTCTAGCAAGACGTTTCTCTAATTTGGTTCCAGGACCACAATATTGATTTCCTCCAGGTAAATGTAATTCCACAGGTAATAAATCAATCGTCTTGTTAACTATAGCTCCAACCGGTTTACTCAATAGAGAAAATGCTGTTGATGCTATTCCCCTTCCTCTCTGTAATCTCTCTCGATTATGACTGATGCGTTTAACCCTCGACATGACTATTTATAGCAAAACCTACAATCAGTAGGTGCACTCTATAAATGTTTTACAATGAATGTAATATCAGTTTTGGTTTCTTGTATTATATACTGTTTAAAATCCATTTATTATATAGAAATGGATTTATTAATTAAATGAAGACATATTAAATAGAAGTAGTAAAAATTGAAATAAGTTGTAATTGAAGATGTTCCAGATGTTTCTCCGCTGGTAATGGTATCGTTGTCTTCGGTAAAATGAATAAACTTTAAATAGTTGTCATTTTTCCTTAGAAACTTGCCACTTAATCGTTGGTAATTGAATAACACATCCCAGTCTAGTTTATCTTTAAAATTGTCAATGTAATTCTCAGAGAGATTTTGATATTTACTTATTACTTCCCAACAGTTATTAAAATTTGATGTCATCTCTACGAGGAAGTCTTCTGAAAACTGTTGTCTTTGTAAAATATGGATCCAGTTAACTTTGTGAAAATAAATTCTTAACATAGTCATTGTAAAGAGGTAATGTATGGAAAGTTGTTCCCAATCCATATATCTATCAAACCGTTGAACAAAACCATCTGTCAACACTCCTTGGGGAAATCTCGGCTCTTGAGATATTAAAATCCACGCAGTAATATTGGATTCCATCATCCTCTCTGTATCGTCTCTCGAATATGACTGATGCTTTATCCCTTATCATGGGGGTATTTTAAATTCTTTTTTCTCTTATGTAATCTTCATTGTTTTCTGTTGGTTCATTAATCACATTCACTTTATCCCCCTTTCCTAATGTCTTGACTTTAGAAGGCTCAGACGGTTTATCTCGTTGATTAGGTTTCTCTGGATTGTGTATATTTTTCCAGTCTAAATAATTGTGACTGTCAACATCTGAAGCTGCATCTCTTCCTGAAGCCCGATGGATATAATGGAATAGAGCTGCACCAAACCTTTCCAAATGTTTTTCATATTCCGTAGTCCATTTCTTGTGTACAATATCAAACATTTTCTTATTTACAGCGTCTCCATCCTGCTCACAATCACCTACATTTGATAATTTTAATTTTTGTACATCATAGCTTGTGTCAGTTTCATTCCTTTTGTAAATCGTTAACAATTTTAGAGTAGCTAAATTTACTGCTTCACCATCATAAACGGGATATTGTATATCGCTTAACCTTTTACCGGAAAACCCCCAATGATCTTTGTGTACAGTTGGGGTTCTTTTTTTCATGTACTGTACCGTAACCGCATCAGACGACATAAGCGGATCACCAACATTTTGAATTACTTTTCCTTCAAAATTATAGTTGCCGTCAGGTGTTAACGGAAACCCAGCTCTTTTTTCACTATATCCAGATTTTACTCCAAACTCGGAATACCGTCCAAACTTGTCCACACTCATGATGTAACTGAATCGCTATCGTTTAGGTTCTTATATATATATATACGTCTACTGAACAATTATTCCTTGTTTTCGCAGTTCATCAACCAAAGCTACCCATTCGTTTTCTAAACCAGTGTGCCCGGCTTCCATAGCTTCATGTAATAACCTCATTCGATCAACTAACTTATTTATATCGTTGTAATATATTATATTAGTTTTATACAAATTTTTCAATAATCCCCTTCCAGATGTGGTAGGATCAGTTGTTTTTCTCTTTTTATGCAAAACATTTAATTCAGCAGAAGATAAAGCTCTTCTTTTAATTTGAGCTTTTTTTGATTTCGAGGGGAAAAGACTAGAAATAATACTTGTATATTTTATTGACCGATTTCTATGAATAGGTAGGTCTTTGGAATACTTTTTTCTATGTGCATTTGTATACTCTAATATATTTTTAAACAATTGTAAATCCCTTTTAGTATATTTACCGGGATTATTTTTAAAGATGAGTTCAAACAAACCTTTTGTACCTTTATATTTCTTATCTCCAATAACTATATCATCATTTTCGTTTATATCTAACTTGCTATCTCCAATCATTAGTCCTTTATCCTCTATTCTAGCTCCATAGGTATGATAATTTCGATTAGCATGTGCGGCGTGTAACATTTTTAACGTATATGTTCTTCCAAGTGTTCCTTTAAACATAATATCCGTGCCTAATTTGCTTAAGTTGGATGGGTTAATATACTCTTCTTCTGCTTTTGTATCTTCTACACTTGTATCTTCTGTACTTGTATCTTCTGCAATGTCCTTTTCCTTTAAATCCTCTATATCCCCGCTTTCTTCATACTCGTCGCTTTCTTCAGATGTTCGTAACTGGCCAAAACTTTCATCATTCTGAAATTCTTCTTCATATTTGGAAATTGGTAGCATTTTGTCTCCTTCAAAGCGAATTGAAGGTTTTTCCATATTTTGTGCTAATCGCTTTAAAGGTTCAGTAACAGGTTTGAATGTTGTTTCTAAAAATTGCTCTCGTTCATTTATACCTGATTTTAAAGCTCGTTTTTTTTGTCTAATAGAATCACTAAGTGATTTTATTTCCTTTAATAGCTTTTCCTGGTTAACCATCTTCACACCTTGACGACTTGTACAGTAATACCGCTAATCAGTGTATTAAAACAAATTTATCAAAACCTATTCTATAACGACCATCTTTTATAGCTTGATCTTTCATAATAACCAAAAATCCATACTTTTCCGCCCATGCTTTTCCGCAAAGCTCTTTAAACTTTTCAAATGCCATATCCGCATTCACATGATCGTTATATATATGTTTTAGGTTAGTATCATCTTGTTTGAATACAATTAGAATATTTGCATTATCTCTGATAAGTTGTTTTGGGATTTTGCTATAAGTTTGTCCTATATATATGCTGTCGATTTTATTATGTCTTCCCATGGCAAAGTAGTTTCTAATAGTATCCTGATTTTCACAAGATACATCGTCAAATATAAATACAGAATACGGTTTCGCTTCGTTTGGTTGCATAATGCTATCACTAGCGTTAAATTTGTAAAAATTAACATCAGACACATCAGATAGGATTTTATCCAGCAATTGATACTTTGGTTGATGTAGAGACTTTGAAAAAATATATAGGTTATTAAACCTTAATCCCTGCGGATTAGTGATCAAATTAAAGACAACATTGGTCTTTCCACAGTTTGAGGGGCCACTTACTATACATCGAACAGTGTTTGGAAGTAAACTACCGTGCTTACCATTGTTGATTTTAACGTTATCCACAGTTAAATCATCTATGTTATTAATATTGAATCGATCTTTATGGTGAATAATCTCCATCCTGCTCAAAGGTTAACGATGAAATGGGTTGCTTGCATTAAACCAAGTCCTTTATAGGTATCCATGAATCCTCAGTTTTGTTAAACCCTAACCACCGCACATTAACTGCGTCCTTGTTTCTTTGTAACACTTTTTCAACAAGATATACATCACCTACTGTTGACTTTAACATTTCATGTCCATAAAATGCACCTTGCAACAAATCTCCTTTGTTATCTTTTAGGATATACGTTTCAGGTACAGTCGGTTGCACTTTATACACTGTAAAAACTTCATTCGTCCAATTGGGAAGGTATTTCTTGGTAAACACTCCCTTATATTTACTAATCCGTACTTTATCACTTACATTAAATTTTCTTGGCTGCATTTTTTCTACTTTAGGCTTTGTATTTTTCTTTATGCGTTTTAATACATTTTTTGCATTTCTTCTATTTACTTTGTTCGGTTTCATACCAATAGTTCTATGAAACCTGTTGTTATAATCATTTATTAATTGTGGTAAAACATCATACCATACGTAAGAACCTCTTTTTGAAAATTGTTTATACAGTGCTCCCTTTAAGGTTCTATTGAATCTTTCTACAATAGCTGCTTTTTTCTCTGAATTTGTAGAATAATGATTTATTTTATATTTATTCATTAACTGTGCAAAGTTTGTATTAAAGTATTCTGTTCCATCATCAGTTTGTAAATGTTTAATTTTGTTTTTATCTCTTTTTATGGCTATTTCCATGGCTTCTGTTACGCTTTTACCAGTCTTGTCCTTTAGAGGCAAAGCGTCTGCAACTTTTGTAAAACAATTTAAATCCTTTGTTTATTCTGCTATGCGGTCGCATTTCAATTAAATCCGCTTGATATAGATCATTTATCCCTTTTATAACAGTATTTCTTCTTGGAAACTTTATTCTTGCAGGTTTGTGTAGTTCATTAATAATCTTCTCCTTCAGGTCTGACATGTTGGTTTCACGAAGGCAGCTGATATAGTATTAAATATTCTTCGGTATAAATCTGCTTATATATACAAATAGTTCAAGGTCATTCAAAACTTGTGTAAAAAAGGGGAAACACAGCTTAACATTGCTGTGTTTCCCCTTTTTTTACGGAAAGGAAATGGATAAAGGATCTAGGACGATGAAAAGGTTACTCGTCAATAGGGTTGAGGGAGTAGTGACCAAATGGCAATGTGTTGATTTTGTCTGGAAGGGTTTGTCTTTTGTCTTTTATCTTACAGGATAGCGCCTTTTTAACTTCAGTCACGCTGTACAGCTGATGGTTAAAACTTCTGATGGTGTTGAATTTAGCTGTAATGATGTTATCCTCAAATAAGCATTGCTTGTAGTGTTCAAAATGCACTTTCTTCTTTAAATATAAACTCTTTACACCTTTAGCTTTCTTAATATAGCTATTCTTCTTTTATTCTTCTTCTTCTTTTTCATTATAGAGTTTCAAAGAATATAGTTTAGACATCAGTGCAACAATTTCTTCAAGTAGAACACCATTAGCCTCATCCTTGAATTTGCCTAGTACTTTTTTGTGTCTGCCATTGTCATAGTTTGGATGATCTTTTGGATAATCGGAGAAATCAAAGTCGTTCTTGTAAATAAATGTACGTAAATCTTTATACATGTTCAATGTTACTATGCGATATATGAAAGCGTCAGTGTCCATATATGTAATAGATATATTTTCTCTTCCGTAGAACGCCACCATTTTGTTGTAGTGAAAATCGTACATGTGTGTTTTTGAGATGTCTAAGATTGACATGCCTATATATAAAGGACGATCCATCTTCACACTCGTCTTCTTCATGGACACTGCTACAAGTTTTTCATTAATAATTATAGATGTCCTAAAGTTTGGCTGTTGTACGAGTTTCTGTAGCTTTTTTTCGTCGGTAACAAGTTTAACATTTTTGTGTCTTCTTTTGTTTTCCAAAGTTTTTCCAAATATCGCATTATTCATGAATTTAAAAAAGTCTTTTTGAAATTCTGATGTAGCGGCTGCTCTTCTGGTGGTGTTTGAATTAATGTAAGGTTTTAACCAACATGACTGAGAAAATTCCAAAACTCTATTAATTTTTGTTATACGTAGTCCTAATTCGATGGCTTGTTGGACTACCCAAAAGTGAGCCACGTAGCGCTGTTTATTATTTAGGGTCATCATTAATTTAGGGTGTTTTCCAGTTGGAGAAACTTCTGTTTTAGCGAGAAGTGGGAGGTCGTAATGGAGATCGTGTAAATGTTCCGGGTATTCAAAATCGCAATCTAAAATATATCCAGTGTCACCATGTTTTGGAATTTGTGAAATATCGCCAATAGAATCGGGATTAATCCATTTGAAATTATCATATGGAAGTGGGTTTGACATAGCCCATCCATATAAGTTATTTGCATCGAAATATCCCAAATAGGTTGTTGGTTTAGTTTTGTCGTAATTAGGAAGGTATTTGTTGTTGGCTTTAACATGTCTGGTAACACTTTGAACCAATCCACCTCTTACACCCGCTTCAATCATTAAAACCATGTCAATATCTGTTAAAAGTTGGAGTTTGCATTTTGTTTCTTTTAACATGGCTTGCCAAGCTAATCCTGGAGAAGTATACGAATGTAAAGGGTCTAATCCATATGCGGCAAAACAGGTGTTTCGAAATTCTTCAATCACATCACAAAGAAGAGTCACATCTAGTTTGACATAAAAGTCTGAGTAATCCCCTAAGGTCTCCATATTCATCTCGTTCCATACTCGAAGTGCATGTTGATAATCTTCAGGTTTTATTTCTTCATCATTAAGTTTGTTTTTGAATTTATCTGGTGTAGGAAGTGTTTTTTCATCAAATCTATGCAGTCCGTCGATGTAATCATAGGGGAAGACTCCTTTTCGAAGAGCTAAATCCATTTTATCATTAGGCACAATTTTGCTTGTTTCAATCAAATCTTGTCTTCTTAAATTTTTAGTTAATTTTGCAAGGCTAAAAGGCATAAATCTGAATGAATCAACAAATCTTAGTTTTATTTTACCAACTTTTTTAGAGAAGCTTATAAATTTCTCCATGGTTGTTGCCAAGACATCTATTTCTCCATTGTCTCTGCCTAATTCTGGGATTATAAAGTGGGAGTCGTATCCACTAAGATTATGTAAAACAACGGGGATAAAATTTGGAAGTTTGTAGTTTAGATTGCAAGAGTTACAGGCTGCACCTCTGTAAGCTCCTGTTAGATGGTCATGGTCTCGCACTTTACTGTTATCCAGTGTAAAAGTGTTAATACACAAATAACATGTTGTTGCTGAATCGTGTCGTTGAATTTCATCTTCAGTCATAGTAATCATCGGACCACATTTCTGTACATTTCTTCAACTTTCCCAGCTATGTTATATAAGTCATCGACAAAGTTTCGAGCTGCTTCTTCACCGTGGTATATCTTCGGTGTTGTTGTTAATTCATATCTTCGCAAATGTTCTTCAGATAGTGTTGATTTTATCATTAAACAATAGCTGTTTGGTGTGTGCTGCTGGTATTTGCTTCTTCTTGTTACGTTTTCTTCTTGATGATCGAGCGGATGTAAAGACGCCTCAAAATCAGCATACAAAACAACAGGTAAACGGTATTGTTGGATTACTTTGTCGAATTTTATCTGCGCTCTGCTAGGATGTGGCAATTTAATTCTTACTTCATAGTTTCCATTACATAACCGTTGGTGTTCTACTAGCCAATCTGACCCTCCCCTTCTTAGTTCTTTGTTCACGTGACAAAAACATCTTTTGCAAATTGTCATCTTTTTTTATGCTTAGATAATTGTTTAGAAACAAGACTTTCAAATTTTTTGATATACACAAAGTGTGAAATATCGCCTTTAGTAATCAATAACAAATCGGTATGATCTCTGCGCTCATTTGGTGTTATACGCAAGGGGTACACATTGTTTGACGAATCCAATCCGAATAGGTTGACAGAAGCTGAAGGATTTTGTTTTTCAAATTTTGAAACGTCTGTTATAGCAACAGGGTAAGTCATCCCTTGAAAATTATATCTATGTTGTACTTCTTCATAATAGTGACTTGGTCTTTCAGGATGAATTGTTACATATTTGGCCAACATAGCATATTTAAAACACTCAGTATCTTGGTTTTGTACGTTGACGCAGGATAAGGTATTTCTAATCTTTGTTGGTAAAGGGATGTAGCTACTTCCTCGAATTCCATAGCCATGTTTGTGTACTCTTAAGTCTAGCCCTGTGATGCTTAACAAACTCCATCCAGAGCCTCTTCCTTCATGTTCTTGTATTTTTGTCATTAGCTCTTCAAAACATTCAGACACGATTAAATCAATATCTGACGAAAACATAATAGTTCGGTTTTTTGTTAAAAACCCTCTCGGTGAAGTTTAATTTTGAATGTTTGTAAATAAACCATCTAGTAATAGACCAAATTTGATAAAATTTAATTTTTTTAATTCATTTTGCAAAGTTTTAATTACCAATCCTTTTGAGTTATTTAAAAATTCTTCGAGTTGTAATTTTGCATTGACGATTTTGAAGTGGGTTACTACATTACCCGGAAGTGCTCGGGCATGTAGTTCAACATTTACTGATGTTGATGCTGAATGACGGTGAAGTGTAGATAGAGCATGCGTAGAGGTCGATGCAGCTGATGATGTTGAAGGACGATGAAGTGTAGACAGAGCAGGTGTAGAAGTCGATGCAGCTGATGATGATGAAGGACGGTGAAGTGTAAACAGAGCAGAGGTAGAAGTCGATGTTGATGGTGCATATTGAATAACACTTGGTCTGGAATGTTGGTGTTGAGCTAACATTCGATCTATTTCGTTCAATTCTTCTTCTTTATATTCTTCATCTTGGTTGTTGTTATGTTTTAGTTCCTTATGAATCATTAAAAGAAATTCATCCTTAAATGAAGACTTGCAGATATCGCAGCGATGCATAATTTAGGTGTGATCTCCACAAGGGTCAACACAATAATGAAAAACACTGCAAATGCCTCTATATTTATACGATAGCAAAGGTGGTGGGGGTAAGTATCAGGTTAAGTTTACTATTTTTTTTACATTTTCTATTTACTATTGTAGCTGGAGGTTACAAAGTTCTATATTTTGGGTCAAGGTCGTTGAACATATTTGCCAAAACGGGGAATAGGGCAGTAAATGATTTCATTTTAAACCATAAACTGATCTATTCCCCGCTCTGTATTTATCAAAGACAATTTTCTCCAACAGGAACATTTAATAGATTTTAAACTCGGATGTGAAATTGGATTGTACACAGTGCATCTCGATCAACTAAAAATTTCATAAAACAATAAGGATCTTCAGTTGTAGATTCATCTTTAACATATTCGATAGTCAACATTGCCGAACGAAGATCTTGTGGAATTACGTCGACTTTTATGAGTCGCCTTTCGAGTTCAAACCGTTTTGTTATTGTTGTAAGTTTTATCACATCATCGATATCGAGGAGGGGAAAGCTGTAACAAACGGAGTTTCCTGGTGGTTTCATCATGTCGATATGATAAATATACACTGTTGCATCGTCATTAAATAGACGTTCCCCCACCATTAAATGTATAAGTTACCCCCACTTTTTCAGTCATGTAAATAGGTCAAGGTCATACAACAATATTACCAAAACGGGGAATAGAGCAGTAAGTGATTCTCACTATAACCACAAACTGATCTATTCCCCGCTTTGTATTTAAAGTAAACTATTTGAAGACAATAAAAAATTATTCAGATTCTTCCGATGATAATGATGATGAGCTCATATCACTAAATAAGCGACGACAAACACTAAGGTTCCCTGTGACTGGATCTAGAACTACGTCATCGATATTAATACTGCTTGGAGGGGTTTCACTATCAACAAGGTCTATTTCCTCCAAACAGAGTAACTGATGATGAAATTCTGGTTCATTATCATCGTCGTCGTCGTCGTCGTCGTCAGTCAACAGCTCCATCTCTCCAAGATATGGTTCACTGCTAGCAAACTCACTCAGTAGTTCAAGATCACTTAATAGTTCATCTTCCATCTCTGAATCGTCTTTATCTTCGTTTATATTTACTGGAATATTTTGAATCATTTCCAGTATAGTCTTCTTAGAAGGGAAAATGTTATCTCTGGGCGACATGATTCCAAGTAGCAGACTGATTTTACCACTAAGACGAAACCACCTTTTATACTCGATTCCGGTGGTGGTGGGGGTAAGTGTTGAAAGTGCAAGTGGTAGGGAAAAGTGATAGGGAAGAGGTATTATTGTAACACAGGTAAGTCCAGTAAGTGGGTCAAGGTTACCTTAATCTATTACCAGAACGGGGAATAGAGCAGTAAGTGATTCTTATTCAAACCACAAACTGATCTATTCCCCGTTCTGTATCCCCCCCTTCGGCCTTGTATGTAGTTTATGAGGTTGTGTAATAAAGACACAGGATGTAGCCTATTCGTAATAATTGGTCAATTTTGTTCTTCAAAGGGATTGGTTTTACATCTATTTTTACTTCTTCTGTTCCACGAATACCCAATCCTTTGACCTGAACATGTTCGTACTCCGTTAACAGTTGGTACACACGCTGGATAAAAGTATCCGCTTTAGCAGTAGAGTCAATATAGTGGAGGTATACCATAATAGATGCTCTCTTGATGCAATTCACAACCAAAGTGATAATTGTCTCTGCAACGTCGCGCTTATATACCCGTCTTTTTTTTGCTTTAGTTAAAGGTTTGGATTAATATAGAATGTTATGTTAATGTTCCATCCCTTATCGATTAACCTTACCATATTGCCAAAGATTTTATATAACTTTCTACTATAGTTTGTTTTAAATGCTTCATCTTCACCACTATAAACTTCACCTGTCGGTCTCCACATGTACAATTCACAACTAACCTCTAAATCAAGATACCGTAGCAGTAATCTCCTTACAGCAAGCAACTGTAAGTGGGTCAAGGTCACCTTAACCTATTACCAGAACGGGGAATAGAGCAGTAAGTGATTTTTATTCAAACCACAAAGTGATCTATTCCCCGTTCTGTATTTCCCCCTTGTTCAGTAATTCTACAAATCTTTAGTTAGACAAAGCAAGTTGATTAATGTCCATCGTTAGAAGTTCTTCAGGCAGTTGAAATGATGTACCTTCTAATAGCATTTCTAACATATTTATATAATTTATAGCATTTGTTACAATTGAATGAACTTTTTGGATCAACAAAAGGTAATTTTGATCGTAATAAATTATATGTTTGATTTAATTTTCTAACCCTTCTTCTCTCTCTAGCATTCCTTCTTCTTTGGCTATCATTCTTCTCCTTGTCTTTTACATTTAAGTTAGACGTAGACTGCATCGATGTTGAAAGCTGCATCGGTTCTGTTGGGCTATCCATAGCTGAATAATGACTAAACACTGAAGCCGTCCGTCTTATATCTGTCTACCCCCACCATTAAAGTCAAAGTATCCCCCCCCTTCCGCCCGTCTTTTTATTGCTTCAGTTAAAGGTTTGGTTTAATATAGAATGTTATGTTAATGGTCCAACCCTTATTGATTAACCTTACCATATTACTAAAGATTCTATATAACTTTCTACTGTCTTTTGTTTTGAATGCTTCATCTTCATTACTAAAGACTTCACCTGTTGGTCTCCACATGCACAATTCACAACCAACCTCTATATTAAGATACCGTAGCAGTAATTTCCTTACAGCAAGCAACTGATCAATGTTTTCGACCCGTCTGCTGAATATTATAGTTGCTGCAGAGGTAGATGAAGTGGATGCACTCATTTTCAGCAAAGTAATCAGTTTTACTAACGATGGAGACAACCTTTATACTCAATTTAGGTGGTGGTGGTGGTGGTGGTGGTGGTGGGGGTAGTGAAGGGTTATTGTTGGAAGAAAATAAGAAGATCTTTCATATTTTTTTATCAAACAAATATTTTCTAAGTCCCAAGGTCATTTAAACCTGTTGCCAAAACGGGGAATAGAGCAGTAAGTGGTTCTTAATTTGACCGCAAACTGATCTATTCCCCGCTTTGTATTTCATAATTCTTTAATTTGTAAAGTTAAAGATTCGTCTTGATCTTCATCCATGAGGAAAATTTGCTTGTAGGCTGAAGGCTCTTCAGCGAAAAAATGTTGATCCGCCAACTCATCCTCTTTCAGAAAAACGGCTTCAAACGGTGGAGGGGTGTTCAAGATTTCTTTGTGAATTAAGGACGGTTCTTGGAGCTGGGATTGAAGGTTTGCAATGTACTTTATTGTCTTTTGTATAGTGGTTAATTTAAAATCATACGGATTGGAGGATGGTAATATGCTTTTTAATACTTTATAACGGTCAGCAATTCTCGCTCTCAGTTTCCGAGTATTAGCAGTGTTTCTCTCGGTTTTGAGAGATCTCGAGATTAAGTTTGGTGAAGTACTACTACCTGACTCTGGTGGAAGAATGTGGGATAGAATCATAGCCTGGACAAGTATCGATGGGACAGCAGAAGATGAAACAGTACAAGGAGAGGCGGTAGAAGTTGGTTTTCTGTTGTGCTTCATGGTGTCCGAGGTGAGCAAACACAAGCAGCAGACTGATTTTACCAACGATGAGGTGCCTCTTTTATACCTAATGGAAGTGGTGGGAGTGCGAGTTTTAAGGAGGGGATATTTTTTTTTTAAGTAATACATAGATATATATTTCAATATGTTTTTGCTAAACAAGAATTTTTTAAGTCCCAAGGTCATCTGAACAAGTTGCCAAAACGGGGAATAGAGCAGTAAGTGGTTCTCACTTTGACCACAAACTGATCTATTCCCCGCTCTGTATTTTAAAAGTACACATTAAATCTTGTCACTATTGAGCAGCCTTTGCTCTTTCGAGCTCAAGTTATAACTCTGCAACCAGGCAAAAGTCTGCATCGTGCTCCTCCCATTGTTGAGGAGAACGCGGCTGTCCACACCACTTTGTGCAGGCGTACTCCATCGCCTCATTATACTCCTCCAGTATAACATGATAGGGTCTTGGTTGACGCGTTGTAGACTGCATCGATGGTGTAGTTTGTTGCGGTTGTGACTGAGCAACATTCTCCGCAATTTTATCAATCTTAGAAACCTCAGTCATTTCAGCAGCCTCAGCAATCGCGTACAACTCCTCTTCGCTAATTTCCTTTCCCCATGTGTTGCTGTTGACGCTCATGATGATACAACTAATAATTATATTCCGAATCGCTCGCTTAAATACCCGCTTACCCCTCCCCTTTTTACTGTTGAATAATGTATTTAGTATAGTATATCTCCTTTTTCCTTTTAAGTTTTATCTTTGACTTAGTGTAATTTATCTAAGTCCGTTATCTAGGTCAAGGTCGTTGTAACATTGTAAAAAAAAGTGTGTACAACCTATTTACCTTTTGCAGCATATGCTACAAAATCTAAATAGGTTGTCCACACTTTTTTTAAATTTGGAAAAAATAAACATTTATTTAAATTTGGAAAATACATTTTTGAACGTTGGTTTTACTGTAATGTTTTCCACACAGTGCCTCCCGAATTACCTCGTATTAAATAGTTTTTTTTTTGGTAGGGTGTTCGGGATGTTCCATACCTCTAGGTAATTTTAAAATGTAGAGTTGGTCTCCACATTTTAATATGACCTTTGCAAATCCCACTGACTTAAGGAAGAAGTATTGTTTATTTTTACAAAGTCTATTAATACGAGTTTTGGCTGGTTTCACTGTTGGACGTGGTGAAGAAAGGGAAACGCTATTGTTCTGTTTTAGTTTTAAATGAAACCTGCATAATTCTTCATTTAAAATACAGGATTTAGGACAACGTTCACCTTTCCTTGCACCTTTTTTGAAACTATAGTTGCATTGTTGGGCAGGGCGTATGCACTTCCTTCTCAAAGATTTTAGTTGTTTAAGTTTCTCTGAAGGAGATTGGTTATTTGCACAGATTACTGAAGGACGAGGAAGGCCACTTGCAGAGGATGTAGAAGGTCTGGTGGGATCAAAAGGATAGAAACTTGCAGAAGGGGTAGAAGGTCTGGTGGGGGAAGACCTTGATGTTGAACTTGAAGATGAACTTGAAGATGAACTTGAAGATGAACTTGAAGATGAACTTGAAGATGAACTTGAAGATGAACTTGAAGATGAACTTGAAGATGAACTTGAAGATGAACTTGACAAGTGAGAAAATTCGTCAAGAATTAAATTGGGTGATGGTGATAGAGAATCATCCACAATGGTAGGTGGCGGTGGTGAAGTACTATCCGTCTCTGGGAGAATGAAAGCCATCACCAAAGCCTGACGAAGTATCGATGAGACAGCGGACGTTGAGGCAGCAGAGGTTGAAGCAGCAGAAGTTGAGGCACCAGAAGTTGGTATTTTATATGTTGAGACGGAAGAAGTTGAGGCACCAGAAGTTGGTATTTTATATGTTGAGACAGAAGAAGTTGAGGCAGCAAAAATTGAAGCAACAGAAGTTGAGGCACCAGAGGTTGGTATCATATAAGTTGAGACAGAAGAGGTTGAGGTAGCAAAGGTTCGTACTGATGGCGGTTTCAATTTTAGCGGAAGAGTTTGCTTTCTGATGTGCGCCATGGTTCTGGGGTGAGCAAGCACAAGCAGCAGAATGGATTTACCAGTGATAGGGAACCTCTTTTATACCCACTAGAAGTGGTGGGAGTGCAAGAGTTAGGGAGGGGATATTTGTTGTAAGAAATAAATATATCTTCCAATGTTTTGCCATATGACAATTTTCTAACTCCCGTCAGTAGGTCAAGGTCATCTAAATATGTTGCCAAAACAAGGAATAGAGCAAGGATCACAGACTGCTCTATTCCCCGTTCTGTATTAGGGGGCAATCATTTTGAAGAAATTTTAAAGTTACGTACAGTAAACCTGATAACTGAGATTAATTTAAAACAAATATTAACCATAATAATCAACCGGTTTGCAGGCCGTATTGACTAAGGTGGTTTACAAAGACATAACAAAGTCGGTTTTACAATGGTCAACAACATACTGAAACCCAGTCGGACTTTGGACAGAACGGGCGTCAGGCTACTGCAAACCAAAGGTTTGACCAACTTAGTATTCACAAACGTTTCTCATACGTGAGGTGTAACGATGGGTAATGTCAATCGGTTTTCGTGCCATATTGACAGAAGGTCGGTTTTCGTGCCATACCTTTTTTGTAAGGGGTTAGGAAAGGGTTTGTTTGAGAAACATATTCAATTACTTATAAACATTTTACATTTAAAAAGTTTAAATAAGGAATATATTGAATTTTAAAGCGTGTAAGAAAAGTACATATTTCATTAATAAATCACTTCAAACCAACACCAAAAGGTAACATTTAATACATTAACTACATTTACTAGCAGCAAACTACAAGCGTTAATCTATCATGCTTAATAAACCAACATGCCTTAAACTCAGGTAGCATCTTTAGTGTACAGTGGTACCAACTCTATACTAAAGATACTATTGCGGACAGCGCAGGCAAACAGCTAGCTAGGCTGTTGGCCTGAGACTGTAAACCCTCTGCGGACTGGTCTTGCTTTTATACCCGACAACCAGTGGTGGAGGTAGGGTACATTGTAACGCTATAAAGTGCATACTATATGATTCCAAGTTCGATAACTGGGTCAAGGTCAAGTTAAGTGATGCGTAAAATAGCAAAGGTAAAACCTTTAGTAAGTAAGGGTTTCGTCTTTGCTATTTTACTTTTTAAAAGGAAGCTCTAGGTTCAAACAAGGGGGTTTAGCTCACAATTGTCCAATGTCACAGTTATACGTTTCACACAGAATTGATTGCGTGATCTTTGGATCAAATAGAAAAGCCTAATGCTAGAAGGCGATTTCCATTCAACCAAGACGCAATACACGTCATTTCTTTGTAACGGTCTAAGTTCTATCTTTACTTTTAGTTTAAACCCTCGATATTCATAACTAAGAATAGCCAGAAAGGCTTCTGAAAAAGCAAGCTCAACAGGAGCAAGCCAAGTGTTTTCGCCTACAGCTTCCATAGCGGTATGATTATATTTACCCCTCTGGTGCAGTATATAACATTTCCCCCACCATGGTCTTTACTACAACGTTTGTGTTTAACATGTCTAGATGGAGTATTTCTAAGTTCTAAACTAGGTCAAGGTCACGTTAATAAGTAAAGCGTTAAGCGTTAAGCAAACAAACAATCTACAAAGTTAGTATAAAGCGTTAAACAAGCAGTCAATATACGGGATTACTATAAAGCATCAATTCTGCAGGCATTAGTTTATACTACTACTCATGCACAAGAACAGACTACACATGCAAAATTAGCGAGGTTCGATAATTGCGAGTTGGGCCCTAACGCACAGTTATCGAACCCACACTGTGGCGAGTTGCACCAAGTCAGCCTTTGGACGGAACTGGCATCAACTGCGGAGAAACGCTCGAAATCTCGGGTTATATAGACGAAAAGTGGGAAAAAGGGATATAAAGGGGAAAACGGGATAAGGGATAACCCTGCCCTGTTGCGGGATTTTTTCCCTAAAACGGGATTTTGTCTGGGATTTATCCCTGTTTTTACAAAAAGTTATCCCTTCATTGATTTTTAGCTTATAAATTTATAAATTATATATTAAGATAATTAATAAAATATGTATTGAGATAATTAATAAAAAATATATATATATAACATAAATTTTTTTATTAGGCCCAACAAGTTAAGCGTTGCTAAAACTGTTTTACACAGGTAACCTTTCACCACATGCAACTGGCGGAGTAGGTCAACCGCGCATTCCCAGACTGATTTGCCTTTCACTGCAAGCAGCTGGCGGTGTTACTCAACCGCTTGATTACACTTTCACGCTGTTTAACAGCTTATGGAGGCTTCATTCTGCAGATAGTGTTTAGTCAAGAAACATGTCCTCTCCAGTATTGAAAGAAAAGCTTGAGAGGATAAAGGCAAGTTTAAAGCCGACGCAGGAGAAGAAGGTTTTTCGTAGATCCTGCTCGTTAAAAAGAATGGTGCAGAAGAATTTTATAAATCACGAGTTGTATTTCAAGAAGGGACATAAGAAGGAAGAGAAGAAGGAAGAGAAGAAAGGAAAGAAGAAGGGAGATAAGAACAGGCGAATGAAGGAAGATAATGAGAAGAGGGAGAATGAAGAAGAAACTGTTTGGAATATATTGAATATTATGAGGCTAAGAAAGTTGATTGAACCAATTGAACAATGCAACGAGAAATTCAAATGTTTAAAGCGGAATGGCATGTATAAATTTGTAGCAGAGGAGAGGAAGAACGTCTACTTGTTCGAAAGTGGTGGTGTACACATGATGGTACAGGTACCATCATGTACACCACCACGACCTGTACACAATGGGTGGAAGGAGGATCTTTTTTTGTGAGGAGGGATAGGTTGATCCAGTGGGAGGTCAGGAGGAAGGAGTAGGTGGATTATTTGGAAGCTAAAAATATAAAAATCCAATATAAAAACTAAACATAAAAATTTATAAAAAATAAAAACACAAAAAAAACTGTCATGAAGTGGCTTTTAGTACGCCTACCTTCATCTGATGAGACCCAAAATAGGTCGAAACAGTTTTAAAAACAGTAGAACAAATAACACAACTATTTTCAAGGGTAAACATAAATTACTTTTTTGTTTATTATTTCAACTATGTCAAGTGGGTATTCGTAATACGCGGATTAACAAGGCGAACAAGACGGTACAATCAAAATTTAGATCCAACCAAGGGTATAGAAGCAATAGCGCACAAACAACTATTTTCAAGGATAGACATAAATAGCTTTTTTGTTTATGGTTTAAACTATGTTAAGTGTGTACTCAAATTACGCGGCTTGATATGACAAACAAGAAGGTGCAATCGAGATTTAAATATAAAACAATTGTTAGAAGCACATGGTAACGTTGTGGTGAGGGTAGGTGTTTATTTTACACGCTAGCGGTACATCACTTTACTTTCAGCTCTTGACTAATAAACATCTACTTATAGAGTTTACGCAAAGTCTGATCATGTCACAGTTTTACAGAAACATGAGGAAGGTGACCTTCAGTAGTCCACTTGACACTACCTTCTACTTCTCTGACTATGAAGACAGAAGGTCTACGCTTTTAGTGGACAATGAGCGGATTCGTCGAAGAATAATCGAGGTTGAAACACTTTTAGCCAGTTGTTTGCTACGCAAAAAGCATCATATAAATACATGCACCGGTTTAGATCATAGTAGCTGTTATAATTATACAGCGTTAAGCAAACATTATTGAAGTTTTTAGTTACGGAGCTAAAGTCTTGACAGTCTAAGAGCTAAACCCTAACTAACACATGTAAACTAGTTATTGTGCGATGTAAGACTTGGTGGGAAGACTGGTGTAGTGGGGTGGCCTGACATCTGCCGCGCACTTGACACCTGCCATCTGCCGTCCGCCATCTGCTCCACCCCACCACACTTTTACCCCCACCATTTTGTTTGATACCAAAACGCTAGCTAGCGAATGGTCAGTACACCTCCGGCTCTTGACCAGTGGACATCGAGCTCTCTGTTGAAATGTCCATCAAAATTAGGTGTATTCATTATGACTCTATTCATCTGGCGACTTTCCAAGACCTCGAGGTTTTTAATGAAGAGTTAAGACTTCTCATTGCGTCCGGTTACGATTTATCTTTGGAACTTTACGCATCAAAAAACAACATGGACTCTGCGCAGGGATCGAAGTATCTACCGTCTTTCATCAGAAAGCGAAGTGATGGCCGCAACTCGTCCGGATCAACAACATCGATGACAACGAACAATGGGGAACTATTGTAAACATGAATTATTGTAAATAAAGTAATATTTGTAATAGTACTACCTCGCACTCGTATCATTCGATTGTGATTCGATAGTTTAATCAATATTTTATATCGATTAAACTATCGAATCACAATTGGATTTTACGCGTGCGAGGTAGTACTTTTTTAAAACACCCTCCCCGTGACCTTGAACTTTAAACTTTCAATCATTACGTCACAAAACCACCTACGTCACTGGCTCAGCCTCAGATGACGTATTTATTCACTCAGCGCATCCGGTCACTGACCGGATGTGACGTCACTTCCGGCGCAAAAGCCGCAACCCCCCACTACTTATATATATATATATATATATATATATATATATATATATATATATATATATATATATATATATATATATATCCGTTCAACAAATATAATAACATATAATCATTTAGCTTTTTATTTCTCAGTTATACCAAATTTAAAAACTAACTATTCAACATATATCTGATGATAAATATATATGTCGAATTGTATACACAGTATTATTAATACTCTTAAATTTTAATCAATTTTTTTGATTTATTTGAATTAAATAATTAATATTCACAGTATAACAAAGCAAACCAACAAAATTCATTTTCGAGTAAACAGACGGATGTTACGACCCACGGATTTACTTTTAATGTTATATATTTATTTTGATATCTGAAATATTAATGCAAATAAACTCTATTTTTATTTTGCCTTTGCAAAATTTTATTTTTATTTTTCTTTTATTTTTACATCTGCTGTTCACAGTAAAGTAGTTATTATTAGTATTTAAGAACTTAATTTTACTACCGTTTAATGCTTCTAAAAGTAACTGATTAAATATTACATAAGGCACGACAAAATACATTACAAGTACCGATATCTACTTATAATATTTTGAGTACATTGAAATCACTGGCCGAATTTAACTTTTTAACTAACCACTTTTAACTCAGATTATTTAAAAAGACTTTGTAAAAGAATCAAATTTACTGTATGCTACTGTATGTTTTTATTTACATAGCCAAAATAAATTGATTGAAAAATGTCAATGAATTGTAAAGAAAATATTTAAATTTTTCTTTGTCATACATCATTATAAATTTCTGTTAATGAAGTTTAAATATATTATATTCTATCGCCGTCGTATTCACACTCCTATCTTGTAAAAACTCTAAGATAATTTGTAAACTTAAACAGTTTAATCGTTTCTCTTTATTGTATACAAGAGATTCCACTAAATTGTTTTTTGCTGTTTTTTTTTGGTAAAATTCTAATATTTTCTATAACTATAATTTTTCTATTATTACATCTTTCTAAGTTTTCGTGTAATTTTTGATATATTTTTTATTTTAAAACAGAAATAAATCCTTAATAAATGGGGTTTTTCGTATAAATTTGCTTCTTTAATATTTATTTGTTTACAAAAAAATTATACGGAAAAAGTATATGACAAGTATCACTTTACATAGCTAGATATACATCAAATAAATTTCCTCCTTGTATATGGAGTTTGAATTCCATGACTTTAAAATATTATGATTGACATGTTTTGCCTTCAGGTTTAAATCTTTACCTCAGCTGTCTCCTGTAAGTTTAGAGTCCCTTATTGTTCTAAAATAGACAAAATGATCCTTTATACGTAAGTCATGTGTGTTGTTAGAGGACATTTTATGTTGAAAAATCCACAAAGATTTATTTTCTACTTGAAGAATTCCTAGTCTTTTGTGAGGATTGTTGTAAAGTAAAGGTATTGGATATTATAAAATGTTTCCCTAATTCTTCGGGGTTCATAATATAATTAAATACTGGGTTGATTAATATAATTTACCTCTATTGATATGTTTTATATTATCAAAGGTATTAGGCACGGGAAAAAATCTAGCTAAAACAAATAATTACAGAATTTAAAAACAAATGGTTCAAAAATAATAATATTAAAACTAAACGCTTAAACTTTGTTGCCTTGTCATATTATTTTATTTTCATCAAAAAGTTTATATTTATTACAATGAAACAATCACGGTATATTTTGTAGGAAAGTAAAAAAATCCAAAAGTTAAAAGATCATTTTTTAAAGATGAAAATGTTTAAATAATGAGACTGTTGTTTTTGAAGTGTGCTAGGATAAATGGAAATCAACAATGTTTTAAATATAAAAAAATTGCAAGTTATCAGGCATCAGAACTTGCAATAGCTATGATGGTTAAAAAAACAAATGAGTGCTTTGAAAGAATACATTGAAGAGTGTTTTTTTTACAAACAATCATGTAAGTTCAAATAAATGATAGATAAATCAGGATACAATTCGTTTTAAACTTTTAATACGTAACATGGCTGACAAAATGTTGTTAGCATCATGTTAGTCTAAAAGTTAATAAATTGTGAATAGATTTTTGGATTTTAAAGTGGAATACTTTATCTCTTACACATCTGAAAGTGATGGAATTTGGTTTGTTCTCAATGTCTTGAAGCTATTAAAGACACAAAGGGAAGCTCTGATCCGCTTTCTAGAAAATAAACGTTTTTTACGCTGTTTTGCTCTACAGATTTATTTCAACCAAGTATTGTACGATGATTTTAGAGTGTGTACGGATATTGGATGGATTTCTTAAGAGTGAACTGTACAAAAATTATAATTTTTAAGTCAGTAACCTAAAGTGTTGTATAACAAGGAGGAAATAGTATATAAGTAGTATAGTTATAGTATAGAATAGTATAGAATATAAATTGTAATAGAAATAGTAAATAATAGTAATAGTATATACGTAAATTATTTCAGAAATATTTAACTGGATTACATTAAATCGTTATCTTCTCTCTTTATTCAAATCATATTGTATTGGATAAATAACACACGCTAAATTGCTATATAAAGTTAAAAGAACATTGCTATATATTGCTAAAAGAACATTCCATAACTAGAAGGTTTGAAAACACATTAGAATACTGAGTAAAGGTGCTAAAAGGGGCTAAATTGACGAAGGTAACGATTACACAGGGAACACAGATAAAAGCAATTCATTGCAGACGCAATAAACATTTATGACCTGCTTCTTCGAATTTATTGTAATCCTCCCCCTAACTATTCTACCTATGCAACCCCACATATTTACATGGAATGATGAATTTATAAAAGTTTCTCTTTAATTAATAGAAAGCTGTCACATTGTGAATCTTTATTTTTAAAATGTCCTCACTCAACTTTCCCTAGTTATGTTTTTGTAATTCATTTTTACTGTCTTTAAAAATGAAACTAATTGTTACTAGGTATACAATTCAGTTGTCTGCTTGCATTATTGAGCGGAGCGAGTATTTATTTAATCAATAATTTTCAGAAATGTATCGACGAATCGATTTTTCCCTTGGATACGGTGCGTCGTCCAAGATTTGCACCTCCTCTCCGTAAACGTGGCATTTCATTCACGTACAAAGGTAAACAAACCACTAAAATAAACAAAACAACAATTTCACAGAAAACTACTGTATTTACAAACAGCTGATAGTAACAGTCTGCATTTAAATTTGATCCTTATAACAGCTGTATAATCAACACACAGTAAACAAACCAAATAAAATATTTTTCCTATTAAAATAACATGGTAACTTTAAGGGGCCGTAGGGAAGAACCCTTATGTCCGATTTGGACCATTTCAGATTTATACCTTCCCATAGATGGTTACTATGACCGAGCAAAATTTCGTGAGGATCACTCCAGCCGTTCAGGAGGAGTACGTGTAAATAAAAAGCCAGAGTGTAGTATAGAAGCTTCGCTCAATTAATTATTATTATTATTATTGTTTTGTTAGAAATATCCTACTAATCCAGTTTAAGGATAGAAATAACAAAATTACATCATGTATATTTTAAAATTTTCAACGATTTAAATTAATTGCGTTAGATGTATAGTCATGCTATATACATATATATATATATCTATATATATATATAAATATGTGGTTCAGTATCTTATATATTATTTCTCTAGCCTGTTTTTCAGTCAGTCCACGAGATCTTCCTTATTCCTTTATCAAATTCCATGTTTTACCCCTCATTTTGAAGCTTATCGGCTATTAACGAAAAATAGACCCACGGTCTAAAAAATGTACCGCTTCTCGGAAGTTTGAACAATATGAAATATAAACGAGTTCGCACGCAGTACGTTGACGTGAGGGAAGCGAATTTCCACATAAAAACTTGCAAAACTCTAAATAAGTGTAAAATCATACATTTGTCCAATTTTTATTGAAATCTGAAAACATTGATTTTTTGGCTGTTCTGATACTCCTGGTTTCGTTTACTTGGAAAGCTGGGAATACAATTTTACGCATTATAAGGTTAGAAGAAGGTCCAGACAGGCTTGAAAGTAGGCGTGAGGTTGCTGGGGATGATAAAATTACTCTAACAAAGGAATAACAGGCTTTTCTAGTGTAAAACCCCCATAAGACAACGTACTCTGTTTGGTCGATACACATTTTCTTTAATAGCTCGGTAAATATTTATGCTAGAATGACGAGAGAGGGCTTAAAACTTTTGCCTCACTAATTCCCATATTTTTCCATGCATTGATTTTACATCTACGGCTTTTATGACCCTTTTTGGGCCCAAAAACTCAAAATTTGAAAAATTAATCCCTAAAAAAGGGGTTTAGAGTTTTCCGATTGGTTTGCCCAACGAACTTGTCCAACTGATTACAGAAAGGAACGTCCCTACCAAATTTGAAGTAAATCGGACAAAAATGCGACCGCTAGAGTGCAAACACACACACATATATATATATATACATACACATATATACACATATATATACATATATACATATATATATATATGTCTATATATATATATCTATATATATATCTATGTACAATTTTGAACAACCCCCCAAAACGTGTTCAGGGGGTCGCGTTAGGAACTTCTATGGTGGTCCCGGGTTTAAGTTTCACCGTGCGGGTCATGCTAATAGTTCACTTTCCAAAGGAAATTCACTAAAAAAGGGAATAGTTTGTTTTGACAGGAGCGAAAATGTAAACAAATTAAAGAACAACTGATCAGCTGACAAGATTTAGTTCGCAGTGTGGAATTCCACACGGGTCGACTAGTATAATGTTATTCATACAAAAATAAACAAAGTATCGGGAATGTTTATAGCAGTTTTGAACTTTAATACCTAAAATCAAATTTAGAATTAATTATTGATACAACATAAATATATATGTATGAATCAGATACAAATAACTTAGTTTGAATTATGATTGATATATTACTGTCCTTATCCAATTTATTTTGTTGCATTATTTTGGTGAGTTTACGTTTGTTGGGTTTAATTAGCAAGTCTTGGCTAATCATATCAATATAAGGGATAAACCAATGACCTTATTCCCAATTTATAAGCATGGAAAAGTACAGTTTGCTCCACACAAACTGAAACAATGAATTAGATTAGTTTAACTTATTTAGTTAGATGTTTGCAGTTAATAATTTATGAAGTTAAAATAATTCGGCTTTAGTTTTCGCGAATTTCTCCTATAGGGAAGCAGCTATTACCGTAGGTCTCATGGTAAAAATTAAGCCCGAGACCATGATACATTTATGTTTTGAGGTCCCCAGATGCCAAAAACACTATTCGTTCAAATCTATGTGTGTGTGTGTGTGTGTGTGTGTGTGTGTGTGTGTGTGTGTGTGTGTGTGTGTGTGTGTGTGTCCGTTAACACGATAACTTGAGTAAAAGACGTCCGATTTCGATGATATTTGGCTCAAATGTGTAAAGTGACATTCATGACTTTAAGTTCGAAAACCAGAAAAATCGAACTATGGGAAGGGGGGTTTATGGGGGTTTTAAATTTTCCATAAATCAGTTTTTTGCACTTTTCACCCAAAAATTTTTAAAACACACGATTTTGGTTTTGAGCATTTTATAGAGCTTAAAAAATATGGTATTTTAAATTATTAACCTAGGTTAAGTGGTTGCGGAGAAAATCCAAAAAACCTGCTCATAAAATCTCCCATGTTAATCTTATGGGAAAAAGGTTTTAGCGAATTTCCCCTATAGGGAAGAAGCTATTACCGTAGGTCTCATAGTAAGACTTAAGCCCGAGACCATGATAACTTTTCGTTTTGAGGTCCCCAGATGCCAAAAACACCATTCGTTCAAATTGTATATATATTTTATATATATATTATATATATATATATATGTGTGTGTGTGTGTGTGTGTGTGTGTGTGTGTGTCCTTAAGCACGATAACTTTCGTAAAAAAGGCCCGATCGTAATTAAATTTGGCACAAATATGTAAAGTACCAGTTGTTTGAACGAGTTCGAAAACCAGACAAATCGCACCATCCTAAGGGGGGTTTTTGAAGGGTTTTGTACTCCAAAAACTTGTTTGGGGGTTTTCACATGTAATTTTTATTTCAAATTTTAATTTATACCATTGAATTCAGCTTAAAAACAAACAATTTGGTATTTTGGTCATTTCTCTACGTCAATTGGTTACTGAGATATTTAAAGTGCTAAACACAGTACGTTGTCCAATGTTATTCTTATGGAGAAAAAGAAAAATGTTATATCTTGGTTATTTATGAACATAAACTGACGAAACTTGGTATTTCGCTTCATCT
Source organism: Allygus modestus (assembly GCA_963675035.1). Taxonomy (NCBI): domain Eukaryota; kingdom Metazoa; phylum Arthropoda; class Insecta; order Hemiptera; family Cicadellidae; genus Allygus; species Allygus modestus. Next base: position 230,006,681 of record OY776112.1, on the reverse strand, counting down.
GGTTGTGGTTTGTTGTTATTTTCACAAAAATATAATTTTTCTCCTATGGTTCCCGTAGCAGCAAACCTAGGTACTCGGTCCCCATGTTACTCTTATGGAGAGTAAACAAATGATATCGTTTATTTATGAATGTATATGGATTATACTTGGTATGTGACTTTACTTAGATCAGTTCTATTGATATTTGCAATGAAAACCCATTACATTGTGTTCCTTGTTGCAGCAAAGCTGAGTACTCATCCCTAATCTTATTCTTATGGAGAAAAATAAATATTTTAAATATCGCTTATTTATGAATATATTTCATATGAATCCTGGTAAGAGGCTTAATGTGTTATTAATGTGTATATTCATTGGAAATTCGCTGAGTATGCAGGTTTCCTGTGACGACGGGGGTATTTGGCTTTTGCTCAGTTCATTTTAATGTAAACATCACATTTGCTTTTACCAATCTATTCAGCTCTACAAAGCTATCATTTTGGTGTTTAAATTGTGATTCTACGTCCAACCAATTGATTTTTTTTATTATTCCAGTTGCATCAAAACTGCATACTCAGCCCTAATGTTATTCCTTTGGAGGATAAGTTGTATATATCCCTTAATTATGGACATAATAATAAAACTTAGTATGTAGTCTCTCATCTGGTTGAGACATATTGATAATTGCACAAAAACATATTTCTTCATTTTCTTTTTGCAACAAACCTGCGTACTCAGCCCTAATGTTATTCTTATGGAGAATAAATAAAATGCTATAAATTACTTATTTATTTTTATGAAACTTGGTAAGTGGCTTAATGTGGTAGTGAGACACATATGCATGCATTGAAAATCCGCTGATTGCGCAGTTTTGCTGCTACAGGGGTATTTGTTCAAATCACAGTGTAATTAGACTCATAATATAATAAGGCTTGATGGTTTAAGGCTATAATAGATGAATGAAGGCTTTATGATATTTTATTGCTAAACGCAAATGCAAAACGATTGCAAAAGTAATTTAAAACCATAACATTTATAACAAATTTAGTATTATAGATTATAACTACCTTTGTTTTAATCCATGGAGAAATACTTCCATCGCAGAAATGGCAGCGGTAAAATAACATTGTTTCTTTTAACACTATCAAAACAGCAAAATTTGAAGAGAATGAAAAATTCGCCCCTTTTTTAATGTTTTCTTTGATGAATCGTCAAATTTCGCTCTTTGAAAATGTACCAAGAGTCGTTATAGTGAAAGTTATTAAAGTAACTAGTAAAAGTAAATCAAAATACCCTAGCCATGCATACAATATTTCAGGATATAGTTTCAAAAAAATAAATTTCTTCTGTAACCTTGCAATAATAAAAAATGCTGCTCCTTTATTTTTTCAACCAATTAACAAATTTAGACTTATTAGTGAAACTATTCCAACTAATCCATTGCAATCACCTAATCCATACAGCAATATCACTAATTTCCTGTGTTGTTTAATTTATAAAGTTAAAATGTAGTTGTAATCTGCTTACATAAAATAAGTGCTTAAACAACAACTTTATTGTTCTTATAAAATAATTGTTCGACTACAGTATGTTTAGAATATAAATGCTTTGTCAATAGTTCCTCTGATCAAACAGCACTTGAGAAATATTATCGTTCGTTGGAATATTCGCTCTTCCATCATTCGCCAACATATCCCATACATATCATGCACTGCTAGATAAATACTCTGAAATAGCACTGACATACCGTTTTTTCTATGCCATTTCGGGCTATAATTTTATATCTATGTTTTTTTAAAACATTGGTACTCATCTTCCTTTTAAAGAATGGTTAATATATCATAAAATCGTGCTAAATTACGTATTTCCGGCAATATTTATGTTTTAGGACCAATATTCTACTTAAAGAACTCTTCTTTAAACTCAGTTACCTAGATTGATTATTTTAGGAGAAATGTTTTAACATTGTAACGTAGGATACTAAACGTGATCCGTCTTTCTTGAATTTCTTTATTAAATTTATAAATTCCACTTGAGTTTGTAGAATCCATCCATTGTGGTCTAGTAATACATGGATTATTTCTTCCCAATTACATATCCGAATCCGAAAGAGTCTCTTTTCAAATTGATTCGAATTTTCCTACAGAGAAAAAAGGAAAATGTATTTGAGTACATAATTGGCCACTATACGCCTGCAGTGACCTAACACCAAACACCAAGCACCTGTTGTCTTTTGGACTTGGCCCGTCTTCTGGATCGTTTCCCACATTCCACAAGGTTTAATCCGCATTAAATGTATTATTTATTACAGTGGTTCCTAACTTGGGAATGATTTTAGGTTAGTCGCATTATGAATGTAAATTATCACGTGCAAAAATGTGATCCGACATTTCATTATTCATTATTGTTGCGGATTAGGAAACCCCAGCATAGCTGCTAGTTACATCTTCCACAAGCGGGAATATTGCGCAGATTACCAGAAAGGTAGGATATAGCAGGAAAGGAAAGGGTGGGTTGGGACGGCAGCCAAATCTACCCTTCAAAGGGCCAACTCCCGTGCCCCTATGACAGCTGGGATGAGGCTCTCAAACAGCGGACCCGCATTCTGCCCTCCAACTGGTCAACTCAACTGACAGAGTATCCATGTACAACAGCCAGGGACCATCCATTCTCAGGTTGGCAGGTGGGGACCAAACCCGGAGATTCTGTCCCTAGCCGCTGCAAATGGAGGGACCAAAGGTGAAAGGGAAGTTTGTCATAATGTAATTCCATATGTAATGACAACTTCATTTGCTGTACCCAATGTCAGCCTCAAATCTGTATAGGTTGTCCTGGACGTGATTCGACATGTAAACAGAAGTTCCAGCTGAGTTACACCCAGTAGATAGCACAATCTAATCTCAGTGCCAAATGCGAATGGTGTGAGGTTGATCCTAAGCAGAAACAATTAAAATTCATATTGATCAAAAAATTAAAGCTTAAATTAAATATAAAAATCTTTGAGGTAGGTAGTATTTTTTTACGTATGTTTAGTAACAAACCGTGCAAATGTTGCATTTTAATAGTTTTACCTAGTAGTTTTAGATGTTCCAAATAGCATTAACATTTGTTATCTTTATAAATAAAGCAGAGTTCTTGTCTGTGTGTGGATCGCCGTATGCCTCAACTATAAGCAGGTAAGGCATGACATTTTCAGGGTAGGTTCCTTTAGGTTACAGCTGTTGTACCTGACTCTCAGTTTTCTCTAAATCCTCTAGGGCTACTCCCCGTGGGACATCCAAAATTCCAATGTTAATCAAATAAGACCATAAGGTTACAGTTTTCTGCTATTTACTTAATATTATTCAAATAAACAGCTGACATTAGTAATTTACTTTTTAACTAAATTTTATACCAGGGTGAAACCGGAATAATCCGCTAGTTAAGTTATAAGGTTACTAAGCACAGCAATAAAAAAAATAATAACTATGAAAACACGCTGTTGCTAGCGTGTTAAAATCTTTAAAATCATCAATTCAGTTTGAAAATAAAAACAACGAAAACACTAAATCCTCTATATTATTCGTACCTTTTATAGTTAAAAGCTTTGAAGTTAATTATACAGAACGAGGTGACGGATTGTTTGCACCTAAAGTCTAAAGGCAATTAGTGACACAAAGGCAGTTAGTGGCACGAATTCAAGTAGCACCCATTTGTTCTATAGAAACAAACTGTTTTCCGGATTAACAATGTAAATTGGATACAAATTCGAAGTCTTTAAATGATACTTTTTGAAAAAGGATCCTTTATACGTAAGCCATGTTTCTTGTTAGAGGAAACTTTATGTTGAGGATTCCTACTCTACTTAGAGAAAGTAACTTTTTTGAGAAGCGTAAAAAAAGGTATTGGTTAGTAAAGGTACTTTTATAAAATACTAGCTGCCATCGTACCCGGTTTCACCCGGGAACACAAAAGTTGTGTGTGCTGCAGTCTGTGGTTAGCCCGTGGAACTACTACGAATCAAGATCAGCTGTGTGAATTTTCATCAGCTCAAACAAAAATGAGTGTCCATAAGGAATATATGGGAAATTTGAACTCCCGTGGGGCAAAGCCCTATAGGATTTTCAAAACAAAAAACCTATGTGTTTATTTGGTATATAAGGAAAATTCCTGTAAATTTTCATGCCAATCGGTTCAGAAGTTTTTGAGTGATTGAGGAACAAAAAGCAGACAGACATACAGACAGACAGACACCATCCCATTTTTATATATTAGTAAGGAGTTCTCTGATTCTTCGGGCTCATAATATGTTTAAATATTAGTTTAATTCATATAATTTACTTAAAAAGTATATTTTTATGTCGTTTTACATTGCGCATTCCCTTAAAACATATAATTATAAAACTTAACCTTCTTTTACTTATGTACAATTATTTATTTAATAAATATTATTAATTTACCAAAGAAATGAAGGTGATACAAATCATCAAACATATTTTTGCTAGGTTTTCTTAGAACCTGTGGTGTGGAAATTTCCAACACTATGATAATATATTTGCTCCGTTGAATTGGAGGGCTTATCGTGAATATACCATATGGAGGAATCAGCACCTGATATCTTTATATATACCAAACACACAGTAAACAAATTATTTAAGGAGATCAATCCAATAACTGCTTATCAATAGCAGTAACACACAAGGATGCAATATTATAGAATTGTATAGATTATTAAATAAAAGCGTTTGTTGATTCTTCGTTGCAATTATTGGAACACAGCAAGAATAAACATATTCCTAAAAATATCCTGAGATGATATATATGTTTTAACACTTTAAAAACTGTAACAGCAGAGTTCTTCATATCAACCTGTCTTTTGAGCAATATTATGAAGAAAAAAAATTTTTTAAGAAATATCGATATTTTGAGATTGTTGTTATACTAAAAACCTTATGTTGTCTCGTTGATTACTTTTCGTAGCATTATGTTTTCGTATTTCAAAGATTGGTATTAACAAACCTAGTACCTTTGGAATCGTACCTAGTACCAGTTATGAAGAAGAACATTAATCTTGATACGGGTAAAACTCTAGGGTGTTTATCAAACATAGGTCTAAAAGAGGTAAACTAAAGGGTTATGATCCCGAACTGTACTTAGAGCTCCGCCCCACAGGTTGTCAAAGTACCAATGTTATTCTGATGGTTATTAATCTTATTTGAAATAGTTCGAAATAGTTCAAAAGGTTAACCACAACCGTTGTATTCCAGAGTATATCGGGGTATAATGGTGGCTAGTGCTTTATATACTTTTCTAACCATACACGAACACAGTGAAATACTGTAAAATTGATATAAGATTAACATCATCACACAACCTATCTTTCCGATAGAGGCGTTAGTAACATTAATTTATTTCAGCAACAGTTTGAAAATATTTGAGATCGTTTAAATGTCGATTTGTTAGTTGGTAAACGTATAAATAATCCTTAGTGTACTAATGACACAGGGTTGTAATTCAACTTTGCAATAAAATGATCACCATAATTAGTATTTTTGCTGTAACTAAAAAAGAGGAAACACGGTTAAACAACGAACGGTTAAAAGCAATTTAGTTTCGGAGCAATTAACATTTTTAGCCAGCCAACCTAAATTATTGATAGGTGTTTATCCTCTCGTTGTAAACCTGTGGGATCCTATGCAGAGTACAATGTTTGGTAGAGTACCCTAATATTACTTTTGAAAAAATAATCAACTCAGATTACTGTATTATGTACTGTAGTATTTGTGAGAGTTCTGATTAACTTTAAAAGTAGAAATACGTTTCATACTGTTGGTTTATTTTTTAAGTGTGATTGCATTTGTTAATTAGTGTATCTATAGTAATTCGTCAGACTGCATATTAACTATTGAAATTGATAATCTTATTTTCAAACTTTAATATATTTACTTCAATTAAACATTATCAAATAAGTTTAAACAATTTAGGAGCTAACTTTAGCTAAAGGAAACAAAGTGAAAATTAATATTTTAATATATTTGATTTGAATATAACAGTTTAAAGGAATTTATCTCCATACATATTACATTATATAGCATGTTACTTGAATGAAAAAAAACGGCGTGATGAAATAACCCTTTAATAAAACTACCAATATGAACTCAATAAATTTTATTTACAGTTAGCATTTTTACAAAGGTTTTTGTGACATGACCTTGACTGGTTGATATGGAAATTTGAGGTTCAAGGCTACTGCAGCGCGTTATCCCATCCACCATGGATGCGTGTCAATGTCATCGGGAGTGACAAGTGTGAAAGAGAGTGGGGATGAAAATAACATGAAAGTGGCGATGGAGCTTTTGGTTTAACATGAAATACAACAACTTTTTGAGATTGTGAAATGAAACGATTATAAAAATAACTAGCAATTGGACAAAATTAATTTAAATTGATTTTACGATTGGCTACAAAAACGTATCTACAAATTTTCAACAATTTTAATCATTAAAACGAGCAGGCTGATATCAGGAAAAGCAGGCCTTCTCAAACAAGATGTATGTTATTATAAAATTCTTTGATCGAAACAAAATCTATGAAATTTGCTACTACGGTGCAGTTTCATAAACAAATATTTGCCCCGGTAAAATTTATAAAAGTAAAATCGATTTTACTTTTTATATCTTTCCGATAACATATAAGATTCTCTTCACTCCATGTTATTTACATTTTGAATTGGGAAATACAAATATTTCTAGTAAACATTAAATATTTATTCGAAAATGCGACGTTTTTAAAGATAATCACACAATCTAAGGGCCTGTCACATTTTGTTAAAACATGAAAAAGATTTCTTTACCTAAATATTGCTATCTTTTGTAGTGGAAGCCTTTATCTGATAAGAATTTAAATTTTATATGAATTTTATGTTTCTATCTCTCGATTAAAAACCAACGTAAGTTGGTGATTTCTGACACTTGGTTATTTTTTGACATTCCAATTTACTTGTATATTTTTCAGGTGAAGAGGAGAATTGAACTTACTCCAGAAGTTTTAAACTCCATTTTAGAAACAGTTGGCATATTAACCAGGTTAGTAGCTTCAAACAAATAAAAATACAAATACAAATAACATAAAATACTATTACAATGCTACTACAAATAGTAACATAAAACCTTTTACGTTTTCAATGACAATTCAAAACCCAAATTAATATTTAATGGACGTAAAAAGCAGTTAGGTATTTGGACTCTAGGCAACCTACTATTATCGAGGGAATTTACGAGATAACAACCTTTTACCCGTTAGAGCTATTGGACATTCTCACCACTTTCACTTTTTTAGAAAAGTCCAATTATCTTGCTCCCGTGAAGCATGATTTTCAATGGCCTAATGTTACGGCTGTTAATCGCAAAATCACCACATTTTTGAACTCCAGACGTATTATATTTGTGTCATATTTCTGTACATTTTCTATCTTATTCACATTATTCCTACCTATTACACATAAGCTCTGCTTTATTAAGTTAATTATTTTCTATTATTATATGTTGTTATCCAGTTTCTAAAACAATAGTTATTGTTGTTGTCTACAATTACATATTGCACTTTTGTGAAATGGTGTTGCCCGTGTTTGAATAAAATAACAAAATGTAATAAAATAAAATACATAAATCAATACAAATGCTCAACAAATTGCAATTTTCCATTGAAAAAAGAAAAATACTAGCTTTTAAAATAAGGTGGAACCTTTTTACCAAGCGGCACAATAAAAGTCAAAATACCTTATAAATTATTAATAGAATGAAAAAGGAGGGGAAGGTGTAAATTGGAGAATCTTGATCGCACTAACATATCACCATATGTTCCATATATCATCATATATTCTGGAATCTGGTATATTTGCTACAGGGGACTTTCCTGCAGAACTTCAAAGAAGTTTTTTTTTAATTATGTTAAAGATTATCATTGTGAAAACAGATCTTACAATTAAGTCAGTTGTACAATTTTACCACTGATTGCAATTTTTCAATTCCAAAATACTTACAACTTTATTAGCGTTGTAAGTGTTGTGATTACTTACTTACCTTTACTACTTATGTGGGATTTATTACGTATTGGTAATTCATTGAAGTTGTTTTATTTAGCGATTGTAAAGATAACAATATATGTAATAATCAATAAGATAATCAATATTGTAATGATAAGAATATTTTAACTTTGATGGTGCATTTAGGAACCTCTATCCGGAACTTTAAGTAGCCAATGGGACTTCAACTATAAGTAGGGACGTCATTTTCTCATTTACCCTGATAATGACCGATGTGACTGGTTGAAACCAATGACCTTGTACCTTCTTTTATTTACATGTAAAGTTTAATATGCAACTACAGTACAAGTGTAAATATATTCTTAACTGTTGTAAGATATCTTGTAAAAGGTTGTATGATCTTGGTTGTAAGATTAAAAGGTATCTTGTAAAAGACTTACTTAATTTACCTGAATTGTAAATCATAGAGGATAGGATTGTTACATCAATAATGATCTTCATTTTTAAAAGGTTAAATATTTTCATGTCTTCTGTAAATTATTTATTATTCTTAATTTAATTTTTATAATTTTAATTAAACCAATGCTCGAAACTTCATTGTTGTAAAGGGTTAGCTTCTATACAGATTGTGTGGTAATTTTTGAAGCTCATAATTAATTGCTGTAAAACTGTGTTTTACTGTGGACAGATGTGATAGAATGTAATTCAATTGCAATTTATCTTCATGTTATCCTTACAGGCAAAAAAACTAACTTTTAGAGCATCCTGTGTCCTTCAAAGTGGAAATACAACAAAAATTTGCAATCACGGATCGAGGCGATCTATTTGACGCCTATTCGTCAAAATCGGCCACAAACTGCGGAGGAAAACTGTTTACAAAAATCCCCTTTAAATTAAATTAAAAATATTTTACTGTCGGTAAGCTTACATGAGCAATAGACAAAGTCAATCAGTATGTAAAACGTACAACTAACAGATTATGTGCATGAACCCACTTATTTAAATAAGATATTTATATATAAATATATATATATATATATATATATATATATATATATAGTATATTCAAAATACACAAGAAAATAACAAAATAGTGATTGATTCTCATTATAAAGTAAAAGATTACATCAACATATTTACATTAATGAAGTGTAATCAATTAACCACTGACTGACATTGTTATGCATTTTACTATTACGAATTCCTAAAATCATAATCAGGGTAAAATATAGTAAAAAGGGTTTTCCACAAAGAACTTGTTCAACACAAATTTGAGTTTGGATGTTGGTAAAGCAGAGATTCTTGTTGGCAATACATCGATTATGACTTAGCTAATCTATTAAAAGGTATATTGATTTTGTGCTGTACCTTAGCATGTCAAATATTGTATGTTTGCATTACAACTGGAACAGGTGTCGGCAAAATAAAATGATTTAGAGAGGGTGACCAAACACAGATAACATATATGACATGTGTCGGTGTTTTTGTGCCTATGGTATCACAATGAAATTTTACATTTTTAACACCTTAAAACATGCAGCATTGTACGGTATTATCTGTTACAGAAGGTCTGTGAGATAAATTCCACTACAGTAAGAGCTTTAAATTATACGCCAATCAATTAATAATAAATAAATAAACGTCGTGGCAAATTATTTTTGAAGTGTTGGTTATTTTTGCAACAAAGGGCTCTTTTGTAAATCCTTATTTTCAAGTAAAAATACAATTATTGCATGTTTAGTTTTAAACACCTTAAAAAATCATCTATTTAGTTTAACGAAGAGAATTAATAGGCATACTTAATGGATTAATGGAATGAACAGCAAAAAAAAAACGATTTTAAAATAGTACATTTATTTTTCCTAACTTCTCTAAGCTAGGAAATACATTATCACATTATTAACTTAAACGTAGCTGTTAAAATAAATTCATTCAATTATTTGTAAAACAAAATTTAGCTGAAAAATCATATAACATTTTCAGAGTGAGATAAAATTACGTGTAATTTAAATTACATGTATCTCTAAAAAGCAGGACCCACGGTAATCCAATAGTCGTACTTGAAAATGTATCTGATATATATTACACCAATGCATGAGGTTTCATGATCAAATTGTTCGCTATTGCTCCTGCTTGGGGAATCCCCTGAGAAGACATGTTCTTGAAAGCTAATCATTAGCCCCAGGGTGGGAGTTGTGCGAAGACAAATTACTACACGCCCTGTACGTCTTTGGTGGTGATGAGCACCACCACAATCATCATATATTCCCCGCAATGTGCTTTCAATGTTCAAATAATAATTTATATTATTTCATAAGTAATTATTTTTCTACTTCTAAATTGTGTTTCTTGTTGTAAATACACAACTTCAGTATTTCAACAAAATAGATGTTATTGTAAAAAATGCAAAAAAATATATTCGGTGTTTTTAAAACAACAATGTATATATATTTGTTTAATCTCATGTTGTACTTTTAATTACAACCACCTGCTTGTATAGCATATGTTATCAAACAATCTATAATATTATATTTTCCAATTTATCTAATTTATTGTCTTACTAACTGCTATGCCCGTGCTTTGCAATGGGGAGAAAATTCAAAGTAGAAAAACTGTAAACAAAATAATGACAGTCTGTAGTTGTATTTACTCCTTATAACTGTTTATTTAAATTAAATGAATTGGGAAAACACACGTGTCATAAATCAAATAAAAATCTCCTGCTTATGAATAACAAGGAATCTTGGAAGTCCCTTGGGGAAGAGCCCTGAGGACATTTCTAAACGGCAATCGACCTATGACACTCCTCGGTACATAGATTACATTTTGTGCAAAGTTTTAGCAGAATTGGTCCAGTGGTTTTGGCGTGATGGAACAGTAGACAGACACCACCTCATTTTTATAATAGTAGTGATGAATGTGTAAATATTTTGTTACTTGTAAATATTAATCTAATATTGGTATAGAAAACATGTGAACTTTTCCTTTCCACAAAATCATTAATCTTATAAGGGTTTTTATTATACCAAAAACAAGTTATGTTAAATTTTGTTCCACACTCTTCATCAGTCCTTTTATATGATTTTGTTCGATTTATGACTTTTCATGAAAACAACTTCCAAATAAACCAAATACTTAGATTGTACTTGTAAAATATGTAAAACCCCCAATATACCGCACAAAGAAAGGTTTACTCACGCATAATATATCAACCTTTTAAACACAATTTAAATTATACATCTCTGTCTGAAAATATTTACTGTATTACAATTTTACAACGGAATACTAATGCAACTGTTACTAACAGTAATTTTTCATTAGGACTTTTAATAGCGTTAAATTGCAAAACTAACTCAAATGATCTGAGTATACAAATAAATACTTTAATAAAATATAATACTTTATTTATTTGTATACTTTAATAAAATTATTTATTTGTATACTTTAATAAAAGTATTGATTTGTATACTTTTATAAAATCTTAGTAATTTAAATCAAATAAAGTCATAAAAGGTAATTTGGTGTAATTTTAGCCCATAAAGCTGGGGCGTTTCGATACTTTTAGTTCGAAGCCTCTGAAAACGTAACACTTGAGGCAAGTCGTAAAATAACTCTTAGTCTGGAACTAGAACATCAATTTTTAAAGTTTTTGGAGAATGAAACATAAAGAATTAGTAATATATTAATTATTACGAACTGTCTTTATTGTGATGTGTGAAACCAAAGTAATATTCGACATATTAACTTTTTCAGCGAATGAATGGGTTTTATTGTACACTCGCACACGATATTCTAAAGTACTCCAAGGCCTCACCCCACTGGGTTTTAAATATAGAATAACTTGTTTGTATTGCCACTTGTTTTAGGCACTAACATACAAGGTTATGCTAAATTCTAAGTTTATTTGTTAAACAACCAATAAGTTTTAAAATATTGTAAAAATCCCAAACACTGTTCAAAACTGTAGCGACAAATACTATACTTCTACACTATGCAAAACAAATCTATCAATTTTAGACATACTGCTAAACCAGGTTTAATAACCAGGCTGAAAATATTCATTGAAACTGTAATAATTTAACTGCAATATATTAACTAGGTATATAAACAACAGTTCAAACGAAATACCCTCTAAAAATTCAAACAGATTGGCAATTTAATATTGCTACAAAATACAATAATAATTAAATTTAACTTAATACTGGATTCATATTTTGAAATTCGTGTGGCTTTATATTTATTTGTATTTCAGATAAACAGATTGTCTCCAAATCAAAAACTCGGCAGGTAACTTTTATATGCTTTTTACGTTTGTTTTTACTCATGGAACAATCCTACTAAATTTGCACCAAGAGTTCGTAAACACCCATATTTGCCATAACCATTCTCCAGTAAAAGGGTCATCCCACTCGGAATGAACAGACCCTGAAAACTGCATAGCAAAACAAAAATACCCCCGTCACAGCAAACCTGCATACTCAGCGAATTTCCAAAGGTGATATAAATGTCTCAATAATACATAAAGCCACATACCAAGTTTCATAAAAATATATTCACAACTAAGCGATATATGCAATTTTAATTATTCTCCATAAGAATAACATTGGGGCTGAGTACGCAGGTTTGCTGCAATAAGGAACACAATAAATGGGTTTTTACGCTAATATCAATAGAACTTAACTAGGTGAAGTCGTATACCAGTTTTTATTCATTTATGTTCATAATTGAGAGAGACATTTAATTTAATTATTCTCCGTAAGAATAACATGGGGGGGTGAGTACACAGGTTTGATGCTACGGGAGCCTTTGGCGAACAATTGCTTTTTGAGAAAATATCAATAGACCACAACCAGATGAAGCCGTATACCAAGTTTCGTCAGTATATGTTCATAAATAAGCGAGATATAAAATTTGTCTTTTCCTCCATAAGAATAACATTAGACAACATACTGTGTTTAGCACTTTCGATATCTCGGTAGCCAATTGACGTAGAAGAATGATCAAAATAGCAAATTGTGTGTTCTTTTAAGCCAAATTCAATGGTCAAAATTAATATTTGACTATTTCAAAAACTATATGTAAAACGTTCAAAAAACCCATTTTTGGGGTACAAAAACCCCCCAAAATGCCCCTTCGGATAGAGCGATCTGAATGGATTTCGAACTTAAAGTTATAAATGTTGCTTTACATGTTTATACCAAATTTAATCAAAATCGGATCATTTTTACGAGAGTTATCGTGCTCACGGACACACACACACACACACACACACACACACACACACACACACACACACACACACACACACACACACACACACACACACACACACACACACACATATATATATATACCCCCGTAGCAGCAAACCTGCGTACTCAACGAATTTCCAATGCATGTATATGTATCTTAATACCACATAAAGCCACATACCAAGTTTCATCAATATACATTCATAAATAAACGATTTATGACGTTTTAATTATTCTCCATAAGAATAACATGGTGGCTGAGTATGCAGGTTTGCTGAAGCAAGGAACACAAAAAATGGGGTTTTATACAAATATCAATATAACTTATGTAGATAAAGCCACATACCAAATTTTATTAATTCATTTTCATAATGAAGGCAGATAACACGTTACTTATTCTCCATAAGAATAACATGGGGCTGAGTACGCAGGTTTGCTGCTACGGGAGCCTTTGATAAATTTTTTTTTTTTGAGCAAATATCAATGGTCCACAACCAGATGAAGCCGTATACCAAGTTTCATCAGTATACGTTCATAAATAAGCGAGATATAAAATTTTTATTTTCCTCCATAAGAATAACACTAGGAGTACGCTCTTATATCGCGTATAAGAATTGAGTGATCGCGTAAAATACAAAATACCCCCGTAGCAGCAAACCTGCGTACTCAGCGAATTTCCAATGCATATATATGTATCTTAATACCACATAAAGCCACATACCAAGTTTCAGCAATATACATTCATAAATAAACGATTTATGACATTTTAATTATTCTCCATAAGAATAACATGGCAGCTGAGTATGCAGGTTTGCTGAAGCAAGGAAAACAAAAAATGGGGTTTTATACAAATATCAATATAACTCATGTAGGTAAAGCCACATACCAAATTTCATTAATTTATTTTCATAATGAAGGCAGATAACGCGTTACTTATTCTCCATAAGAATAACATGGGGCTGAGTACACAGGTTTGCTGCTACGGGAGCCTTGGGTAAAAAATTGTCTTTTTGAGCAAATATCAACAGTCCACAACCAGATGAAGCCGTATACCAAGTTTCGTCAGTATACGTTCATAAATAAGCGAGATATAAAATTTTTATTTTTCTCCATAAGAATAACATTAGACCACGTACTGTGTTTAGCACTTTCAATATCTCGGTAACCAATTGACGTAGAGAAATGATCAAAATACCAAATTGTGTGTTTTTTTAAGTTGAATCCAATGGGAAAAAATAAAATTTGACTATTTCCAAAATTAAATGTAAAAAATTCGACAAACCCATTTTTGGGGTACAAAACCCCCCCAAAATACCCCTTCGGATAGAGCGATCTGGCTGGTTTTCGAACTTAAAGTCATAAATGTTGCTTTACACGTTTATACCAAATTTCATCAAAATCGGATAATTTTTACGAGAGTTATCGTGCTCACGGACACACATATATTTATATATATATATATATATATATATATATATATATATATATACAGTTTAAAACGAATGGTGTTTTTGGGGTCTGGGGACCTCAAAACGAAAAGTTATCATGGTCCCGGGCCTAGGTCTTACCATGCCGACTACGGTAATAGCTTCTTCCCTATAGGGGAAATTCGCTAAAAAAAAATGTTTCAATTGACAATATACCTCATGGGCCCTCCATTATAACTGCAGCTTGACAATGACATACAAATCCAGAACATGACAAACAATGAGGCCTGAAATCTGTCAATCAGTCAGACAAAGTGCATATGAAGTAGTTACTCACCCCTCAGTCTCACTGAGGGCTGTATCATCTAGGCCCTCATAATAATATTAGCTAAAGATTTTGATAAAATATAATATGTTGGCGGCAATAAAGGTCCCCAATCAGTGAGAGCACGGGGTTTAAAAGTAGTTATTTACACTTTGGTTCCACTGGAGGACCCATCAGGATATTTATTTTATTGTAGCTTAATATTGCTGTAAAAATCTATAAGTATAAATACAGAACTTGATGAACAATACGTTTTAAAATCAGTCAATTGGTTTTGAATGCCTAAATATTTTAAACTCGAATCCAGAGGTTTTAGTGTAACACATTAACCTTACTGGGGGGAGGGGGGCTGTGCCCCCCAGGCCTCCCATTGTTATTGTAGCTTGATACGGTTGTTCAAATACATAGGCAACCTATAAATGCAGAACTTAAAAAACAATAAGGCTTAAATCATTCAATTTGTTTTTAAGAAGAATAAATTGCCTCGTTTTAAAAAGAAAAGAAAAGTGGTATCTTATGTTAAATATAATCTAGGAAGAAATTAAAACTCTTTGACCCACTTCTTAGAATCCACGAGTCATTGTGTCAAGGTCCAAGATTTTGTATACATCGTAATATATAAATACCCCCGTAGCAGCAAACCTGCGTATTCAGCAAATTTTCAATGCATAAATATGCATATATATGTATCTTAATGCCACATAAAGCCACATATCAAGTTTCATCAATATACATTCATAAATAAACGATTTATGACATTTTAATTATTCTCCATAAGAATAACATGGCGGCTGAGTGTGCAGGTTTGCTGAAGCAAGGAACTCCAAAAATGGGGTTTTACACAAATATCAATATAACTCAAGTAGGTAAAGCCACATACCGAATTTGAATAATTTATGTCCATAATTAAGGGAGATAACATGTTACTTATTCTCCATAAGAATAACATGGGACTGAGTACACAGGTTTGCTGTTACAGGAACTATCGGCCGAAAAATGGTTTTTAGTACAAATATCAATAGACCAAAACGATATGAAGTAATATACCAAGTTTCATCAGCAAAAGTATATAAATAAGCGAGATATACAATTTATCTTATTCTCCATAAGAACAACGTACTGGGTTTAGCACTTTCGATATCTCTGTAACCATTTGACGTAGAGCAATGATCAAAACACTAAATTGTGCGTCTTTCTAAGCTGATTCTAATGGGAAAAAACTAAAATTTGACTTTTTCAACAATTATATGTAAAAAGCTCAAACAAAACACTTTTGGGATATAACCCCCTCCCCCCAAAATACGTCTTCGGATAGGTCGATCCGTCTGGTTTTCGAACTTAAAGTCATAAATGCTGCTTTACACGTTTATACAAAATTTTGTCAAAATCGGATGAATTTTACGAATAACTGTTATCGTGCTCACGGACACACACACACACACATATATATACAGTTTTTGAAAGAATGGTGTTTTTGGCATCTGGGGACCTCAAAATGAAAAATGGGCCAAGGTCTTGCCATGCCGACTACGGTAATAGCTTCTTCCCTATATGGGAAATTCGCTGAAATGGATCCCTATTTCCCTTGGTCACGCCATTACTTGAGAA
Source organism: Allygus modestus (assembly GCA_963675035.1). Lineage (NCBI taxonomy): Eukaryota > Metazoa > Arthropoda > Insecta > Hemiptera > Cicadellidae > Allygus > Allygus modestus. The sequence continues at coordinate 229,990,067 of OY776112.1, read as the reverse complement.
TTAGTGGACCAAATTGAATAACTATTTCTTGTTGAGTTCGTTTATGTCAGGACAAGGTTCTTATAAAAGACAATTTGTAATCCGACCTAAGAGCTCTGCCCCACAGGCCTTCAAAGTTCCTATTGATTTTATCTAAGTTCAGTTAGTTACACCAAGCAGCTGTAAACATACTTGAAAGGCATATTATACATATGTTGATTATAGAAATAAAAAGCTACTTGAATGGAAACTCTCATTTTGGAAATAAAAAGAGTACTTGAATGGCAAATCAAACTCTTTTTAGCGAATTTCCCCTATAGGGAAGAAGCTATTATCGTAGGTCTCATGGAAAGATTTAAGCCCGAGACCATGACAAATTTTTTTTAGGTCTCCAGATGACTAATAGACTATTCGTTCAAATTTATATATATGTATATATATATATATATATATATATATATATATATATATATATATCTTCCTATTCATGTGGCGTCAATGTGAAAGATTTTCCCTATCTTTTCGGCGTCAAAAAACAATGTGGCGTCGTATATTTGACGCCATATGGTTTTTCCATGTTATTTCCATAAAAAAAGAAGTTACAATTCTCAAACTCCTCAAGATTGAAGAGCTGACTATAAGGAACATAATGATATAAGAGTTATATTTTTTGCTTTACCCATTAATTAGTTATTAATTAGTTTCCCTGAAGTTTGTGACGCCATAACATAGATAGTTTATCTGGGTGTTTTGGACATGCAGTTTCATGAGAACGCCACAAGGAGCGCTCATGTTGTTTCAGATATACTGTATATTCAATATACCACCTTCACGCGTCAGTATACAATTATAATGTTACGGCGTCATGAAATATGGCAACGTTGAACATTCATCAGTTATCATTTACAAGTTTATGTTTCTGGCATCAAAAGCCAGAAGCTTTTCATTTATATACTTTTAGGTACAATATATTGCTGTCATGTCTATGCATACGCTTCTCAGGTTAAAATAAATCTATCTGACCTATATCAATTTCTGTGTCAGCTTACAATTATTATGTTCTAAACAGAGTTGTTAGCTTTTCACGTGATTAGCTATTAACATTTAATATACGGCTGAAACATAATATGCTTATACCTTAATTTTAATTGATTATCTATACCTATAAAAGACAAAGCCCTCACTCACTGACACACTCAATTTTTAGTTGTAAAAGGTATACGATCAAACTAAGTTTCAAACCCAAATTCATTCACTAATTTGCATTATTTTGAATGATGTGTGCGTATTTCATAAACCTGCCCTAATCCAGTAACAGGCCAGATAAGATCTGAAATATAACTACTGACGGCAATGTAGAGAACCTTATTTTGCTACTATATCGTATATTTGAAATCGGCAATACATGATCATGATCTTGAGCTATAATTTTTAAGCCTATCCCCTAGTCCCTTAATTATTTTTAATATCGGCCATGCTTTGCCGTACTTGGAAATTTCGGTTTCGTTAAAGCAGATTTACGTTTGTCGTTCTTTTCCTACAAAACTCAATATGATATTTTATAAAATATTACGAACAATCAGCCAAACACAAAGTCGTTAAATAATAGTATCAAAATTATAATTGGTTACGAAAGTCAGTTAACGTAGGACACTTGAGTAGTCCTAAGTATTTGAGTTTATTCTAGATAAGATAATACGAAATTAATAACAAATATATTAATACTGGTAGGATATCTTGTGGCCTCTTTTTTATTCAGTTTTTCCCAATTATATTTATGGATTTGATAATATTTTAAAGGTAAAGATATTTGTTTTAAATCAATTTACTCATACGATCAGCACTGCCCTGGTCTCGGTGAGGGTTACGGGGGGTGTGTGCTTATATCACTGTTGGCAATACTGAATTCTCCGATTATTCCCACACACACACACACACACAGTTTAAACGTAGGAAGAGAAAAAAGCCAATGATGAAGATAGTATGTCATTGTGTCATCATCATGTAAACTTAACTTGAAAATAATGTTCAAACGTCTACAATATAACTGACTTTTACTAAACTTTCAAATATTTAAACCTATGTAAGAATATTTTTGAGTGTGATGATATAAAATGTATCCGCAAAAATAACTTTAAAGTTTAAAGTGAAATGTTACTTTTGAGTTAGCATCAAACCAGATAGATTAAAAGCTTTAAGCATCCTGAGTATGATACTCTGCTTTGCCTTGGCTGTGCATCAATCTATTACGAGAAACCGACCTATTTCCGAAATTCGACCAAGTATTTTTTTAATGTATAAATTCGACGACTATACGAAAAAAGTGGGTACTGTTGCACTCATCTCTCTGTCCCTCTCTCTCTATTTCGCTCTCCCTCCCCCTCCCCCATCATCACTACCAGGTATTTTTTTAACGAGGAGTTAAAATGGATAGCAGAAGGGCATTACCATTCCAGTAATCAGTAGTCTTTTTATTTATGCCTGAAACCTCTCCATCTCATCATCTTCCCGTCCCTCTTCCACCCTCCCTCACAAACAGGTTTATTTTTTAATGTAAAGTTAAAACGGAGGAGTTAAAAGAAGGGTGTTACCATTCCATTAGTCAGTAATATTTTGTATTTATGAATCATCTGTTCTTGCTGTGTTGCTACACATTTATTTGAATAACTCAGCTATTTATCAAATGGAGATAAAATTTTTATTTTTCTCCATAAGAATAACATTAGACAACGTACTGTGTTTAGCACTTTCAATATCTCGGTAACCAATTGACGTAGAGAAATGATCAAAATACCAAATTGTGTGTTTTTTTAAGTTGAATCCAATGGGAAAAAATAAAATTTGACTATTTCCAAAATTAAATGTAAAAAATTCGACAAACCCATTTTTGGGGTACAAAACCCCCCCAAAATACCCCTTCGGATAGAGCGATCTGGCTGGTTTTCGAACTTAAAGTCATAAATGTTGCTTTACACGTTTATACCAAATTTCATCAAAATCGGATAATTTTTACGAGAGTTATCGTGCTCACGGACACACACATATATATATATATATATATATATATATATATATATATATATATATATATATATATATACAGTTTAAAACGAATGGTGTTTTTGGGGTCTGGGGACCTCAAAACGAAAAGTTATCATGGTCCCGGGCCTAGGTCTTACCATGCCGACTACGGTAATAGCTTCTTCCCTATAGGGGAAATTCGCTAAAAAAAAAATGTTTCAATTGACAATATACCTCATGGGCCCTCCATTATAACTGCAGCTTGACAATGACATACAAATCCAGAACATGACAAACAATGAGGCCTGAAATCTGTCAATCAGTCAGACAAAGTGCATATGAAGTAGTTACTCACCCCTCAGTCTCACTGAGGGCTGTATCATCTAGGCCCTCATAATAATATTAGCTAAAGATTTTGATAAAATATAATATGTTGGCGGCAATAAAGGTCCCCAATCAGTGAGAGCACGTGGTTTAAAAGTAGTTATTTACACTTTGGTTCCACTGGAGGACCCATCAGGATATTTATTTTATTGTAGCTTAATATTGCTGTAAAAATCTATAAGTATAAATACAGAACTTGATGAACAATACGTTTTAAAATCAGTCAATTGGTTTTGAATGCCTAAATATTTTAAACTCGAATCCAGAGGTTTTAGTGTAACACATTAACCTTACTGGGGGGAGGGGGGCTGTGCCCCCCAGGCCTCCCATTGTTATTGTAGCTTGATACGGTTGTTCAAATACATAGGCAACCTATAAATGCAGAACTTAAAAAACAATAAGGCTTAAATCATTCAATTTGTTTTTAAGAAGAATAAATTGCCTCATTTTAAAAAGAAAAGAAAAGTGGTATCTTATGTTAAATATAATCTAGGAAGAAATTAAAACTCTTTGACCCACTTCTTAGAATCCACGAGTCATTGTGTCAAGGTCCAAGATTTTGTATACATCGTAATATATAAATACCCCCGTAGCAGCAAACCTGCGTATTCAGCAAATTTTCAATGCATAAATATGCATATATATGTATCTTAATGCCACATAAAGCCACATATCAAGTTTCATCAATATACATTCATAAATAAACGATTTATGACATTTTAATTATTCTCCATAAGAATAACATGGCGGCTGAGTGTGCAGGTTTGCTGAAGCAAGGAACTCCAAAAATGGGGTTTTACACAAATATCAATATAACTCAAGTAGGTAAAGCCACATACCGAATTTGAATAATTTATGTCCATAATTAAGGGAGATAACATGTTACTTATTCTCCATAAGAATAACATGGGACTGAGTACACAGGTTTGCTGTTACAGGAACTATCGGCCGAAAAATGGTTTTTAGTACAAATATCAATAGACCAAAACGATATGAAGTAATATACCAAGTTTCATCAGCAAAAGTATATAAATAAGCGAGATATACAATTTATCTTATTCTCCATAAGAACAACGTACTGGGTTTAGCACTTTCGATATCTCTGTAACCATTTGACGTAGAGCAATGATCAAAACACTAAATTGTGCGTCTTTCTAAGCTGATTCTAATGGGAAAAAACTAAAATTTGACTTTTTCAACAATTATATGTAAAAAGCTCAAACAACACACTTTTGGGATATAACCCCCTCCCCCCAAAATACGTCTTCGGATAGGTCGATCCGTCTGGTTTTCGAACTTAAAGTCATAAATGCTGCTTTACACGTTTATACAAAATTTTGTCAAAATCGGATGAATTTTACGAATAACTGTTATCGTGCTCACGGACACACACACACACACACACACACACACACACACACACACACACACACACACACACACACATATATATATATATATATATATATATATATACAGTTTTTGAAAGAATGGTGTTTTTGGCATCTGGGGACCTCAAAATGAAAAGTTATCATGGTCATGGGCCAAGGTCTTGCCATGCCGACTACGGTAATAGCTTCTTCCCTATATGGGAAATTCGCTGAAATGGATCCCTATTTCCCTTGGTCACGCCATTACTTGAGAATTAGTGGACCAAATTGAATAACTATTTCTTGTTGAGTTCGTTTATGTCAGGACAAGGTTCTTATAAAAGACAATTTGTAATCCGACCTAAGAGCTCTGCCCCACAGGCCTTCAAAGTTCCTATTGATTTTATCTAAGTTCAGTTAGTTACACCAAGCAGTTGTAAACATACTTGAAAGGCATATTATACATATGTTGATTATAGAAATAAAAAGCTACTTGAATGGAAACTCTCATTTTGGAAATAAAAAGAGTACTTGAATGGCAAATAAAACTCTTTTTAGCGAATTTACCCTATAGGGAAGAAGCTTATATCGTAGGTCTCATGGTAAGATTTAAGCCCGAGACCATGACAAATTTTTTTTAGGTCTCCAGATGACTAATAGACTATTCGTTCAAATTTATATATATGTATATATATATATATATATATATATATATATATATATATCTTCCTATTCATGTGGCGTCAATGTGAAAGATTTTCCCTATCTTTTCGGCGTCAAAAAACAATGTGGCGTCGTATATTTGACGCCATATGGTTTTTGCATGTTATTTCCATAAAAAAAGAAGTTACAATTCTCAAACTCCTCAAGATTGAAGAGCTGACTATAAGGAACATAATGATATAAGAGTTATATTTTTTGCTTTACCCATTAATTAGTTATTAATTAGTTTCCCTGAAGTTTGTGACGCCATAACATAGATAGTTTATCTGGGTGTTTTGGACATGCAGTTTCATGAGAACGCCACAAGGAGCGCTCATGTTGTTTCAGATATACTGTATATTCAATATACCACCTTCACGCGTCAGTATACAATTATAATGTTACGGCGTCGTGAAATATGGCAACGTTGAACATTCATCAGTTATCATTTACAAGTTTATGTTTCTGGCATCAAAAGCCAGAAGCTTTTCATTTATATACTTTTAGGTACAATATATTGCTGTCATGTCTATGCATACGCTTCTCAGGTTAAAATAAATCTATCTGACCTATATCAATTTCTGTGTCAGCTTACAATTATTATGTTCTAAACAGAGTTGTTAGCTTTTCACGTGATTAGCTATTAACATTTAATATACGGCTGAAACATAATATGCTTATACCTTAATTTTAATTGATTATCTATACCTATAAAAGACAAAGCCCTCACTCACTGACACACTCAATTTTTAGTTGTAAAAGGTATACGATCAAACTAAGTTTCAAACCCAAATTCATTCACTAATTTGCATTATTTTGAATGATGTGTGCGTATTTCATAAACCTGCCCTAATCCAGTAACAGGCCAGATAAGATCTGAAATATAACTACTGACGGCAATGTAGAGAACCTTATTTTGCTACTATATCGTATATTTGAAATCGGCAATACATGATCATGATCTTGAGCTATAATTTTTAAGCCTATCCCCTAGTCCCTTAATTATTTTTAATATCGGCCATGCTTTGCCGTACTTGGAAATTTCGGTTTCGTTAAAGCAGATTTACGTTTGTCGTTCTTTTCCTACAAAACTCAATATGATATTTTATAAAATATTACGAACAATCAGCCAAACACAAAGTCGTTAAATAATAGTATCAAAATTATAATTGGTTACGAAAGTCAGTTAACGTAGGACACTTGAGTAGTCCTAAGTATTTGAGTTTATTCTAGATAAGATAATACGAAATTAATAACAAATATATTAATACTGGTAGGATATCTTGTGGCCTCTTTTTTATTCAGTTTTTCCCAATTATATTTATGGATTTGATAATATTTTAAAGGTAAAGATATTTGTTTTAAATCAATTTACTCATACGATCAGCACTGCCCTGGTCTCGGTGAGGGTTACGGGGGGTGTGTGCTTATATCACTGTTGGCAATACTGAATTCTCCGATTATTCCCACACACACACACACACACAGTTTAAACGTAGGAAGAGAAAAAAGCCAATGATGAAGATAGTATGTCATTGTGTCATCATCATGTAAACTTAACTTGAAAATAATGTTCAAACGTCTACAATATAACTGACTTTTACTAAACTTTCAAATATTTAAACCTATGTAAGAATATTTTTGAGTGTGATGATATAAAATGTATCCGCAAAAATAACTTTAAAGTTTAAAGTGAAATGTTACTTTTGAGTTAGCATTAAACCAGATAGATTAAAAGCTTTAAGCATCCTGAGTATGATACTCTGCTTTGCCTTGGCTGTGCATCAATCTATTACGAGAAACCGACCTATTTCCGAAATTCGACCAAGTATTTTTTTAATGTATAAATTCGACGACTATACGAAAAAAGTGGGTACTGTTGCACTCATCTCTAAAAGTTTTAAAGTTTTGATAATAAATTAAAATTTATTATTTATTTCAGTATTTGGTGTATTTATTAAAAGCTAGACTATTACAAATAATAACATTATATTTAGGAATAGAAAAAATGTCTTTGTTATAAACATGTACCTACATACTCGTACATCTTTGTATTTATGTTAGGGGGCCCCATTTTTGTATACGCCCGGGGCCCCAGAGGTCCTAAAAACGACCCTGTTTAAGAGGTAAAAAATTTGAAGCAATTTTTGGACTTAGCGAATACTTTTAAAAGCAGACTGAAAATTTAGTGGGCACTAATATTAAACAGGAGATTGGGTTGATAATTTTAAATTATTGTTAGATCCGCCTGTAATTAATAACTATAGAGTCTGATATTTTCGCCAAACCTTACTTAGAGGATGTTTAATTTAATAGGATTGATATCGACGAAATCAAGCAGGTTCTGGGGAAAGCTAAGACCAATAAAGCGCTGAGGTTTGATTCCGTTTGAATTTAATAAACGGGAGCCAGACGCCAGACGCACTTTTAACAGTCTTATTGAACGTATTTAATTGCATTTTAGATAATGGTGAAATCCCGACAAGTTTAAAAAAATCATTAGTTTCCCATTACATAAAAAGAGTGACTTTAACCAGGTTTCAAATTACCGAAGGATTTGGCTTATGGATGCATTGGCTACATTGTTTACTGGCATTATTTCAAATATACTTCAAAAATTGGTAGCAGACAACAAAATTGATACAGAGTTTCAGAGTTTCAAGCGGGATTCCGTAAAGGCTATTCAACTATTGCCAATTTATTTAATTTGTCCTCAATAGCAACATTAAAACTTTTCCGCTGCTTTTGACAGGATTGATAGGGATGCACTGTATTATAAGTTATATAACACTGGGATATTAATACAAATAATAAATTTAATAAAGAATATGTGTGATCAAATTTCAGGGTCTGTTTGGTGCAAGGGCGGTGTTTCTGAAAGTTTTTCTACAAAGAAAGGCTAAGGCATAGCTGTTTGTGTAGTCCTCTGATGTTCACTCTTTTCTTGAATGATTTGCCGGTGACTGTAGATTCGGGGAAACAACAATTAACAACTTACTATATGCAGATGGCATTGTTACTGACAGCCGCCTTGACAATTGAATTACAGTACATGATAAATAATTTGGGAAAATACTCTCTTACGATAAATTTAGAAGAATAAAAAATATTAGTTTTTCGTTACGGGGGTAGACTGGGTGCTCAAGAAAGATGGCGATATAAAGGAGACGAAATTGAAAGTGTGAATAGTTATAAATATCTTGGGGTGACACTAATACCAACATTATCTTTAAACACACATTTAGATCAAAGGTTAGAAACAGCAAAAAATACCATCAATCATACGTAGGTGAGCTTTACGGGAAATAAATCAATTCCATTGAAGGCAATATTCGAGTTTTTTAGGGCAATGGCAATATCAATAATGTGTTACGGGGCACAGGTAAAGGGTTTTGAAGAACCTACCAAGTGGAGCAACGTTTACGGTTTTTTTTATATAAAGCGTATTTTGGGCCTGCCTTAAAAAACACTAAATTAAATGTTGCGTTTAGAAACGGGAGAAAAAAGCATTTTTGTTTCACTTTGAAGTTACATTCAAATTACATAATGCACTGTCTAAAAATGTCCGATGATCGGTTGCCACACATTCAATCGAGAGAAGTGATAAGAAAAGGGTGTATTGGTATAGGAACTGGGTTGAGATAGCATCAAGAAATTCGGTAACGTTATCAGCAGAGTGGGAGAATTGTGATGATGAACCAGCGATGCTCGCTGCGGTGAACTGTTGTATTGTTAGATAAGACGCAGATGTGTGATAAGGAGAGGCAACGATGCGTGCAGGCTGCTGGGCCAGCCGATATCATGAGACTTACGGAAGCCCCAGCTTTGAGTTGGGTAACAGTTCCTACTTTAAAAAGGTATTAGACATTAATATAATTAGGCGGGGTTTTAAGTGTAGGGGGAATTTGGCTAGCTAAACTATATGCCTTGGTTAGCGGATCAAAATTACGTATGTTCTTTATGTAACAAAAACGAAATGGAGGACTTTTCCATTGTATAGCTATTTGTCCAGTACCTAAGCCAAGCATATTCGTTGTAAATTATTTAAATCGCGGAAATTGTCTAGAGATGATTTCTTTGCTTATCTTAATCTTTGGTATCTCAAATTAGATACCAAAGTAACTCATAATGAGTAAAATACACATGCCCAATTTTAAGCTTTACGACAAGTGGTTCCTGAGCTACAATGTATTTATTAAAACATTCGCTCAGCAGGTACTCAGCTTTCTTGGCCCCTTAACTTTTTCTTAAGAGTAGTACTTGGAATCATCCTTATATCGTGAATACAATATAAAATAAAATAAACGGCAAGTCAATAATAAGTGTCCACATTTAAGTTAAATTCTTAATCAATATCAAGATAGGCGAGAACAGATTTGTCAAATAGTCATTATAATACCTCAGTAGGCTAGAGATGCGTACCGTGTAAAAATGCGTATTCAAAATACTTTATAAAAGTTTGTTTTGAAACACAACCCGACGGACCATTTGGAGTTTGATTTTATTTTGTGAAATAGCTGATAATAATGTTACATTTTAAAACCATTCAGCCTAGACCTCCGCGTGGGGAAAGGGACATCAGATAATTCTATATATTAAAGAAACTACTGTTTGTTATCCATCAATTCTGAGTACTTGACGGATTCACTTGACGGAGTCACTTGACGGATTTTTATGAATATTTTTTTTAAGAAATAACATTTTGTGTAGAAGGGAATGTCGAAACCATAATTTACACTTTAAATGTCTTACATATTTGGTTTTAATTTTAAAAAGCCTCCAACCGACGCAAACATGTTAAGTTTGTTTTTAAAGAACTTCTTTATATATAAATCTGTAAGCGAAATGTTTAAGTCAAAGATGTGGGAGTTTGGCAAATCGCATGATGATGGGAGGGGCCTCAAATTAAAGGTATTGGTCCCAGGGACTCGGGAAAAATAACAGTATACCTAAAAAATAACCATCAAACGATAAATGACGTAAACATACCCATAAGAAAAGTATGGGAATCTTAAAATGTCTGCTTCTTTTACATTAAAACATGTGATTAATTGTCTACTTTGTTTATGAACTGGCATCATGTGTCACTAATTATACAGCTGTTTTGTTTTCCTCAGTATGGAAAGAGTAAAAACATCAGTTGAGACAGAATATTGGAGCAAGGTTGGGGCTATGGCTCCTTCAAGCCACTAGTCTTTATATATAATTCTGTAAGGGAAATTTTTAAATCAAAATTGTAGTAGTTTAGCAAATCGCAGGATGATGGGAGACGGCTTAAATTAAAGGTCTCGATCCCAGGGACTCGGGACAAATAATAGTATTTCCACAAAAATACCAGCAAACGAGAAAAAAAGTAAAACATCCCCCATAAGAAAAGCATGGGGATTTAAAAACTTCTGATTTGTTTACATTAAAACATGTGATTATGAGTCCACTTTGTTTACGAAATTACACGTATTCAAATCAGATGAGGCTATTGGAGACTATTGGAGCAAAGTTAGGGGCTTTGGCCCCTTCAAGCCACTAGTCTTTATATATAATTATGTAAGCGAAATTTTTAAGTCAAGATTGCGGGAGTTTGGAAAATCGCAGGATAATGGGAGATGGCTCAAATTAAAGGTCTCGATCCTAGGGACTCGGGAATAATTTTAATATTTCTAAAAAGTCACTAGCAAACGAGAAATAATGTAAAACACCCATAAGAAAAGCATGGGGATTTAAAAACGTCTGCTTTGTTTACATTAAAACATGTGATTAAGTGTCTATTTTGTTCAGGCATGTAAAGAGTAAGACATCAGATAAGGCAGAGTATTGAAACAAGGTTAGGGACTATGGCTCCTTCAAGCCACTAGTTATATATAATTCTGTAAGCGAAACTTTTAAATCAAAATTGCAGGAGTTTGGCAAATCGCAGGATGATGGGAGAGGGTTCAAATTAAAGGTGTTGATCCCAGGTAATCGGGAAAAATAGCAGTATTTCCAAAATGTTACCAGCAAACTAGAAATAACGTAAAACATCCCCCATAATAAAAGCATTGGGATTTAAAAACGTCTGCTTTGTTTACATTAAAACATGTGGGTATGTGTCTACTTTGTTTACGAACTGGCACGTGATATATTTGTATTTTCCTCAGCATGTTAAGAGAATAGATATCACGCGAGGCAGAGTATTCGATTAAGATTAGGGGCTATTGCCCCATCAAGCCACTAGTTTATTATATTTTTAATGATTTTGGATTGTATTGTGGTCTGTACCGCACGGGTCTAGTTCACAGGTATACCCGTGAGTGCGCGTGCGGTCTTTTGGAATTTTGAGACTCGTTGAGCAGGTAGCAAACATAAATAATTAGGGTCATTCTGGAATTTGGGGATTTTTACACTTGGTGATTTTGAAACTTGAAATTTTGAGCAAATTTCATCCATTTTAAGAAAGGATTGGGCAAAAAATTCTGTCCGAGGCATACTTTAGTAGATGTTTAGTAAAAACTTAAAAAAGTGCAAAAACTGTATTTTGCTACTACGCCAGTAGCACAGGTCTTTCGAAGCTGCAAACTTTGTTTCTTACTTGTGGCATAGGTCCTAATAGCATACTAGAACCATAGAATAAATAATACAGTAATCACTCTCTCACAGTACAGACTCACTCACTCATAATGGGGCCTACAATTAAGGGTTTTAAACAGGTGATTCCTAAATACCCCGCGGGATATTTTACCTCCAATACCGGAACTGACAGTATAAAATAGCACATTTTTCAATTTATTTTATCTAACAGATATTAATTTAAGTAAATAAATTATAAGTTTGCAACCATTGTTATAGATTAGCTTGATTAGCTTCACTAATATTTGCATTAACGTAAAAATAACCTAACTTTATTAGTTTATATATCCTGTAGATCTATGGACATTGCATTTGTGTACGCCAAGAATCGCAACTGCACGATCCTACGCATCGCCAGAATTACGAAATCCTAGGACAGGCCATCGGACTGTTTGGAATCGGACGGAGATTGACATCGGACAATCCCTAAATCCCGGGATTGTTAATTAGGCTTGAGGTTGAAGCTTCTACCTACGATCTACGATATCTAACGTGTTTCCATAAACTTTAGCTCACGTGACTCTATGAGGCCAGATTGCATTAATTTATGAATTTAACTTAAAAGTATTTTCAGGTTATTATATTATATTGTCTTACCAATATAAAAATCTAAGTCAAAATTACAGGAGTTTGGCAAATCGCAGGATGATGGGAGAGGGTTCAAATTAAAGGTGTTGATCCCAGGTAATCGGGAAAAATAGCAGTATTTCCAAAATGTTACCAGCAAACTAGAAATAACGTAAAACATCCCCCATAATAAAAGCATTGGGATTTAAAAACGTCTGCTTTGTTTACATTAAAACATGTGGGTATGTGTCTACTTTGTTTACGAACTTAGTTATGCAAACCATTAGTTATGCAAATTAGTTATGCAAACCATTCTAATCAAGATCAAAATATGAATTCAACGACGTACTTCTCGTTGTATTTCACGTCTTAAAGTTAAATACATCCTGCAGGTTTGTAAAAAATCATTGACCTTATACTTCCATGGCTGAGGCGATTTTAATATAATTTATCCATCTTTGTTGAACTTATTTATATTTTAAAAGTAATTTATTCAACCCGTAAAGACATGTTAAGAAGAAAAACAGCTAATTTCAGATTTGGTTGGAACATAACATTCTTAATTTCATATAACTTTTAAATCACGGACAACACGTTTATTTTAACCCATTAGAAGAGTCACGAGACTTAATAGTAGAATGTGTGGAAAGCATTTAACGATAATAGATATTTATATTGTACAGTCAATTGAAGAGTCACGCGCCGCGCCGCTGCGAAGTTACGCTACCCAAGGGTCGATGGCGATAGTGAATAGACCACATTACTTGTCTAGGCTACTAACCGTAGTCTACAGTACGATGGCTCTGCCCGTTTTTTACTTGTATTTTACTAGTTATTGAACCGCAGGGACTTATTACAACACAATATAAATGTTGGGTTACCGTTTGACTAAGAACATAAATGATCTTGCTGATAAATTGTGTTTACTCTATTCAGTGTTTTAATTACAAATCAAATGTGCCCTGTTCCAATTTTAATCTTACAGACTAATATAATCTTCTCACAAATTAGATGATTTTAAAAATGTGAACAGCGATGTCATTTTACGCTGAGCTCTTCCCAACGAGCTCTTCCCAAGTTTGTAAAGTAACTTGTTTTAAATGAGTTCAGATTGTTAGGGAAGTAGTTAAAATCTTATTTTTTGGAATTTTAAGAATCTGACGTCAGCAATTTGTTACTAGAGAGCTTAAATGTAATATACTTTAATAAAATATTAATATACATGCCGATTAAGGCATGACGCCGCAGGGTGGTAGTTTAAAATGACGCCTGATAGATAGCTGGATTAGAATATATATATATATATATATATATATATATATATATATATATATATATATATATATATATATATATATATAGGTATAATTGCGGGCCGATTTTTGATATTTGTATTGAAACTTACCTACTCGTGCTGATATTTGTTTAGATGTTGATATATCAACAAAACAGCCCTAGGTATCATCTTAACAGTTGCATACTCCCTTGGAAATCTACATAAACTACAGTGTTAGGGTTGATACATAACCAACAACTAATATGGCGGCTTTATTGATTAAATACGGTACATCATATTAGAGATGGGAAATACCGTTACTTTGCAATAATATTCAGGAACGTTCCTTAGCTTTGTGGTAATACACTCGTTACACCCGTGATAACTTTATTTAAATATTTCTCGCCGTAATAGTAAGCCAGACAGACTAGTACTATTATTCCGTGATGATCGCTGTTAATAGGAAGACACCAAGACACTCATCTCAACTTCTCAGCTGGATAGTTATTTCACTCGCTCGTTCAAACAGTTCAGAACACGTTAAACAAATAATAGGGTATTTTCAGTAACCTATTACCAAGGTAATAGGTGACACTTCAGTAATAGTGTTATTTATCCTATTATGTTAAATAACGCCCACCTCTACATCATATTTTGCAATTAAAACACAGTAAGAGTATAGAAGGGCCGATTTTTAATTATTCATATTCATATATATGAATTTGTTTTTGTACTACTGTCAATTCTCCCAGAACATATCTCAAAAAATCTGTGTGCCTTTTACGAAGTGACTGCGTACACGTCCAATATAAGGGCAAATTCACTTCGCTACCGCTTAGGTTATGTTGGGTTAGGTTACGTTACGTTATGTTTCGTTAGGTTGGGATAGGTTAGATTACGTTAGGTTAGGTTAGGAGGTTTTCTGGCTCTCAATTTGTTTTAAAAATCACAGGAAAAGTAACGTACGGTGCATAATTTGGAACGGACGTGAACAGTAGCGGCTCACGTCGGACGTGTACGTAGCCACTGCCTTACTTTTACCTGCCTCCCTGCCTGTGCCGTAGTGATTAACTTCGGAGAAAACTCGGTAAAAACCGATTTGAGAATGATAATTAATTACTGTAATTGTGAATGTGAAGATGTCGAGATGGATGCCGTTGCCGATTGAATGTGTTGTAATAAACTGTTCAATATTACGGTAAGTAGCAAATAACACTTATTAAACGTTCTAACTAATAACAATAGCCTTAGAGATGTCTTTAGGCTTATCGTTAGGAGGCTTGGATCTTTTAACTAACTTACCTGTTAATTTTTAGCCAAACAAAGGTTTGAAGCCTTGCTAGTTCAACATGATACCTATTGATGTGTTAAGGTCTACAAACGTCAAACTAGACGTATATTGTTGAATATCTCATTTAACACAAGAGCAAGTAAGCTTGCCATTTAATAAGTCAAGTAGATAGCAATGTCCAAGTCTTAACCTTAGCGGCAGAAGTAAATATAACCTCTGAGAGCACATATTCATTTCAGTTTTCATTCGTTGTAAAAGCATTTCTGGATTTTAAAGTTCCTTCTGAACTTCCGAAGGTTTAATTGATGTTTCCTTTCTTATTCAGAGCCCTTGGGCCATAAAACAAAGTCTCAAATGTTTCAAGATTTGGCTATCAAGGCATCTTTGCCGGCAAACAACTTTGGTTTATGACCCCGCAGCTAATTTCTTGTGTTATATTACTGTTGTATACATTCCAAATTACATTTCCCTACCACTAGGAGACCTACCGCTTCTTAGGAGACCGCTAAACATTTAATTAAGTTTTCTGCAATACTCTGAAAGTTATCATTCATTCAGTGTTCTCAATTATGTTTTGTACGGTTTTGTAGGCTAAGTTCAAGTAATAGGGTGGGTTTCAAGCTGGGGTTTTGGTAAATTATGTTTCCTGTCAATGTCCCTCAACTATGGGTAAACTGCCTTACCCCACTTTTAACTTTGATTTTCTTGGCGTAGAACATGTTTTAGGATAGTTTACTTTCTTGCATAGGGGATTCTTGGGCTGAGTCCCAAAGGAGATGATTTAAATGAACTGTGGCTTATTATTTAGTTGCAGGGGCCTAAGCTCCTGTTTTTCAGAAAGTTTGGACCAATTCTGTCAATAAACTGAGCCCACAGATCATTTTTCACAAAACTTTGGCCAATTTTGGTTTCCGGTTTAGGTGTAGTTGGCCTGCATTTTGGTGAATAATTTTCCTTACGCATATTAAAATTTAAATGTTCTGGTATCTACATTTAGCTCAGATGTGCCCCCTTGTTTTAAAATGCTTCTTATTAATTTTGGATAAAAAATGTTGTAGTAAATGTTGTGAATAACTGAAAGATTCATCCAGCAATACATCTTAATTATTTTATAATTTGTTGTTTAGATGTTTTCCTACCAGGCTGTTTATTTTATCTAGTCTACTTAATTAGTTCACAACCATTTTCATTAAGCTTCAGTCTTAAAAATATAAATATAAATTTTTTCCTGTTATAAATATTTTTTATTATTTTCAGTATTTTAAATTTATGTTAAGCACTGGGCAAATTAACTCTGGATGGGTATATCAGCAAATTAAAGTGAACTTTGGCATAATTAACCCTTTGCGGTCGAATGGCGAGTATAGGTCGCCGCGCGCCATTTTCCCGAACGCTCGAATGGCGACCTATACTCGCCGTGACGTTTAGCCCGTATGAAGTGCGCTAAAACTAAATATAATGTAATGATTTTATGTCTATTTGCTTCTTATATATTCCTTATTACTTGTAACGTTTATTTTATCTACTCCATGGATTATTTTGTTCTGAAATAAATGTTATTACTCCATGAACTATACTGTCTTGTGTCATCTGCAAGGTCTGATTGTTTAGGTTATGTTTACTCTTTTGTTTAGTTATAATTATGACTAATAAAATTAGTGATGACATATTTTTGAATGTTTTTTGTGTGTGTCATTTTACTTACAAATAAATATAAATGGGTTTTTACTCTCGTAATCTGTCACATATAGTACATATGTACTAAAAATATATGGAAGAAAAAATAAAACAGGTATACATTTTTATTTTTATTTCATCAATATACAGTATGTAATCAAAGTGCCTTAAAAATAAACCCTCATAAATGCATTTTAAAATTAATTTGGGTAATTAAATGTAACAATAGTAAAATCTATACAAAATAACCAAAATTAATTTCGTCTCAGGGGGTCTGGGTGATTTAATTTAATCGACCTCAAAGGGTTAAAGCTTTTCCAAAACAACACATGAACTTAGAGCTTTTGAGCTACTGAGAATAAATCAATGTACATAGAAATTAGGAATTGGTGTTACATTACAGGGTCCATGAATGTGACGCCTTCTTCGTCTTCCGCCTACCCATGCAATCCAGGCCGGCCCTCTACACCGTGCCGCGGCGGACTACAACTCCTGTTGATGATGAACTGTGATTAGCGTAAGTGTTGTGATTCAGCTGCCCGATATTTGTTGTCCATAGACGGTTTAGAGTTTATTTTTGTTATTTATTTTTAAGTTTAAAGATGGACTAAACGATTACTTTCCAGTACCGATTATACCCGATACTAGTACAGACTAGTACCGAGTAGCGACTACTTTGTATTGCTTTCAGCCAGAAATAGGCTATGGGTTCACAGTGTTGCCCTGTGTTTAAAGCAAAGGATTATGCACCTTCTGTGCTTTGGGTTCATGATTGATCACCTTTTCAGTGTTTCAACTCAGTTGGACTCCGAGCGTTTTCTCTGTTTTCAATGGCCTACGGCCGGTTTGGTCAGACCAAATATTTTGTCATTGTTTTGTAGTAACGATTGCTGTGTTTAGTTTAAGACCACTCCCGAGGTCCTAGTATAGAAATTACCCAAGATATGAGACTTTGAAAACTGCTGTTTGAGGAGTCTATACAAAATGAATTTTGTCCACTGTTTTTGTAATATTAGGCCTAAGGCCTCCAAATAACTTTATTTTGTGTTCTTGGATTGGCCTACACCTTGGCGAGGTCAATCATTCATTTTGGTTCAGTGTAAATGTGTTTTTGTGACTTGTTAAGTTAGGCCATTATGACTCAATTGATTATGTTGAATAAGTGGGCTTCTGGGACTTTCCCAGTGCCAAGTTTGGTCACTTTTAGTTGTAATTAATGCTCATACATGTTCCCTGCAAGTTTCATTTAATTTACTTTATAGATAAGAAAATAATGAGGCATTTTAAGTTTTGCTATTTCTGTAATTTAAGTTACCCCAGGGAACTTAAAGTCCAATTGGCCTCAGGCCAATTTTTAAGTGCTGGGTTGGGATTGGATAGCTGGGGGCACCTTTCCCCCAGCTGTTAAGACCTTTCCCAGCAAATTCGGTCAAGAAATGTTTGAGTTTTTTACAAAAATGCATGTGAATGCACCGCCAAGCTAAAATGTTAAAAATCCTTTAAATACGCTTTTTTGTGTGTTTAAATATGTTTTCTGTAATTGTCTCATTGTTTTATTTTAAGTCTGGCCACTCTGGACCAGATAAGTCTGGATTTTTGTCTTATTTTTAATTTTTAATGAAATTGTCACCTGACCTGCGCGATTGCGAGAAGTTAAAACAATCTAAATGTTCCTTCTCGAGAGGTTCCGCTTATCGATTGTTTCGATTGCTTAGCGAGAGGTTTGTATAATCGAGATGTTTACTCTCGATTGTTGCATTCGTTAAGCAAAATCGTCTGCTGCCGGCGCGCGGCGAGAGGATAAACCCGTTATAGATGTGGATCGCATTTTTATCAGGCACTAAAATCATTTTTTGCAAATAAGCCACCCGTAATTAGTTGTTTTTAGATATACCTTTATTATTTCACCCCACGTCAATATAAACGTCTATTCACTAAATATTTTCAGGCCTCACAAATGTACATAAAAATACAAATGAAATGGATTAACAGGGTGTCTGGCGACCGGGAAAACCGGTAGCAGTAGCAATACATTGTTGGATCCTAGCCGGCGTGGCGCGGTCTATTCACTAAATATTTTCAGGCCTCACAAATGTACATAAAAATACTAATGAAATGGATTAACAGGGTGTCCGGCGACCGGGAAAACCGGTAGCAGTAGCAATACATTGTTGGATCCTAGCCGGCGTGGCGCGGCGCAGCGTGACGTGTAAACACGTCTGTCCCTTGCTGTTTCCCCCTCCCGTTTTCACAACTGTTGTTGTTGTTGTTTCGTGAGGTTCCAGTGAGCGGGAAAGTCCCTGGCCCACTATGGCTGCTTTAGGGCGCTTGGGCCCTCTTCAGCCGCTAATGCTAACTTCCTAATCTTACGTCGATTTTTGTTTCAAGGATGTCATAAATGAAAAAGACATAAATATAAAAAAATATTACTATTCACCATTAAAAAGAGCTCAAAAAACTAAATAATTTAGTATTTTGAATTACTATTCTACGATTGCTGGTTTCAGAGAAAATTGAAATTTTCATTTAGCGGTAAACGCAGTACGTTGTCCAATGTTATTCTTATGGGGAATACAAAAATTACTATTTCTCTCTTATTTACTGATCAATTTCATTCAAACTTGATATGCTTGTCAATTTAGCATTGACAACAGAGGTAATTCGATATATTTTGCCCCTTAATAACCCTGGGGGGGGCAATAGGGGGCATTTCCCCTCTTAAAACCACGAGTGTAGCAATGGATTCTGTAGTGCCTCCAAGCAGGGATTTGGGTGGATGTTTTTTAAAACAACTTGTTTACAAGATTTTCTGTACATTCGACCGTGCTTTGTATTCTATATTTAGTAAATAAAAAGTAATTTATTCATTAAAGTTGGGCTAAAAGGGAGAAAGTATGTGTCAGTTTCCTGATACCGTTTATTAATTTTGTTCTCATATTTGTTTTTATGTATCATATTATTAAACTCTATATAGGAGAAAATTACCAAAAAAGTTCTTAATGTTGTAAAATATAGGCTCTTTATACTGGCTTTATTGGGAGTTCAATTTCAATGGGCAATGTTTTCCTTATATCCTATATCGTGTGTAAACAAATTAATTTAATTATTATTAAGTTTAAATTAATTAATGATTCGATCAAATATTTGTTTTTATTTTATTTTAATCGTGTGTTATAATTTTGGCAACGTCTTATATTTTATTTCTACATAATAATTCTAAAAACATCTTTCATTTACAATTTTATAAGTAATAACAAATGTTGAAATGAGAGTACAGTAGAAATCCAATTATCCGAACCCCAATTAACCGAATATCCAATTATCCGAATCGATTTTGAGTGAAATAATAGAAATATTAAAATCAAGAAAGCAACAGCGGAAGCGCGTGTAGCGATAATGCGCCGTGAGTGCTAAAATAAAAGCCTGCGCTGTTACCTTCCGGACGATATTTTCGCAGGGAACAATGAGTCATACCCCCTTCCCGCCCTGCTCATCGTCAGTCGCTACTGTTCTTTCACCGAGATTATCGTTTGAAATGAGTACAAAACGTAAACGTGTTGTCCTTTCGCTAAGTGATAAACTCACTTTGCTCGAGATGTTCAAGTGAAATAACCAACATTGAACAGTGAAATACGTACAGTATGTAGGCCTATTGAAAAGAGCAACTGTATATACTGTATTCAATTTAACTCCTGTAATTTAATTTTTATGACGTATATTCTTGATACAGTTCGCTCACTTTCTGTTCACTACATTTATAATAACGTTGTCGATAAAATTCTGATTTTTTATGTATGGTGATGTTTTTTGCTTAATTCCCGAGGTATACCTGATTATCCGAATTTCTGCATATCCGAATTGGCCCGATCCCCAATTAATTCGGATAATTGGAGTTCTACTGTATATAGTATAAAAAGTGGGAAAGTAGCAGAATTATACTGCTGCCTAAAACGTTCACAAATTCTGTGAGCATTAAAAGTATAATTATGCTTGCCTATATTTAATAATGATTAACATTTGTTTCTACTCTCCATTATTAATTTACGTATTAGATTTTATTTTTTAATTTTCACGTATCTATGCATGATACGTGAAAATGCACGTGCATGATGCAGTGATTTTCATCGTAATCAATGCATTGTTTTATTTAATAACTCCCAAATGTAGCAATTTGTTAAAACATCTCGGTACAGATGTCGATTGCTCAAATATAACAGAATATAGAATGCAAAAATCTCTTTAAAAATAATTATATTGATCGGCGACATATTTAGTTAACAAAACATCACGCTAACAATTTCGATTGCCCAGTACGAGAATAGCTGCCTCGTCTAAACGAAACATTCCGCTAAAAAACATCTCGGTAAGTTCCTCTCGTTGCCGCGTCTAAACGAAATATTTCGCTAACAACATCTCGGTAAGAACATCTCGGCACGGAGCTCTCGTTGTCACGTCTAAACGAAACGTCTCTACTATTTAGCTCTAAAGATTCATCAACAGAGTAAAATGGGGTTGAAAGTAGCCATTCAAATAGTATTTTCTTAAATGAATTAAATGGAATGTCAAGAGCAGATTGTGGTAATTTTTTATACAGTTTAATTCCTATAATGACATGGCTAGACTGAGTTTTGGACATTCTTCGATAAGGTACATCAATTTTTGACTGATTTTGTTTGTAGTAGGAGTGAGTATTATTTCTTGAATTAAAACTACTCAGATTTTTAAAGATTTATAAAATTAAATCAAAAATGTATAAGTTGTAGACAGACAGAATCTTCAGATCTTTAAATAGAGATTTCCAGTGAGCTTTCCATGATGAGTTTGTGAGTATTCTAACAACTTTTTTCTGAATCAAAAGGATATTGTGCGTTTTAGATGAATTTCCACAAAAAATAAGCCCGTATCTGATAATTGATTGAAAAAATGCGTAGTATGAAGTGATGACATATTTTAATGGAACCACATTTAATAATCTCTTCAACAAAAAAGAAACCCGGGAGATTCTTCTTGTTACGAGATAAACGTGAGGGCCCCAGTTTAGAGTCAAATCAAGAGTTATCCCCAAGTACTTCACAATTACTGTTTTTTGATGAATACCAGGAGGCAGTTTTTTAACCCTTTGCGATCGGAATGCATATTTTCCGCTATTCCTCAGCGGTCGCGCGGCCAGCTCTACTGGCCGCCGCCATTAGCGCGCGGAAGTCGGATTTTTTTCCACAGCAGTTGTCCTTTGCGATCGGACGGCCAGCGGTGCTGGCCAACATGAAATCCAACGAACGCTCGGGCGTCCAGCAGGACTGGCCGACAACAATGATTTCGTTTGTAATATTCCAACTGTGGTATAATGCCTGTAGAGTGCTGCAACCTAGTGAGGAATTGTTAAACTAAACGATCAGCAGGCTTGCAACATTATATCGTCAGAATTGTGGTGTAAACAACTAAAATAAACACCTGTTTTTCTGGCCCAAGTGCTGTCATAATCATCATTGTTTTGGTTCAGTTTTATTTGATTTTAACTGTGTTTTGGTGATTTTCTCGAGAGAGTTGTGTTTATTTGTATTTTTAATTAAGTTTCAAGTTTTAATGTACATGATTATAAGAACACTTGTACGTTTACGTATAGGCCTACACTTATATTATAATTAGGCCTAAAATAAAATTGTTTTATCCCGTATAAACATTTATTAGTAAGAATGGGGTTATGTTTTTTTCCCCCCCGTATATTTAACTAAGTAATAATGAACAATCGTTAAAGATAAGACAAATTGAGAGATGTTTTATTAAAATTTAAATCCCCTATGCTAACATTGAAGGTTTTCAGTGAAAATAATTCCGAGCTGCAGGGAGCGAGCCGCCATGATAAATGCCGAGGTGACGCGTAGTGGGACGTGGCCAGTACAGCTGGCCGCCCGACCGTCGGAACCAAGTTAGTACGGAAAGAATTCCGACTGGCTGCCGACTGCGTTGTGGCCACTCGTGCTGGCCTTCCGATCGCAAAGGGTTAAAAGTAAAAATGACTGGTTGTGTTTTTGTATCGTTTAAAAATAAATTATTTGCATGGAACCAATTGGCTGCTTCTTCCAGAGTGGATTCAGCTACCTTTTTGAGCTCAAAAACATCTGAATTCCAAGAAAACTGTCATCTGCGTACATATATGTAAAGGCATTTAGGTTTGCAGGTAAATCGTTAATAGAAATAAGAAAAAGTAAGGGACCAAGAATCGACCCCTGAGGGATGCCACACGTAATCTCTGTACAGTAGAAATCCAATTATCCGAACCCCAATTATCCGAATATCCAATTATCCGAATCGATTTTGAGTGAAATAATAGAAATATAAAAATCAAGAAAATAACAGCGGGAGCGCGTGTAGCGATAATGCGCCGTGAGCGCTAAAATAAAAGCCTGCGCTGTTACCTTCCGGACGATATTTTCGCAGGGAACAATGAGTCTTACCCCTTTCCCGCCCTGCTCATCATCAGTCGCTACTGTTCTTTCACCAAGATTATCGTTCAAAATGAGTACAAAACGTAAACGTGTTGTCCGTTCGCTAAGTGATAAACTCACTTTGCTCGAGATGTTGAAGTGAAATAACCAACATTGAACAGTGAAATACGTACAGTATGTAGGCCTATTGAAAAGAGCAACTGTATATACTGTATTCAATTTAACTCGTGTAATTTAATTTTTATGACCTATATTCTTGATACAGTTTGCTCACTTTCTGTTCACTACATTTATAATAACTTTGTCGATAAAATTCTGATTTTTTATGTATGGTGATGTTTTTTGCTTAATTCCCGAGGTATACCTGATTATCCGAATTTCTGCATATCCGAATTGGCCCGATCCCCAATTAATTTGGATAATTGGAGTTCTACTGTAGTTCTGGACCAATCACCATTAACATAAACAGACTGACTTCGGTTTTGAAGATAGCTCACAAACAAATTCAGCTCACTCCCGCCAATCCCGTAAAACTTTAATTTTTCAAGAAGAATTCTATGAGATACACATTCAGATGCGCTTAGGTCACAAAATGTGGCCCAAGCAAAGGAGTTATTTTCAAAACTGGATAAAATTTGATTGACTATTGTATCAACTGCATCTATTGTAGATTTGCCTTTGCGGAACCCAAATTGGAAGTTACTAAACAATTTATTTTTTTCAAAATACTCATATACTTGGTGGAAGATGATGTATTCAAAAATCTTTGCAAGAACAGGGATTAACGAGATTGGGCGATAACTACTAGGATCCGAGCTATCCCCACTCTTATAAACAGGAATGACTTTACTCAGTTTTAGTTCATCAGGAAAGTAGCCCTGCTGCAAACACATTGAAAAACAAAAAGTTAGAGGTTCTAAATAAGTAAAAATAGTTGTCTTTGCAAAGCTATTTGACATGTCATATATATCAAAACTTTTGGAATTTTTCATGTTTTTATAATTGAAACACTTCCTCTGAAGAAATATTTCTCCACACAAAATTCATACATGTTTTGTTTTGATTTTGAATTAACTGAGCTGAATTATTTGAAGGTTTTGGTATACTGGAAAAAGTTTGTTTGATGGAATCCATGAAATAGTTATTTAAACATTGCAGTGAAATAGGACAGGAATTATTTTTTGATTCAATCTGACTTGAGTTTTTAATAAGATTCCATGCTGCCACACATTTATTGGAGGATTGTTCAATTTTTAGTGCATTGTGATTAAGTTTAGCATTTTTTAATTCTTTTTACTTTCTCCCCTTATACATAGTACATGGAGAAAGTATTGTTTTCGTAAAAATTTTCGAATTTGAGTTGTTAGTGGAAATATTCGTTTTGGTGCTCCCTGAACCCAAAAAAGTGGTTTTTACGAGATGTCTGTCTGTGTGTGTGTGTGTGTGTGTGTGTGTGTGTGTCCGTGTGTCCGTGTGTGTGTGTGTGTGTGTGTCTGTGTGGATGTATACAGAGCTAGAGCCCTAACCAATGGGCCGATTTTGATGAAATTTGGTATGTAGGTACTAATCCACGATATCTCCAGGCGTTTTTTTCATTTTTTTGAATTTTTGATTTTTAAGGGTAATTATCCCCCAAAAACCACCAAAAAACATGAAAAATCAAAATTTCTCAAAAACGGCTCTAACGATTTTGATTAAACTTTAGTCGTTTGTAGAAATTATGTTTTCAAACAAAATGACACCAACTGCATTCCTGTAAAAATTCAGGTTCAGAAATTACAGGACTTAAAACATCAAAAATTCAGTTTTTTGGATTTTTCATAAAAAGAAATAAATATAAATAAATATTACTATTCACCATTAAAAAGAGCTCAAAAAACTTAATAATTTAGTATTTTGAATTACTATTCTACGATTGCTGGTTTCGGAGAAAATTGAAATTTTCATTTTGCGGTAAACGCAGTACGTTGTCCAATGTTATTCTTATGGGGAATACAAAAATTATTATTTCTCCCTTATTTACTGATAAATTTAATTCAAACTTGATATGCTTGTCAAGTTAGCATTGACCAACAGAGGAAATTCGAAATATGGTGCCCCTTAATAACCCTGGGGGGGAATAGGGGGCATTTCCCCTCTTAAAACCACGAGTGTAGCAATGGATTCTGTCGTGCCTCCAAAGCAGGGATTTGGGTGAATGTTTTTAAAACAACTTGTTAACAAGATTTTCTGTACATTCGACCGTGCTTTGTATTCTATATTTAGTAAATAAAAAGTAATTTATTCATTAAAGTTGGGCTAAAAGGGAGAAAGTATGTGTCAGTTTCCTGATACCGTTTATTTATATTTTGATCGTAAAACAGGTAGTAATTTTTTGGCTGCATCAGACATACATTACTAATAGCTAATACATTCTGCACTTGGCCGGTTTTGGCCAAAAATATTTTTCATTTGGAGTTTCCTCAAACAAATTTATTTGTGAAGGTGGATATGTTTTTTGACTGGTACAATTGTATTTTCATGTATTGATTAACTGCTGTGAACATTAATTTCAATTTTGGAAAGGTGGCAGGGACAGATTGTTTAGTGTGGACTATGACTAGCGGGTTTCTGGGTTGTGTTAATCCAGGGTCCCGGAGGAGAAGGATTATCTTACAATACTGGTTTTGGGCGATTCATTTGCCGTCCGATTCAACAATTTTTTCTACTGCAACCCAGGATTATCTGGGAGTTTAAGTAATTAAATATTTCTGACTTGCAGCAGCACATCCCACTATGCAAGCCATACGATACGGCAGTACGTATTTAATCGATACGATATTTAAAGAGAATCGGGATATTCATAGTTCAACTACTATGCAATGCATCGCTCGGATATATCATATGATCGTGCGGCTCCAATCAGTGACGTTACATTGTCTGTTTTTGATTCTACCAACCATCCAATTGAGCCGTCTTTTGCTTGGTTTGTTTAGAAATATTATATAAAAAAATTAAAAACCCTATTACGCGATGCATCACCAGGCATTGTCTGTTAAATGCAAGTCTGCTACGAGCAAAATTATTGGAATAGTATATTTCGTTACTAGTCTGGAAAAGCGCTCTTTGCCAGTGCGAGATCGTGTCAACGTGCGAGACGAAGTCGAGCACGGAATTTAGATCAAGCACTGGCAAAGACCTTTTTGGACGAGTATTGAACGATACTTTTCGTCATACTACAAAAAAGTCATTTAATTACAAACCAAGAAATAATTTTACTCTAGAATCAAGGTTTATTTTACTCAAAAAACACATAGGCCTGATTATTATTTTACTATAGGCTATTTACATATTTTATGAAACAAAAACCATAAGCCTAGGCTACTTAGCTTTAAAAAGATTTCTTCGAAGCTATTTTTTATCAAAATTCAAATTGATATTTATGGTGCAATTTTCATTGTTACATTATTTTATAAATGACAAAAACACAATGCCATAATGTGCTTCACACGTGTAACATCAATGAGAGGTTAACTGTGGCCAATGATTTGACAACAATGAAAGTCAGCTGTTGCGTCGCGTTTGTAACTTCTAAAACTGATCGGAAAAGAACTGTACGGCAAAACTAGGCTTTCACCATAAGATTAACATGTAGCTAATTTTAGTGATCGGAAAAGAAGTGATTGGAAAAGACAACAAAGGAACATATGTTATTTTAAATGAAAACAGCAAGTTTCCAGCCGCATTTTAGTATCGAAAGTCATGTGTTCCCGCATAGTATGACGAAAAATTATTTCCAATGCAGGGTCCTTGACGAAAATACCTAACATAGATGAAAGTACTTAAGTACTAAATAAATATTAATTATTTGGTTGTAAGGGACTCCAAGTTGACTAACTGTGTTTCCAAATATGTTATTAAAAAAAATGTTTGTTTTAATACAACAAATTATGCCTACAGACCTTGAATCTCAGTCTATAAATTAATTTAGAAGTAAGTGCGTATTTTAGACATTGGTTGATTATACTGTACTAGCTGATTAATATTATTGTTATTATTATAGATATTAGTTGAATATGTTCAAGCTAATCAGGCTATTGTTGTAATTTTTGCTATTAAATTACTTTTCTTTTGGATTGCCAAAATTTGGAGTTTTCCAATAAGATGATTTATTTAAATAATTTTCGTACTTATTAGTTTTTTACAAGGGGCTTTATAATATGATTCCAATGGTTGCGGTAGGCGCATGAAAAATCGCTTTAGGCTTGCAGAAAGTTTTGGGATTTTACATATTCCGTTACAGAAAGAATGAAAACATTCTGTCTTGGGGCCTGGGGGTCCGCAGACCACCTTTCGGGAAGCACTGCTATTTTAGGCTGGTAATATGTGTCTCGGGGGTGTCCCTTAAAATCGTTTAAAATCGCCGTATCTCGGCCGATCAAATTTGTTTCGATCTTAGTTTAGGTAAAATCTTTGTTTTCAACGATAACATACTTTGAGACTTCCGCTGGCATGTTGGCCTTTAAATTGCGTTTTGGATATAAACTGTTGCGGTTTTTTTGGCCGATAAACTATGTTCACTTGTCGTTTACGGTTTAAAAGTTACAGCGAACATGAAATGTGGTAAAATTGCCATTTTTAATCCGAAAAACAGGTCAAATAGCTGATTTTGGTCCATGAATTCAATACAGTCGTCTTTTTAGGCCGATAACTCACACTTTGGTCTATAAAACGCGTTCGGCTATTTTGTCAGCTGATAAAATTATTGATATGAAGTTTTTAACAAATTTCCGGGGGTGGACTCCCAGACCCCCTACCCCGGGGGGGGGATTCCATAACCCCCCTAACCCCTGGCATTCCCCCCCCCCACCAGTGTGACTCCCTGGATCCGCCCCTCGTTCTGACAAGTCAGTGGGAACTACGTATAGGGAATATTGAACTCTCGTGCTAAAAGTTTCCTTTAGCTCGACCACACCCCAATGGCAAATGTACTTGCATGAAAATAAAATAGGTAACCAATTCAGTTATTCTTAATGAAATTATGGATAAGTTACTTAGTTATCTGGAATACGACTTCTGAGCATTTAAGAGGTTTCGGAAGCTTTTGGTCACGCCCAGAATGCAATGATGCATGAAAATATTTAACTATATATAGATTAATTTAAATATAGGCTAATTCCCATTTCATCCATGCGTGTAGCACGGTTTACCGAATGTACAGTGTGATAGTTATTAACTTGTAAAGAAATAATTGAATTTGAATACTTGCTTACAGATTTGTTAATATGAAGAATTGTTTGCGATGGTGCCTCGTACTAGAGACACATATACCTGTCGCCTAAAGCAAGTGTATTAATTTTGCTTGTTATGTTGCATTAAATCTATTTAACATAAGTTTTAACATCTGTTTTGGTTTTTGATTTTAGTGGCAGTGCAGAAGAAGTTTCCTGGATGAACTGGAGGGCGCTTTGAAAATAATAAAGTTAGCAATTTATGACATAAAATTTAATCAATTAAAACAACAGTAGAATGCAGTGTTTTTTTTATATTACTTTTCTATTCATATAAGGTATTCAATAAAATTTGTAATTTTATCAATAATTTGAGTTTTATTTAAGCTACTTCCTTTGCTAGTAAGTAAAGTAATACAATTTCATTAACTTGCTATACAAAATCACGTGAAAATGTTATAAAGTAGGCCTGATCACTTTAGTATTAATTTTTTATCAGGCAAATGAATTTAAACTTTATTACCTCTAAGAGACTGAATATTTCAATAGCAATTTATATTTCTAAAACAAGTGGGATGATCAGCGTTGGAGGGGAAGTTAACAATACTATCTGTCATAATAATATCCCTGCGGAAAACATTTGGCTACTCGGTATATTAAATATATTTTACTGGGTGAACGTATGGTAATAAGTTTTTATGGTGGTCTTTATAAACACGAGGATGGTATTCTAACCAAAATTGACAATATATCATTTATGTTTTTGAGTATTGTATTTTAAATTATGTCTTAACAAATAGGTACTAAATTATTACATTAGGTTTCTTGGTTTTTTTCAAATGGAATGGTCAACACAAGCCATTGAACTGTGTCACTATTGTAAGCAGTATATTTGGAACATTTGTTCTTGTAGACTTAGCTATTTTTTACTCTTAAAAAAGTTTATTTTCTTTTGCTGATTTAAAATTTATTTGCTGTTATTTAAATATTTGTTTGCCTATAAAACTAATGTTTAAACATATGGGTGCAGCAAACTCGTTAGGTTGAAGGTAAATTAAAATAATTTGTGTTAGGCCTAATCAATAAAGGCTGTCCCACACTTCTCGCAAATATGCTTGATCATTTGGCCTAACTACAAATGTTCGGTAGTCGCAAGAAGTGTGGGAGCTGCACGAAATATTTTGTATCAGTACACTATCGCCGAATGATTCTCTCGATGTTTGGAACGAGTCTTGCACCAAATCAACCAAATGTGTACAACAAACTAATCAAGTACACGCTCGCCCAATACCAATGCAATACCATGCTCGCCCATTCACTTCCGCTCGTCTCCTTTGATTTGTGCCAAAACCCGACAAAAACAGCACAGGTGAACACGAATTATGGTGAGGCGAACTATCCCGAACATTTGAGAACATTTAATCATTTGAGATGATTTAAGTTTTATTTAAGAAACAACAAATTAATGAGTGCTAAACTCTGTTAATTTTTTTTGGACCAAACTATATTTGAAATTAACCTTCGCACTGTAAAAAATAATCGTGTTAATTCGACCCAAATTTAATACCAAGATGTCCCAGTAAGACCTCACACACTCTTGTGTCGAAATAACACTCAGCTGCTTGTGTTGAAGTTCACCCACTTACCTGAGTTGGAAACCATCACAATTCCTTGTGTCACTCGGTAACACATATTTCTTCCGTGTTAAATGTTTAACACATTTTTGTGTGTGAAAAAAATTACTCTATGATTAAGCAACACAGAAATACTGTGTTAAAATACTTACCCAAATTTGTATTAATATAACCATTTTATTGTAAATAACACGCAGCATAATAAGTCAACACATAACATTTGTGTTATATTTGTTACACAAATTTGAGTGAAATATTAACCAAAATACCTGTCAGGTAAGTTTGTATTTTTTCTGTGTAAAGAAAAACAGTGAACAGCTTATTTCTTGTGCAAAATTAAATGTCTGTAATGGTATACATCACTTGAGAAAGGTTAAATCACCGGGAAATATTGCACAGACAAATTCAACTCGACATCACCTGTCCACCAACAATTTTATACACCAAGTTTCAGTAAAAATTTATATATCACATTAAGATGGGTCCAAATTTAAAACTTTATACTAATAAAGGTAACCCACCGTAAAGTTGCTTTTGAAACACTTATACTCTACATAGTTTAAAATTACACCAGATATTCGTCTTCACATTACAGGTTTGATCTTGAGTGACCAAAACAGTAAAAAAATATTTTTAAACTGTTAAACATAATCTTTAAACTGGACAAATTTTGAGGGGTTATTCAAATTTTATAGTTTGTTCATATATTTAATATATAATATTGCAAAAAATATTTCATCTGTAAATAAATTAAGCATTCCTATTAAGTTACGTTAAAAACGGTTAATTGAAAAAATTAACCTGGATTAAAAGTTATCACTTTTCACAACCGTACCAAAAGATACAATGAAATTTTCAAGATTCTAAATCACTGGATCTTCCAACTTTATATGTAAATAGGTATATTCAAAAATACTAAACATTTAAAGATAAAACACTTTATTGCACACATTGTTTAATGCAATGATTTTATCGTGAAGGCTTCAACGGCCCTTTAAATCTAACTCTAACAGGTACGGGGAGACACTTCTTCTGTTGCACAGGTCAAAAGATTTGGCTGGGGATCACTTGAACTCTGTCTTTTGTTGGTCCACGGCTGAAAGATATGGCTGAAGATCACTTGAACTGCTTACTAGCTCTTCCAGAATGGCCATTCTGAAAAATATTTTTCAATACTATATATCTGGTCAGCAATGATATACCAATAGTTATTGGGTACTTCATCAAGAGAAGCCCATAAAACTTTTGAGGGCAGTACATATACAAAGCAAGGACAACTAAAGGCATCCAGTGGCTGTGTCTCTTTTGGTTCAAGAGCCAGTGGCGTAACTGCTGGGCCCGCGAGCCGAGGTAAGCGCTCTGGCAGGCCCGCATTTTGGGATGAAATAGTTCAACTTAATTTTGATAAATGTTAATAACTTTAGCCATTCTGAATTAGTTATGCTGCTTTTCACTGTATAAGTCGTCTAAAAAAAAAAAAAAAACAGCAATGTTCATTTTGCCGCCCACACTTTAAACTTTTTTTTAGGTTACCGGTATACTTTTTCAAATATTCCAAAAAACATAATTGTTTTGGTGTAGTTCTTTTAGTCAAAGTATTACAAGGTATGACGTTTTAAGTTAAAATACTTACACTTAAAAATAAAAAAAAAGTTGCCCAACACGCTGGTCATCTCGAATTGATTCTTTGAAACTGTGCGATTATGCTACATGGGGGCTAAAAATAAGTTTGCGGGGGGGCCCAAAAAATCAGTTACGCCACTATCAAGAGCCAATGAAACTTTATTGCACACCATTAAAATAGCTAACAATTTAGCATTTTGAATAATTGCTATATGTCAATCGGTAACTGACATATTGAAAGTTCTAAATACAGTATGTGAATCTTATGGAGAACTAGCTGATGTACCCGTTCTTCGCACAGGTGTTTTCTTTACCCAATATATAGTCAATGCAATCTGCAATTAAGTTAGCATGAAACAGCTGTTCTTGCTTCTGCTCTTTAAAGCTGTCAAATGGAAGTATCCACAGCTGTTCGCATTACAGTTTCTGAATGTTTACTTTCTTCTGAAATGTAAACATTGAAACTTAGGACGTTCACGGGGCTTAGCCCCGAGGGGATTTTAAGGAAGTGAATAGGCCTATATGTTGCATGGGTTCAAGATCTACCTTTATGTAAAATTTCAGCCCAGTCAGTTCAGTAGTTTTTGTGTTCACCCAGAACATCAGACAGACAGACAAAAACCATCTCTTCTTTATAATATTATAACAAACTAGCAAATCCAGCTGCTCACAAATTCAAGCAAATACGGTTGTGACTTTAAATTGTGTTGCCATTCCAAAAGTTAGCCTGAAGCAGCTGATCTTTCTTCTGTACTGTGTTTTGTTACCTTCAACAGCTATCAAATTCTCAATTTCAATGATTACTGTTCTTCCATAAGATCAGTGTCTCCAGTTGTACGATTATTATCGTTTTGTACGATAATTCAGCCCGTTGTACCATGTACGATAGGTCACGTACGATACGGTAAATTGTATAATAATTTGGGATCAGCCTAAACTATACATGATTATGACCTACTAATTAATTGAATGATTACTAATGATGAACTAATTACTGACTACTTCATGAATTAAATTCTAAAAATACATAAATAGGCTCTCAGAACATATTTTAAAAGTACTAAATACAATTTTTTGTTGGATTCTTTGCCATTTATTTTTATAAATACCCTACATAGGCTTTGTAAAATATCGTGAGTTTTGTTAAGCATTTGTTTATTTATTCGAACCTTTATTTCGTTTGGAAATTTACAGCTGTTCTACTTAAAAAAATTGAATGTTTGTCTATTTTAACGTTTGAGTGTAAGTTTTAGGTGTCTTTGCAAACGTGCAATAATTTTACCTACAATACAATAATATTTAACTACTTGTATGGTATTTGTCCCTGGCCGAACTGGAGACACTGCATAAGATTAACATTGCAACTTTGAAGGCCTTTGGGGCCTGAGGGCCGATGTAGATTTTAATGATTTTCTGCAGACCTACGCATTGAGACATTTCCGCATAGATACTTCAATCATAACAATCGGTACAGTGGATCCTGATATCTCAGCGTGACACAAAATCTGCTTGTGTATTAAATATTAGGTTTGCTGCAGCAAGGGTATTTTTGTTTGGCTACTTAGCTTGCCGGCAAACTAAATATCCCCTGACACTGTAATAGGCCTGGAAAAAGGGTTTATAATTTAAATCTTAAGATAGGAGGGAGGCACCTCACTGTCGGTAGCGTATGTTAGATGGGGTTAGATGGGGACTGTAACTTTCTTTTTTTTTATTCGGATTGTTATATTGGATTTTACCTTGTAGAACTGCCACTCCCACTCTCACTCTGTCCAGTTTTCTTTCTACTTGCTGTTGGAGGTAAGTAGGTGAACCGTTGAAATCATTGAATTTCTCGTCTGGTTCCATTCTATAAATAAAAGTTACAAATTACCTTTTCTGAACTAAAATACCTAAACGTTTAAACGGGTGCAGTTCCGGATCTGGGCTACCATACTATCGAATGAAAATATCAAAAGTTTTAACAGTTGATATATCGATTACTCTTATTCTTCAAATTTTCTGTCGATGTAGCTCTCTACAAAACGACATCCAATCAGCGATAGTTTTCCTGCTGGTTTTAGATGTTGATGTGCTTGTTTTTCTTATTAAAAAATCATAATTTACAACATGTATACAAAAAATTAAACTAAAGTTAGAATGTTAATCAATCCAAACTTGGCATTTTCGAAAAAAGTGTTTTCTAAAGCGTTCTTTCTTACATCGTGTTCGTCATTGACCTTTTTTTTGCATCAAAATTTGACCGAATTTTCACCACGTATTAGTGTTTTTTGTTTTGCCTCCACACACATCACAATTTGGATTATTAGGTACCTATTAGTTCTTTGTCTTGAAGAAAACTAACACATTTTTCTATTGGATTAAACACATGTTTACAGAAACATGTAAAATTCACAAACTCACAATCACTTTCTACTTCTATTTTTATTTACTTTATTTTAAAATGTAAATAAACAATTTTAATTAAAAATGTTTAAAAACATCTGATTATTAAAAATAGAATACAGTTTAATTATTCGATATATATATCGATTGTTAAAACTTCGATATTTTCATGCGATATTTGAATGTCACAAAATTAATGTTCTCCTGTAAGTTAATTTGAAAGTTTCCACCACCCTACGTATGTAAAAGAATTCTCCCACCTTTATGCTGTGTGTATTCCGTAATGGGTAATGTTAACAGTTTGACTAACATCAATATTTTCTCTATCTTATGTTAAGCAAATATTCGTTTGCTAGCGATATCGCAATATGGCGATAAGTCTTGCCATCAACAATTTTACTCACTGTCATTGTGTATTGCGAGTTGCAAGTTGCGTATCAGCAAGTATACTTTCTGGCATGGTTGGTTGGTCAGGTTGACAAGGGGCTTAATAGGTTAAGGAGCTACGGAGGTACGGTAGGCCTACTCAGAACAGTACAGTCGGCACGACTCTTATTCGATAAATTGAGGTTAGGTGAGATGTAAACTACTCTCAAAGCGAGGTGTTAATATGACAGAAGTTTAGTTATGTTATGTTATTGTTGATAATAAAAAGTTGGCATCACTCACGTCTTCATATATGTGGAGGCGGACCGGAAACTACTTTATTTAAGCCCTGAATTGTTTACTTGAGCTAACAATAAAATTAAGTAGGTATTTGATTACAGGGTTCTTATGGAGTATACATGACCCCAACTATATTGAGTTAAATTTGCATTTTTCTTAAAGATATTTACCTCTAGAATCCAGAAATAACATTTATTTTGCACGGGAACCATTATTAATTATAGAAAATATTACTTAAAATTATTATTTTCGATGCAAGCAGACAATACTTACAAACCACAGATTAGAACACAACTTTCAATGTTTCTAGTTTCTACAGACTATCAGGAAAACGTCCATAGAGTATATAATATATATAAATGAAATGTCGTAGATAATATGTATCTAATAAAAAGTTATGTTTTGTGCTTTATTTACCCCTTACCCATTATAAGTGACTAAGTGTTGAGAGGTGAGTGAGCAAAGTGAACAAGCTCATTCTGAAAGTAAATGAGCGTAGCGAACTAAGTCACCATGGAGGCAAGTGAGCGCGATGGTTAGTAAAAAACACTACATCTTCGTAGGGTACGTGACAGCAAACGAGGTCACCATGGAGGCAAGTGAGCGCGGAGCGCGTAAGCTCATCCTGTTGCAGCTTATATTTTTATTGGGGGTCAGAGGAAGTGAGATCTTTTACCCGAGACCAGAAAGCCTACTTAGCCAGCTTTGATTTAATCTAAATAACTGTAATGAACTAACTAAGATCCTTCCAAAAACTGATATATACTAAATCTGCATCTGAGGTTATTGCAATATTGATCTAAGCATGGTAACTAATCCTTAAGGTAAATGAATGTATAGAAATACTGCAAGCTAATCAAAAACTATGGATAATCTTCTGGGGAGTCTGATTAATTTGGTCTAAACGTGCTGAAAATTCAACCTGTTGCAAAGTGTTCGGGCCAGGCCCGAACACTACTATTTGTTCCTACATTCCTGTATCGGGGCGAACCTTATGGGTTTCCCCTTAATAAGCTGTTTAGCCAGCCATTCTGTCTCTAAATTACCCTATACTTAAATGAAAACTTATCGGTTGTGCGAATTGGTTGCAGAGATGAGGTTCAACACGTCCGTCCTTTCTGACGCCGGCAGTAGGAAGGGGGAGAGGACGCCGCTAAGCCAGATTTCGTTGACAAGACGGAAAAAAGTTGTTCGCTCTGTCAACGGCGCGACAGGCGAAGTGCTCCAGGCAGTGGCTGCGCGACGGAGTTTGCGCGCACTATATAAAATAGGGTGACGCTAAGCGTCACAACCACCCCCCTTACGGCAAAAGAAAAGAAAAGAATCAGTTTTGCTGAAGGTGTGAGGTTGTTGAGTGTTTTGAGTGGTTTTTGTTCGAGTTGCCTCCCTCTATCGTGCTCTGGGTCCCGAGATGTCATGGTCCCGGTTTTAACTCAAGGGAAGCCGAGAACAGATGAGGAAAGGCGAAAACCCCTGACCAGTCCGGCTTCGACTTGGAACCTCGTTCGCAACGTTTGTTTGGGGAAAAAGCTGATTGTTTTGGTTGACCAACCACGGCAGGGATCGGGATCCACCCCCCCTCGCGAATAGAGGAAGGTATGTTGGGTGCGACAGCTAAATTAACCTAACCTAGCAAACTTGTGACTACTGTGATCTTGGCTCAGCTGAAACAGAAAGTCGGAAAGCGACAGTAAAAGGGACGGACAACTGCACGCACAAAAACATGTTTTTTTTTTTTTTTTTTTTTTTTTTATAAGTTGAAAATCGCACAGAGTTGGAGAAGATAACGTGGTCTTTGGTGATGTTTTTTGTTTGGGGGGTGTCCGAGAGGAGGTCTTGCTCAGGCATCGACTTGGCTGGTTCCCCGCTGACAGGTGATGGAGAAAACTGGAACAGCCGAGGATTGCAGGCAGCAGGGTGAGATGTGCTCCCAGCAGGTCCTGATCACCGCGTTGCTGTTGGTGTGGACAAAGCTGAGGCTCTGCTGGATCTGCC
Organism: Allygus modestus; assembly: GCA_963675035.1. Classification (NCBI taxonomy): domain Eukaryota; kingdom Metazoa; phylum Arthropoda; class Insecta; order Hemiptera; family Cicadellidae; genus Allygus; species Allygus modestus. The sequence goes on along the minus strand of OY776112.1, from coordinate 229,953,238 downwards.
TTTGAAGATGTTGCCATCCTCTCGGAACTTGGTGTCGGAATATCACTTCTGTCACTTGGAGCTGATGATGTGAACTTGCGGTTGAGAAAATGTCTATTTTACTGTCCAAGTAACTGACACTGTCCAAATAAAGCACTGGTAACTGATATTGCTTGAGATCACTTTATTATTCTGTCTTTAAATAATATCATTTGGTTGCCGGTTGTACTGTTTAATGTAAATTTTTGATTGTGCAGTTGTCATGGTGTTATTTTAATAGTTGGGGGTATTAACTGTATTGATCGGTGATGATTGCTAAACAAAAAATCTTTTTAAAGGTGAACTGCCGTGGTGAAGGTGATGAAAGGTTGATCGCAAAGCGGCGGTCCGATAACTGACGGGTTGGTCTTTTCCTAACTGGGGTACCGTGGGATTGTCCCATGTTTGGCGCCGGGTTACCAAGGCCAGACTGGTGAGGTCCGCGGAAACTGTTTCTGAAGTGAGTGAGAGTTGTGGAGTTTGGAAGGATCTGCAAAACTGTTGAAAACCCTTTTTTGATATTTTTTTGCTTCGCATGCAGAAAAAAAATTGCGCTCGCAATTACGCTATGATGAGCGGTAATTTCAGGTGAGGATAGGTGCTTGTGGACTGTTTGGGGGAAAAAATCTTCCTAGTGCCCGGTTCTTGCTTGATTGAGAAAAATCCTGCCCCTACTCGTTCTTACAATCGACGTTTGTCTTGGTATACCTATTACAACATGAAAATCTTTAACTTAACTACCTTCTGATCTTCTCTAGACTGTTCCTAAACCTAACTACTACTACTTTAGTGACTAATTAAGCCAAGAAGTGTGAAAAGAGCAAAGGGAGAGAAATAGGAAAGAATAGTAAAAGAGTTTGTCTTCCAAACACTCGACTAGTACAAAGGTCGCCACAGAAGGTGCCACCACTGAGCCTCTTCCTGCGATGGTGAAAAAATGAATAAAACAAAAAAAAAGGTAACCACGCTCTGCTACCATATGCAGCTTATATTTTTATTGGGGGTCAGAGGAAGTGAGATCTTTTACCCGAGACCAGAAAGCCTACTTAGCCAGCTTTGATTTAATCTAAATAACTGTAATGAACTAACTAAGATCCTTCCAAAAACTGATATATACTAAATCTGCATCTGAGGTTATTGCAATATTGATCTAAGCATGGTAACTAATCCTTAAGGTAAATGAATGTATAGAAATACTGCAAGCTAATCAAAAACTATGGATAATCTTCTGGGGAGTCTGATTAATTTGGTCTAAACGTGCTGAAAATTCAACCTGTTGCAAAGTGTTCGGGCCAGGCCCGAACACTACTATTTGTTCCTACATTCCTGTATCGGGGCGAACCTTATGGGTTTCCCCTTAATAAGCTGTTTAGCCAGCCATTCTGTCTCTAAATTACCCTATACTTAAATGAAAACTTATCGGTTGTGCGAATTGGTTGCAGAGATGAGGTTCAACACGTCCGTCCTTTCTGACGCCGGCAGTAGGAAGGGGGAGAGGACGCCGCTAAGCCAGATTTCGTTGACAAGACGGAAAAAAGTTGTTCGCTCTGTCAACGGCGCGACAGGCGAAGTGCTCCAGGCAGTGGCTGCGCGACGGAGTTTGCGCGCACTATATAAAATAGGGTGACGCTAAGCGTCACACTGTAGGAAGTGAGCTGGCGAAGAAGCTTGATCCGAAAATGAATGGTTAATAAAAAACGCTACATCTTCGTACGGTATGTGACATTAAAGCGTACACTTAGTACTGGCATGGTTTGTTGGTGGGCTTGCCACGGGTGCTTATTAGGTTAACTAGCTTGGGTTAGGTTAAGTGCCACCGTACCTGGATGGCAAAACGAACAAAAACAAACCACACCTAACCTAACCCAACGCTAGTTAACCTAATAAGTACCCGTGGCAAGCCCACCAACCAACAATCCGAATATAAGTATACTTTGGTACCTATTATACTCCTAATTAGGTTAGGTTAGGTAATACAGGTGCAGTCGAGCAATATTCAAGGGTTCGAGTTGGCAAACCTGCTCCAAGTAGAAAAATCAGCTCCGAAGCAGAAAAAATAACAAAATGGACGTTAACACCGTTTATTTAATTTCGTACTGTTAATTTTCATCTTAAAAGTTGTTATTTACTGACGTATAGTTATTTTAAGAACATATTATGATTATCTCTAGTGGATGATGATTGATCAAACGGTATTTATGTGTTTTCTTTATTAACAAGTTCTTAGATTGGAAATCTCTTGCAGACAGTTCCATGTTGCAATTTGAACGTTCCTCCCCTCAAACCACTAGTCAGCAGAAGAAATTGGAACCGTCCAAGTTTTTTTTACTATTTTCACCATTAAAACGGTCTTTCCGCAGAAAAAGAATACTTTTATCGTGTTTTTCAGGTCAAAATCTATAAGAAAAGTGTAAATTTACCTCGATTTTGTTGGGGTCATGTATACTCCATCATTACCTACAGGTTCTTATCCTCTAATCAATAGATTGCCAAGCATACATAGCGTAATCCATCTTACGTTTAAGAAAGGTTATCTGAATTTCAAAGTAGGTACGCCTAGCTCACAAACTTAACTTGTCTATAGTAAACTCACTAAAGCTGGAGCAGTCAAAATACTAGAGGAGTTATAACATGTTTGTATAAAATTAGCAAATTAAGTTCTCAGACCCCTTCAAAGTTTTAATGTAAGGAGTACAAAAGTGAGATTTAACCTCGAGTCGTACAGGCTTTGGAGAGTAGGCTAGGCCTGTAATCGGTAATTATGGAGTATACATGACCCCAACAAAATCGAGCCAAGTTAAGTTTGTGAGCTAGGCATACCTACTTTGAAATTCAGATAACCTTACTTGAACGTAAGATGGATTACACTATGTATGCATGGCAATCTATTGAGTAGAGGATAAGTAGGCAAAATTGACAAGGCCTAAGTTATTTTGTCAAACAAAATTGTTTTTCCTAGGATGTCCTTCTAACATCAATCACCCTAATAACTCAAGCACGCCGCTTCCTTCACGGAGTTGTAGGGGTTACTTACAGCCTACAATAACACTGATCACTACCTTTACAGCTAAATCTTCACTTACCTTATCACCCATCTTGACGACATGTAGTAACAGTAGTATTTGGCTACTGCATTGCAGTTCCACATTCGCAATTTAAAACTCAAAGAACGTAAACTGACAAACTAACAAAAATAATGCTGCCGGGTGTCGTCTGTCGCTGTCAAGGAGTTCTATTGGTATTACTGGAGGTAACACTGATGAACAAAACTACGAGCCGTTCTTTCCAAATTTTGGTGAGGCAAAGAACTACTCGCTGAAATCGAACTAGTTGGCAAAGTAACTCAAACAAATACCTACTAATGATTTTAACATTAATAAACTTGTATTCGTTTGTTTGCTCATGATTTATCATATTTCACGGCAAGATTAGATGCATAAATAGAGTGAAAAAATGAATTTGCTCCAACTTGTATTACTTTTACTCCAGTGATTTTCACACGAGTAGAATCACTTATAGGAGTAAACAACGAATCATGATAGTTCAAAGAACGATAAATTTGCCTCACCAGTGTACCAACAGTAGGATTTATTCATAATTATTCTCAGTAATAAGTTGATAATTTCATTCATCTGCAACTGCAACTACATTAAAAAATGTACTTCTACTTCTACTTTTTAGGTGGAAATATTTGTTCATGGATCCTTTTTGAAAGAGTTTTTCTGCCAATTTAAATACATATCATAGTGTTAAAAACCTAATCTTGAGTTGCTTTATTAGTTTATTACATACCCGAAGCCCTACCCAAACTTAGACTAAATGTAATAGTACTAATAGTGTAATACAGATTTTTATCTTTCACCGTTGATCATTTGTGCTATTTAAATAATTGTTTTGTATTTTTAATAAACAAAATTGTATTCATTTACTATAACTACCGTCAACATATACAAAATTACACTTAATCGCATATTTTTCCTGGCTTTTTGTGAATTACGGCCAATCCCGGGTGCAACCAAGGGCGGTTCCAGAGAAGGGGCCATGGGGGCCATGGCCCCCCCGAGATTTTGGAAAATATATTTTTTTCTAACTGAAATTAAGAGGACTAATACAACTTTTATGAACTAGCGATCATTTCCTATGAAAACAAACCATCAAAACAGCATTTTGCAAGCAACAAAGTATTTAGCCAGCTCTCAATGCCAGAACTCAATCGTATCAGAACCACTAATGTATTGACAAAGATGATTGGAAACACTGGCAGTGGCTATTCCTCCATCTTGAAATTCTCCTCTCTCTCTCGCCCGTCGCGACCCTTTCGTCACAGAAACACGGACTAGGCCTTTGCGCATGCGCCAAAAATGAACGACTCTTGTTCCTTTGATTCTGTTCTATAAGTCAGATTACTTATTCGTGAATGATTTGAGCTCGAACTGGACCCATAATAATGCAACACCAACCAACTCTCAACTCAATACAGTAGTACCATTTCCTCGCATTTTTTGTGCACCACAGATGCATACAAAAATTTAGGAAGTTATTAAACGAAAGTATAATTATTTTGTTCGTTTAGCCTCAATTTTTATTTTATAGAGAACACTGATTGATGACTTATTTTAAATTTATTTGGCAGTAAATAGGCCTATGTCTTTCAAAACATGAATCTGTATGTCTATGCCATTTTAATAATAGTTATATTTTGATATTTTGTAACCTGTTGATAAGCAAGAAATATTTATTAGTTGTCAAGCATTGCAACATGCACTGGACATTGTAAAATAACTGCAGGTTCACGTAATAAGTGCTCATTCTTCACGTAAGAGGATGAACAAAGATTTGATTTACAAATAATATCCTACAATACATATTTTACTTACAATATAATCCAAGTAAAAGTGATTACAAATGTTATACATTCATTGCAATTACAATTTGTTATAACATGGTCAGAGTGGCATAAGAGTACCGATGACTCCAATGTTTGATCACAATTAAAATGTTGTCAACGGTAACAGAGTCATATTCTGTTAGCGATTTCAAAGGACTGCCAAAGAGAATATATAAAATGAATAAGCGCAAAACTGAACAAAATATTTAAATAATACAAAGAGATTTGTACCGAATCCCGCTGAAATGAAAACAAAATTTCCTACGTTAAACTACTTAGACAAACACTGGCAAAAATAAATGTTGTTATTTATGATGTAACTCATCGTTTGCGAAATAAACCTAATAAAGAACCTAATAATATATGCTCTCCTGATACTTGATAGACAACACCAAAATTTATATAAAGGACCAGAATTTATATTATTAATGATGATACAACGGAGGGTCGTAAAAAGGTGGTTACAATATTTTCTTAAGTAAAGTTTTGCGAGGAATATGCGATGGTTCACTCAGATTTTTAATCGGACATACAGTAAAGGAGTTATATTATTTTACCAATTTCAAAGGGCCTCCATACGGAAACGGTGTAAGTGGATTGGCCAGTTAACGAATTTGGCCTAAAAATCAAAGCAAAGAATTTGTGTGCCAAATTTATAACTGTAATATACTAAAGCGTTCTTGAGTTATGCGACCAAAACACAAACAAATTGGAATGAAATTTGTTGTTGAGTACAGTATATGGACTCACTTCGTTCATCCAATTAATTTTAAGGCCTAAACCACACAGCAATTATCATACCAGGTTTCACATGACTATAAAACAAGGTTTCGGAACGCTCGTACATCGACACAATAGAACCTAACCCTCCTCCTCCCAGGAAATTTGTCACGTGATTGTTAAATTGATTTTACAGATGGAAACTTGTTATTTTCCATCTTTATGCATCTCCGAACTTCAAACAACAATTTTTATTTACAACTTGTTTTGTACTGTACCTGCACTCTTTCTTTGCCTTCTAAGGAAGCGATTAGTGAGTGAGTGAGTAGTTAGATCTTGAACTGAACAAGTCGTTATTTTACTTGTAGAACACAAACAAAAGAACAAAAGCTGTTCATTTCTGGCGCATGCGCATAGGCCTAGTCCTTGTTCCTGCATCGAAAGGGTCGCCTCCCGCCACTCGCCAGTCTGTACTCCACTCACAGTATAGGTGCGAAATGGTTGGTAAAATGGTTTTTAGGCTTAACCTTCTCAACATTAAAGAAGAGTTAAGACTTGGGTAAGGGCAAGAATGGGAGAAACACGGCTCACGGGTCTTTGCTTGCTTCTCGTTCACAGAGCCCTTGAGTGAACACGGATATCAAATCATTTAAAGATTTGCGAAAAAGGGTGCCAGACGACTTGACTTTGTTTTATAAAGACGTATAGACACAATTTGGCAGTTCTTACAGTTTAACAGTTATTTTATTGTAAGCTATATTAACAAAACTTGTTTCTTCAACAATATTTTTTCTTTCAAGAATCCAGTTTACAATTAATAACATTATAATATTACAACTTCTTAGTTTCATTTATTGCCTTACTGCTTAGGCCTCATGCAAACTTTTATATTCGATTCATATAAATAATAATATGCTATACTTTTTAAATAGTATATTATGATGTTTTATATTTGCTTCATAAAATATAAAATAATTCCAAGGGTAGGCCAATGGGCTTCTCCTTACTTTGGGTTCTGCTCTCAATAAAATTTGAATATCAATTACAGCAGTAATTATTGCATTTTTCAATGAGCTCTTTAACACCATCCTTGCAGACTCTTAAGACCGAAAGTAACTTTAACCTTAAGCAAAATGGCCCCTCCTGAAAATCAGTCCTGGAACCGCCCTTGGGTGCAACGCACATTAATTACCCACAATTCCACACAAAATTACCGTGTTTAAAATATATTTTAGAAGACCAACACGCTTTCGTGTCACAAATGCCAAATTGACACAGCATAGTTTTACCACGAATGCGAATTGGTTACTCAAGCCTCTAGTAAACCAATTTCAGTGTCTATTTTCACACAATCAGTTTAACCAACATCTTTGTGTTTAAAATACCCCAGCATTTTTTTACAGTGCAATATGTTTTGCAAATAACAATGTTCAAAGCAAACAATGAAATTAGTTGTCCATACACAAATTAGATTGTTTAGTTTATTATATTTTTGGTAGTTTCAACAATTATTCATTTTTCTCTGTGAACCGTACGTGTCACCTTGACACTGCTCACTGCTCTCTAAATGTTTTAAGCCAAGTACGCAGTTAATATTTGGGTAGTATCAACCCAATGCTGGTTTAAAACTGTATAACTGTGATATACACTGCTGTATCAAGAAAATTTAAGTTTTATAAAGATGGCGGTTTGACAGTTTCCCCAGTATCTACTTGAAGAGAGACATTTAGAAGTATCATCTAAATATGGGATTTCTTAAATTTATTATACGATTAAACATGGCGGATCTCTGGGGAATTCTATATCAGCTTGATGTGGTAACCTGTAAGAGTATCAGCTTTTCTTTAAAATCTGTTATAAGTGAAAAAATACTAGTGTATACAACTATATATCAATCTGAAATTTTATAAAACACATTAATAAATCATTTTCAGTGACTTAGTCTTTGAACTGAACGAATATATACAGTAACAAGTTGGACCACAAGGGATGGACTACTCATAAAACCAACTGTAAGAGTGATTTTATGTAAATATATATATATATATTCTAATATATATATATTCTAATCCAGCTATCTATCAGGCGTCATTTTAAACTACCACCCTGCGGCGTCATGCCTTAATCGGCATGTATATTAATATTTTATTAAAGTATATTACATTTAAGCTCTCTAGTAACAAATTGCTGACGTCAGATTCTTAAAATTCCAAAAAATAAGATTTTAACTACTCCCCTAACAATCTGAACTCATTTAAAACAAGTTACTTTACAAACTTGGGAAGAGCTCGTTGGGAAGAGCTCAGCGTAAAATGACATCGCTGTTCACATTTTTAAAATCATCTAATTTGTGAGAAGATTATATTAGTCTGTAAGATTAAAATTGGAACAGGGCACATTTGATTTGTAATTAAAACACTGAATAGAGTAAATACTAAACTTAATACTTTAAATAAAATAATAAAATATACTTTAATATACTTTAATAAAATATTAATATACATGCCGATTAAGGCATGACGCCGCAGGGTGGTAGTTTAAAATGACGCCTGATAGCTGGATTAGAATATATATATATATATATATATATATATATATATATATATATATATATATATATATATATATATATATATATATATATATATTCTAATCCAGCTATCAGGCGTCATTTTAAACTACCACCCTGCGGCGTCATGCCTTAATCGGCATGTATATTAATATTTTATTAAAGTATATTAAAGTATATTTTATTATTTTATTTAAAGTATTAAGTTTATTATTTATTAAAGTATATTTTATTAAAGTATAAGTTTAAAATGACGCCTGATAGATAGCTGGATTAGAATATATATATATATATATATATATATATATATATATTCTAATCCAGCTATCTATCAGGCGTCATTTTAAACTACCACCCTGCGGCGTCATGCCTTAATCGGCATGTATATTAATATTTTATTAAAGTATATTACATTTAAGCTCTCTAGTAACAAATTGCTGACGTCAGATTCTTAAAATTCCAAAAAATAAGATTTTAACTACTTCCCTAACAATCTGAACTCATTTGAAACAAGTTACTTTACAGCGTCACTCGTATATTTCTATCTAGTCTAGTTCCACTGAGGCGTCGTGCTGTATTTTTTCTTTCTGGAATGCATACCTTATGGCATCATGCAGTGTTGCCAGATTGAAAACTTCGACACAGAGGTTTGATTGAGATTGCAAGGCTCTGCTAATGCTTGAGTTTTGGAATTCTGTCAATCATCCGTTTTAGAAAGGCATAGGTTTAAATTAATAAACTAAAATTGAATTACGTCATTGTAATTAGAGTCAAGAAGTATATATAGCCTACACTCAACCAAACGTGATTCAATAAACATGTATTATATACTAACGATAACTGTGTACCCGTCCTTCGCGCAGATTGACGACTTTGTGACCGTTAGCAGAGAAATTACATCTTCTAAATATAACCTTAAAAAAACCAATTACGAGAATAAATCGATTAAAAATATTTACAATCTGCTGGAATGTGGCGCAACAAGAAAATCAGTTTTATTCTAATTCATATTAATTTAAAAATACCGTGACGCTAATTTAACGTGCTAGTGGTTATTTTGTGAGCAGGACTTCTTCAGTTTTAACCGATGTTAATGTTTTCGGTGTCGTTGGGAAGAGCTCAGCGTAAAATCACATCGCTGTTCACATTTTTAAAATCATCTAATTTGTGAGAAGATTATATTAGTCTGTAAGATTAAAATTGGAACAGGGCACATTTGATTTGTAATTAAAACACTGAATAGAGTAAACACAATTTATCAGCAAGATCATTTATGTTCTTACTCAAACGGTAACCCAACATTTATATTGTGTTGTAATAAGTCCCTGCGGTTCAATAACTAGTAAAATACAAGTAAAAAACGGGCAGAGCCATCGTACTGTAGACTACGGTTAGTAGCCTAGACAAGTAATGTGGTCTATTCACTATCGCCATCGACCCTTGGGTAGCGTAACTTCGCAGCGGCGCGGCGCGTGACTCTTCAATTGACTGTACAATATAAATATCTATTATCGTTAAATGCTTTCCACACATTCTACTATTAAGTCTCGTGACTCTTCTAATGGGTTAAAATAAACGTGTTGTCCGTGATTTAAAAGTTATATGAAATTAAGAATGTTATGTTCCAACCAAATCTGAAATTAGCTGTTTTTCTTCTTAACATGTCTTTACGGGTTGAATAAATTACTTTTAAAATATAAATAAGTTCAACAAAGATGGATAAATTATATTAAAATCGCCTCAGCCATGGAAGTATAAGGTCAATGATTTTTTACAAACCTGCAGGATGTATTTCACTTTAAGACGTGAAATACAACGAGAAGTACGTCGTTGAATTCATATTTTGATCTTGATTAGAATGGTTTGCATAACTAATTTAATAGATTTTTATATTGGTAAGACAATATAATATAATAACCTGAAAATACTTTTAAGTTAAATTCATAAATGAATGCAATCTGGCCTCATAGAGTCACGTGAGCTAAAGTTTATGGAAACACGTTAGATATCGTAGATCGTAGGTAGAAGTTTCAACCTCGAGCCTAATTAACAATCCCGGGATTTAGGGATTGTCCGATGTCAATCTCCGTCCGATTCCAAACAGTGCGATGGCCTGTCCTAGGATTTCCTAATTCTGGCGATGCGTAGGACCGTGCAGTTGCGATTCTTGGCGTACACAAATACAATGTCCATAGATCTACAGGATAGTAGTGTGCATTTGGGGCTGCTGGGGCGGAAGTGACGTCACATCCGGTGAGTGACCGGATGCGCTGAGTGAAAAAATACGTCATCTGAGGCTGAGCCAGTGACGTAGGCGGTTTTGTGACGAAATGAGTAAAAGTTCAAAGTTCAAGGTCACGGTGAAGTTTTTTTAAAAAAATCTACCTCGCACTCGTAAAACGATTGTGATTCGATAGTTAATCGATAATAAATATCGAATGAAAATTATCGAATGAAACAATCGAATGATACGAGTGCGAGGTAGTACTATTACAAATATTACTTTATTTACAATAATTCATGTTTACAATAGTTCCTCGTTGTTCGTTGTCATCGATGTTGTTGATCCGGACGAGTTGCGGCCATCACTTCGCTTTCTGAAGAAAGACGGTAGATACTTCGATCCCTGCGCAGAGTCCATGTTGTGTTTTTGACACCTATCTGTTCTGTTAGGTGTTTGCATTTCATTGCTGTCAGGAGGAAAGAATACGTGACGGCAATGAAATAGAAACATCTATCAGACCTTGAGTGAAATGATATTGTTATTTTGTGAAGAGCGTCTCGGAGAGCTCGATGTTCACCGGTCGAGAGCCGGAGGTGTACTGACTATTCGCTAGCTAGCGTTCTGGTATCAAACAAAATGGTGGGGGTAAAAGTGTAGTAGAACAAAGCAGATGGTGGACAGCAGATGGGCGGCGGCAGGTGGCAGGCGGCAGGTGGCAAGTGTGCGGCAGATGGTAGTCCCCCACTACACCAGTCCCCCACTACACCAGTCTCCCCACCAAGTTTTACATCGCACAATAACTAGTTTACATGTGTTAGTTAGGGTTTAGCTCTTAGACTGTCAAGACCTTACCTCCGTAACTAAAAACCTCAATAATGTTTGCGCTTCAACGCTGTATAAGTATAACAGCTACTATGATCTAAACCGGTGCATGTATTCATATGGTTCTTTTTGCGTAGCAAACAACTGGTTAAAAGTGTTTCAACCTCAATTATTCTTCGACGAAACCGCTCATTGTCCACTAAAAGTGTAGACCTTCTGTCTTCATCGTCAGGGAAGTAGAAAGTAGTGTCAAGGGGACTACTGAAGGTCACCTTCCTCATGTTCCTGTAAAACTGCGACATTTTTCAGACCGTCTAGGTAGATGTTCATACGACAAGAGCTGGAAGAATAATGATGTAGCGTTATCGTGTATAATAGGCATCTACCCCCACCACAACGTTACCTTGTCCTTCAAACCATCGTTTTTACGCCACGGATGCTATACTGTTGGTTAGATTTAAATTTAAATTGCACCTACTTGTTCGCCTTGTCAAGCTGCGTAATTGAAGTACCCACATGTTAGACCTTGAACCAAAAACAAAGAAGTTATTTAGGTTTGTCCTTGAAAATAGTTGTTTTTTCGCTGTTGCTGCTATACCCTTTGTTGGATCTGAATTCTGTTTGCACCAACTTGTTCGTCTGATCAATCCGCGTAATTTGAGTACCCACTTAATATATTTTAAACCGTAAATAAAGAAGTTATTTAGGCTTGCCCTTGAAAATAGTTGTTTTTCGCTGTTGCTGCTATACCCTTTGTCGGATCTGAATTCTGTTTGCGCCAACTTGTTCGTCTGATCAATCCGCGTAATTTGAGTACCCACATGACATACTTTGCACAAACTGTGTACCCCCCCCCCCCCCCACCCTTCCCCCCCCCCCTTTTTTGGGTCATGTTCAAGGTCAAGGTCAAGGTCAAGGACCTTGGGACTTAGAAATTTTCACAAAGTGGGCTGCACACAAACATAAGACTAATAGTCTCCTGCCTATGTACAGGCCAAGTCCCTAACTTGAAATGCTTATGGTGGTCCTGAAAAGGACCGTTTGTGTTTGAAGGAGATGGTGGATAAGGAGCGGTGAGCGGTAGTCAGTGTTTATTTTTCCTTTGTAACCCACTTTACTTGTCCCTTCTGCCGTACTAAAATCAAGTCGCACTTGGTCTCAGGAGGTGGCAGAGTGGACCTTGGAAGGTGGACCTTGACGTAACGGCCGCCGCCAAAGAGGTGTTGGAGTAGGTACTCATCATCGCTGATCTTCCCCACAAGTAGATACTCCACGTTTAATTTCAACTGCGCAAACTTGACGGCGACAGACTCCAGCGGCGTTACCAACTCGGTAAGTTTCACCGTAGCCGTCCTCTTCATTATCTCCTCAACAGTTGGTGGCGGCGATGAAGGTCGAAGCGATGAAGGGCGAGGTGATAGCGATGGTGAAGATGCAGTGGACGTCGAAGGCCGTTGGTCGAAGTAAAGTGGGTGGTTTCGAAAATTCTTCCGTATGCAAGATTTAAAAGAACTAGGTCTTTTGAATCCGCTCCTTTTTTCCGAAGACTTCTTCAAAGTCTCCTTCAAACGTTGCAGTTTCTCGGGTGTAATGGGAGAAGACATAGCGCAGAGGTGTATTCAGTTCGCAAGGCAAAGCTGGAATGAGGTACCAGACGGAGCAAAGCGGGTCGCCAAGTGTAACCGTGACATTTCCATATACGGGTAGAAAGCTAAAAACCGGTCTACATCCGGTTCCCCTTCCCCCGTGACGACACAACCTCCCCCCCCCCCCCCCCTTTTGGGTCATGTTCAAGGTCACCCCCCCCCCCCTTTTTGGGTCATGTTCAAGGTCACCCCCCCCCCCCTTTTTGGGTCATGCTCAAGGTCACCCCCCCCCCCCCCCGTGACGTAACATCCCCCCCGTGACGTAACATCCCCCCTTCCGCTTCGGTGACGTCACTTTGCCTTTATAAGCGGGAGCAGTCCGCAGTCTCGTCGCAGTAGCTTGCCGCCCGCTGTTTGGGTATACGTCCCAGTGGGTTGCACTCTGCTGCAGCGTAGGTCTGTTAAGTGTGCGTTGGGCCCGACGCGCAATTAAGAGATCCGCGCCCTTGCATGTTTAGTTAGTTTGTTAAGCATGTTAGATAACGCTTGTAGTTTGCTGCTAGGTAATGTAGTTAGTCTAATATATGTTAGTGTTTGGTATCGGTTTGAAGTGTCTTATTTACTAATGAAATATGTACTCCCGGCCCTACAGGTCCCTCAACAACCTTGGTCAAAACTTGGGTTCGCAGCAGCCTGACGCCGGGTGTTTGGGTCTACGTCCCACCGGGTTTCAGTGATACTGTTGACCTTTGCAAAACCGACCTTGGTTGTTCTTGTAAAAGTAACGTTAACTGATTAATTTTGTTTACATAGTTGATGGTAAAGTCTTTATTTTCAAAGTAATGTATCTTGCTTCTCATCCTTTTCCTAACCCCTCTAAGGTATGGCGCGCAAACCGACCTTGTGTCAATACGGCGCGTAAACCGGTTGACATTTCCCATCTTAGCCTGAGAAAACTGTGTAAAATATAAAGTCAGTCTCTTGTTTAAAATCAGTCTCTTGTTTGTTGTCTTTTGTCCCCTTCCCAAATACAGAGCGGGGAATAGAGCAGTATGTTATGCTCTATTCCCCGCTTTGGCTTCATGTTCAGATGACCTTGGGACTTAGAAAATTCACGTACAAAGCGGGGAATAGATCGGTTTGTGGTCCAAGTGAGAATCAATTACTGCTCTATTCCCCGTTTCAATAATATGACCAAACGACCTTGACCCACTTCGGGACTTAGAAAATCCTCGTATTGTAATATATCCCCCCCCCCCCCCCCTTTGACGTAACATCCCCCCTTCCGCTTTGGTGACGTCACTTTGCCTTTATAAGCGGGAGCAGTCCGCAGTCTCGTCGCAGTAGCTTGCCGCCCGCTGTTTGGGTATACGTCCCAGTGGGTTGCACTCTGCTGCAGCGTAGGTCTGTTAAGTGTGCGTTGGGCCCGACGCGCAATTAAGAGATCCGCGCCCTTGCATGTTTAGTTAGTTTGTTAAGCATGTTAGATAACGCTTGTAGTTTGCTGCTAGGTAATGTAGTTAGTCTAATATATGTTAATGTTTGGTATCGGTTTGAAGTGTCTTATTTACTAATGAAATATGTACTCCCGGCCCTACAGGTCCCTCAACAACCTTGGTCAAAACTTGGGTTCGCAGCAGCCTGACGCCGGGTGTTTGGGTCTACGTCCCACCGGGTTTCAGTGATACTGTTGACCTTTGCAAAACCAACCTTGGTTGTTCTTGTAAAAGTAACGTTAACTGATTAATTTTTGTTTACATAGTTGCTGGCAAAGTCTTTATTTTCAAAGTAATGTATCTTGCTTCTCATCCTTTTCCTAACCCCTCTAAGGTATGGCGCGCAAACCGACCTTGTGTCAATACGGCGCGTAAACCGGTTGACATTACCCATCTTAGCCTGAGAAAACCTTGTAAAATATAAAGTCAGTCTCTTGTTTAAAATCAGTCTCTTGTTTGTTGTCTTTTGTCCCCTTCCCAAATACAGAGCGGGGAATAGAGCAGTATGTTATGCTCTATTCCCCGCTTTGGCTTCATGTTCAGATGACCTTGGGACTTAGAAAATTCACGTACAAAGCGGGGAATAGATCGGTTTGTGGTCCAAGTGAGAATCACTTACTGCTCTATTTCCCGTTTTAATAATATGATCAAACGACCTTGACCCACTTCGGGACTTAGAAAATCCCCGTATTGTAATATATATTTACTCGTTACAACATTATTACCCCCACCGTATAACACTTGCACTCCCCACCACTATCAGTATGTATAAAAGAGGGTCCCCCAGCACTAGTAAAATCATTCTTCCTCTTGTGCTGTTATACCTCACACCATGGCACACATTAGGAAGCAGACACAACCTCTCAAATTGAAACCTTCTGCTTCGTCTTCGCCCGCCTCTACCACTCCGTCTTCTGCGGTTCCATCCATCCTTCGGACAGCCCTGATGTTAGCTAACATCGTCCCGGAGAACTGTCCACCACTACCTGCTGCGTCAACGACTTACACAAGTCCTTCACCTCTTCCGTCAACTTCTCGTGCTGTTTCTCCAAGTCCTTTGT
Source organism: Allygus modestus (assembly GCA_963675035.1). NCBI lineage: Eukaryota > Metazoa > Arthropoda > Insecta > Hemiptera > Cicadellidae > Allygus > Allygus modestus. The sequence goes on along the minus strand of OY776112.1, from coordinate 229,937,854 downwards.
CAACGTCTCGTGCTGTTTCTCCAAGTCCTTCTACATCTTCAAGTTGTTCTACATGTTCATCAAAGTCTTCCAAATCGTCTGCTTCTTCATCCTCATCAACATCAAGTTCGAGACCAAGCCAACCAGCCACCCAATCATCTTCTCCAACCAGACCTTCAGTAATCTGCACATATACTTCATCTCCTTCAGAGAAATTTAAACAACTTAAATCTGTACAAAGGATGTGCATGCTTCCTGCACAACAATGTAATTATATATTCAAAAAAGGTGCTAAGAAAGGTGAACGCTGTGTTAAACGTTGTATTTTAAATGAAGAAACGTGCAGTCTTCATTTAAAATTAAACCATGGCGCATCTCCTTCTTCACCACGTGCAACAGTGGTGCCAATTAAAATTCGAATTAACAGGCTTTGTAAAAACAAACGCTACTTCTTTGTTAAAATAAAGGACTTTGCAAAGGTGTTGGTTCAATGTGAAGGTAAACTGTATTATGTAGAGTTACCTAGAGCCATGGACCTCCACGTCAAAAAACCTACCCACAAGGACTATTTAATTCGAAATGATACAGGTATCACTGTGTGGAAATCATTAAAATAATAATATAAATAAAAAGACCAAAAGTTTATTCCAAATTAAATAAAGCATTTTTTCCAAATTAAAAAAAAAAGTGTGGACAACCTATTTACAATTTGTAGCATATGCTGCAGAGTGTAAATAAGTTGTCCACACTTTTTTTTGCAATGTTACAACGACCTTGACCTAGATAACGGACTTGGATAATTTACACTAAGTCAAAGATAAACTTAAAAGGAAAAAGGAGAAATATTATACTAAAGTCATTATTCAACAGTAAAGAGGGGAGGGGGTAAGCGGGTATTTAAGCGAGCGATTCGGAATATAATTATTAGTTGTATCATCATGAGCGTCAACAGCAACACATGGGGAAAGGAAATTAACGAAGAGGAGTTGTACGCAATTGCTGAGGCTGCAGAAATGACTGAAGTTTTTAAGATTAATAAGGTTGCGGAGAATGATGCTCAGTCACATCCGCAACAAACTACATCATCGATGCAGTCTACAACGCAGCAACCAAGACCCTATCATGTTATCCTGGAGGAGTATAATGAGGCGATGAGGTACGCCTTTACTAAGTGGTGTGGTCAACCGCGTTCTCCTGAACAATGGGAGGAGCATGATGCAGACTTTCGCCTGGTTGCAGACTTAGAACTTGAGCTTCAAAGAACAAAGGCTGCTCAATAGTGAGAAGAGTTATTGTTTACTTTAAAATACAGAGCGGGGAATAGATCAGTTTGCGGTCCAAGTGAGAACCACTTACTGCTCTATTCCCCGTTTTGGCAACTTGTTTAGATGACCTTGGGACTTAGACAATTTTCGTTTGGTAAAAAACAACATTGAAATATATGTTGTTTTTCAACATATATCCCCCCCCCCCCCCCACTTCCATTGGGTATAAAAGAGACACCTTATCGATGGTAAAATTAGTCTGCTGCTTGTATTCGCCCACCTCAGACACCATGGAGCACATCACTGTTTCATCTTCTGCTGCCCCATCGATACTTGTCCAGGCTATGATTCTATCCAACATTTTTCCAGAGACTAGTAATACTTCGCCAAACTTAAACTCGAGATCTTTCAAAACCGAGAGAAACAATGCTAGTTCTCGGAAAATGAGAACAAAGATCGCTGACCGTTATAAAGTATTAAGAAGCATATTACCATCCTCCAATCCGTATGATTCTAAATTAACCACTATACAAAAGACAATAAAATACATTGCAAACCTACAATCGCAGCTTCAAGAACCGTCCTCAATTCACAAAGAAGTTTTACACAACCCTCCACCTTTTGAATCCGTTTTTCTTAAAGAGGATGAGTTAGCGGACCAACATTTTTTCGCTGAAGAACCTTCAGCTTACAAACAAATCTTCCTTATGGATGAAGATCAGGACGAGTAACTATCTTAAAACTAAAGTCCTTTGAAATACAAAGCGGGGAATAGATCAGTTTGAGGTCAAAGTGAGAACCTCTTACTGCTCTATTCCCCGTTTTGGCAATATGTTCAGACGACCTTGACCCACTCACAGACTTAGAAAATCTGCGGATAGGATAGAAAAATAAAACTGTTAAATAAAACTTTCCTTCTCTACTACCTACCCCCACTCTACTACCTACCCCCCACTCTACTACCTACCCCCACTCTAATGGTATAGGTAAGCGGGGTATTTAAGCGGCCGCTCCAGAACTTAGTAATTAGTCAGCTATGGACAGTCAAGCTGGATCATCCAACTTACATAGAGAGCCTAGAAATGTTCGAGAGCAGAAAAGGGTGCTAAAAGTAAATAAAGCATACAAGATACTACAATCAAAATTACCATTTGCTAGTCCAAAAATGTCAAGATTATCAATTATACAACACGCGACAAAATACATTAAAACTTTACAAATGGAGTTGGAAAAACCATTGACTTCGCCTCAACTGCCTGATCAACCAATCTCCAACTCAACTCTTAAAGAAGTTTTTCTTGATGATGGTGATGTTGCAATAGAAAAAATTCTTAATGAAATTGTAACATTCGAAATTGATCAATTTGTTTCAACTGACTAAAGATGGTTTGGAAATACTGAACGGAAGAATACAGAACGGGGAATAGATCAGTTTGCGGTCAAAGTAAGAACCACTTACTGCTCTATTCCCCGTTCTGGCAACTGGTGTAAATGACCTTGGGACTTAGAAAATATTCGTTTGATAAAAAATAATGAAAGATCTTCTTATTTCTTACAACAACAACAATATCCTTTCCTAACCCCCACCACCACCTAAACTAAGTATAAAGGAGGTTCTCCATCGTTGGTAAAAATTAGTACTCTGCTGAAAATGAGTGCATCCACTCCTTCTATCTCTGCAGCAACTATAATAGTTAGCAGACGGGTCGAAAACATTGATCAGTTGCTTGCTGTAAGGAGATTACTGCTACGGTATCTTGATATAGAGGTTAGTTGTCAATTGTACATGTGGAGACCAACAAGTGAAGTTTACAGTAGCGAAAATGAAGCATTTGAAACAAACTATAGTAGAAAGTTATATAAAATCTTTGGCAATATGGTAAGGTTAGTCGATAATGGATGGAAGATTAACATAACATTTTATATTGTTCCAAACCTGTAACTAAAGCAAAAAAAAAAACAAAAAAAAACGATGGGTATATAAGCCCGATGTTGCAGAGACAATTATCACTTTGGTTCTGAATTGCATCAAGAGAGCACCTACCATGGTATACCTCCACTATATTGACTCTACTGCTAAAGCGGATACTTTTATCCAGCGTGTTTACCAACTGTTAACGGAGTACCAACATGTTCAGGTCAAAGGATTGGGTATTCGTGGAACAGAAGAAGTAAAAATAGATGTAAAACCAATCCCTTTGAAGAAAAAAATTGACCAATTATTACGAGAAAGCTACATCCTGTGCCTTTATTACACAACCTCATAAACTACATAAAAGGCCAAAGGGGGGGGGGGGGGGGGGAATACAGAACGGGGAATAGATCAGTTTGAGGTTTGAATAAGAATCTCTTACTGCTCTATTCCCCGTTCTGGTAATAGGATAAGGTGACCTTGACCCACTTACAGGACTTAATCATTTGTGTTACAATAATACCTCTTCCCTATCACTTTTCCCTACCACTTGCACTTTCAACACTTACCCCCACCACCACCAAAATCAGGTATAAAAGGTGGTTTCGTATTAGTGGTAAAACCAGTCTGCTACTTGGAATCATGTCGCCCAGAGATAACATTTTCCCTTCTAAGAAGACTATACTGGAATTGATTCAAAATATTCCAGTAAATATAAACGAAGATGAAGACGAAGACGATTCAGAGATGGAAGATGAACTATTTAGTGATCTTGAACTACTGAGTGAGTTTGCTAGCAGTGAACCATATCTTGGAGAGATGGAGCTGTTGGAGCTGTTGACTGACGACGACGACGACGATGATAATGAACCAGAATGTCATCATCAGTTGCTCTGTTTGGAGGAAATGGACCTTGTTGATAGTGAAACCCCTCCAAGCAGTATTAATATCGATGATGTAGTTCTAGATCCAATCACAGGGAACTTTTGTGTTCGTCGTCGCTTATTTAGTGATATGAGCTCATCATCATCATCATTATCATCAGAAGAATCTGAATAAGTCTTTGTTGTCTTCAAATAGTTTACTTTAAATACAAAGCGGGGAATAGATCAGTTTGTGGTTATAGTGAGAATCACTTACTGCTCTATTCCCCGTTTTGGTAATATCGTTGTATGACCTTGACCCATTTACAAGATTGAAAAAGTGGGGTAACTTATACATTTAATGGTGGGGGAACGTCTATTTAAAGACGATGCAACAGTGTATATTTATCATATCGGCATGATGAACCCACCAGGAAACTCCGTTTGCTACAGCTTTCCCCTCATCGATATCGATGATGTGATAAAACTTACATCAATATCAAAACGGTTTGAACTCGAAAGGCGACTCATAAAAGTCGACGTAATTCCACAAGATCTTCGTTCGGCAATGTTGACCATCGAATATGTTAAAGATGAATCTACAACTGAAGATCCCTATTGTTTTATGAAATTTTTAGTTGATCGAGATGCAATGTGTACAATCCGACTTCACATCCGAGTTTAAAATCTATCAAATGTTCCTGTTGGAGAAAATTGTCTTAGTTAAATACAGAGCGGGGAATAGATCAGTTTATGGTTTGATATGAAATCATTTACTGCTCTATTCCCCGTTTTGGCAAATATGTTCAATGACCTTGACCTAAATACAGAACTTTGTACCCTTCAGCTACAATAGTAAATATAAAATGCAAAAAAATAGTAAACTTAACGTAATACGTACCCCCACCACTTTTGCTAGGGTATAAATAGAGGGGTATTTGCAGTGTTTTTCATTATTGTTTTGACCCTTGCGGAGATCGCACCTACATTATGCATCGCTGCGATATTTGCAAGTCTTCATTTAAGGATGAATTTCTTTTAATGATTCATAAAGAATTAAAACATAACAACAACCAAGATGAAAAGTATGAAGAAGAAGAATTGAAAGAAATAGATCGAATGTTAGCTCAACACCAACATTCCAGACCAAGTGTTATTCAATATGCATCATCAACATCGACTTCTACGCCTGCTATGTCTACACTTCACCGTCCTTCAACATCAACACCATCAACATCGACTTCAACGCCTGCTATGTCTACACTTCACCGACCTTCAACATCAACAGCTGTAGATGTGGAACTACACGCTCAAGCACTACCCGGTAAGGTAGTAACACATTTTAAAATTGACAACGTAAAATTACAACTTGAAAACTTTCTACATAACGCCAAAGAATTAGTAACCAAAACATTAAAGAATGAACAAAAAAGATTAAATTTTATCAAATTTGGACTGTTGCTAGATGCTATATTCACTAACATACAAAACGAAACATCACCAAGAGGTTTTATGACAAAAAACCGAACCATCATGGCTGCGTCAGATATTGAAAAGATTGTAACAGAATGTTTTGAGGAACTTTTGACAAAAATACAAGAGCATGAAGGAAGAGGATCTGGATGGACTTTATTAAGTATAACAAGTCTGGATGTTAGAGTTCATAAACACGGTTATGGAATGAGAGGAAGTAGTTACATTCCTCTTCCGAAAAAAGTAAGTGATACCAAATCCTGTATTAATGTGCAAAATGAAGATAACGAATGTTTTAAATATGCTATGTTGGTAAAATATGTAAACAAAGACCACCAAAAAAGACCAAGTCAAAAATATGAAGAAGTTCAACATAAGTATAATTTCCAGGGAATGACTTACCCTGTTGCAATTACTGATATATCAAAATTTGAAAAGCAAAATCCGTCGGCTTCAGTCAACATATTTGGTTTGGATTCGTCAAATAATGTGTATCCCTTGCGCATAACATCGAATGAGCGCAACAATCATACTGACCTGTTATTAATCAATAAAGGAGAGATATCCCATTACGTGTATATAAAAGATTTTGAAGGGCTTGTATGTAAACAGTTAACAAAACATAAAAGTAAAATCACAACATGTAAGAGATGCTTTTGCCACGTGAGCAAACCATTAAGAAGAGGAGGTTCAGAATGGTTATTAGAACATCAAAGGTTATGTAGTGGGAATTATGAGGTTAGAATTAAATTACCTCATCCTAGCAGAGCATACGTACAATTTGACAAAGTAAATCAACAATACCCTATTCCATTTGTTGTGTACGCGGATTTCGAAGCATCTTTACTTCCAATTGAACAACAAGAAGAGGATATTACAAAAAGAAGCAAATATCAAAAACACGCACCAAACAGTTACTGTATACTAACAAAATCCACGCTGTCTGAAGAACATCTTCAAGAATTTGGACTATCATCTGCTCCGAAGATTTATCGCGGTGAACAAGCAGCGAAACACTTTGTAGACGATTTGTATTATATTGCCTCTAAGGTGGAAGAACTCTACAAAATGAAAATACCGATGCTGCCTATGGAAGAACATCAACTACAACATCACAATCTGGCAACAACATGTTATCTGTGTAATAACATATTTACACCAGATAACGTTAAAGTTCGTGATCACGACCATCTTACAGGAGTCTACAGAGGTGCAGCCTGTAACGCTTGCAATTTGAATTACAAACTTCCATCTTTTATACCCGTTGTTCTACATAACCTTAGTGGATATGACTCTCACTTTATAATTCCCGAATTGGGAAGAGATGATGGGGCGATAGATGTTTTGGCAACAACAATGGAAAAATTTATAAGCTTCTCTAAAAAGGTTGGCAAAATAAAACTTAGGTTTATTGATTCGTTTAAATTTATGCCTTCTAGCCTAATGAAATTAACTGAGAATTTAAAAAAAGAAGATCTGATAGAAACAAGCAAAATTGTAGCCAGTAATAAAATGGATCTGGTTCTTCGAAAAGGGGTCTTCCCCTACGATTACATCGATGGACTGCATAGATTTAATGAAACATCACTTCCTCCACCAGAACAATTTAACAACAAACTTAATGATTCGGAAATTTCACTTGAAGATTATCAACATGCATGTCGAGTATGGAACGAGTTGGATATGAAGACCTTAGGAGAATACTCAGACTTTTATGTAAAACTTGACGTGACTCTTCTCTGCGATGTTATGGAAGAATTCCGAAGAACCTGTTTTGCAGCATACGGTTTGGACCCTCTACATTCGTATACATCTCCAGGACTAGCTTGGCAAGCAATGTTGAAAGAAACAAAATGCAAACTCCAGCTGTTAACAGATATAGATATGGTTTTAATGGTTGAGTCGGGTGTTAGAGGTGGATTAACTCAAAGCGTGACAAGACATGTTAAAGCCAACAACAAATATCTACCAGACCATGATCAAGAGAAACCTTCAACGTACTTGGGATATTTCGACGCAAATAATCTGTATGGATGGGCCATGTCGAACCCACTTCCATTTGACAACTTTAAATGGGTTGATCCCGATTGTATTGGGGATATATCACAAATTCCAAAACATGGAGATACCGGATATATTTTGGATTGCGACTTTGAATATCCAGAACATTTACACGATCTTCATTATGACCTTCCACTCCTTGCAAGAACAGAAATTTCACCAACTGGAAAACACCCCAAATTAATGATGACCCTTAACAATAAACAACGATACGTAGCTCACTATTGCGTTGTTCAACAAGCTATCGAATTAGGTTTACGTCTTACTAAAATTAATAGAGCCGTGGAATTTTCCCAATCGTGCTGGTTGAAACCGTACATAGACTCGAACACTACCAGAAGAGCAGCCGCTACATCAGCCTTTCAAAAAGACTTTTTTAAATTAATGAACAATGCGATATTCGGTAAAACATTAGAAAACAAAAGAAGACATAAAAACGTTAAACTTGTTACAGATCCGAACAAACTACAGAAACTCGTACAACAGCCTAACTTTAATACATCTATAATTATTAATGAAAATCTTGTAGCTGTATCTATGAAGAAAACAAGTGTGAAGATGGATCGTCCTTTGTATATAGGAATGTCAATCCTGGATATCTCCAAGACTCATATGTACGATTTTCATTACAAAAAGATGGTCACCTTTTATGGACGGGAAAACATCGGCATCTCCTACATGGATACAGACGCTTTTATATATTGGATAATTACTAACGATATGTATGAAGATCTTCGGACATTTGATTACAAAAACGACTTTGACTTTTCCGACTATCCAAAAGATCATCCAAACTACGACAATGACAGAAACAAAAAAGTGCTTGGCAAATTTAAAGATGAAGCCAATGGTGTTATACTTCAAGAAATTGTTGCACTAATGTCAAAATTATATTCTTTACAACTAAATGAAAACCAAGTCATTAAGAAAGCTAAAGGAGTAAAAAGTTTGTATTTAAAGAAGAATGTGCATTTTAATCACTATAAGAAATGTTTATTTGAAGATCAAGATATAATAGCAAAATTTAACACAATCAGAAGTTTCAACCATCAGCTGTACAGCGTGACTGAAGTAAAAAAAGCTCTTTCTTCAAATGATGATAAACGACACATCCTTGCAGACAATATCCACACTCTACCATTCGGCCACTATTCCCTCAACCCTATTGACGAGTAACCCTTTCATCGTCCTACATCCCTTTTCCTTTTCCTTTCCGTATAAAAGGGGGAACACAGCAGTATTTTGCTGTGTTCCCCCTTTTATACATTAGTTTGGAATGACCTTGGCCTATATAAGCAGATTTATACAAAAGAATATTTAATACCATATCAGCTGTCTTCGTGAAACCATCATGTCAGACCTGAAGGAGAAGATTATTAATGAACTACACAAACCTGCAAGAATAAAGTTTCCAAGAAGAAATACTGTTATAAAAGGGATAAATGATCTATATCAAGCGGATTTAATTGAAATGCGACCGCATAGCAGAATAAACAAAGGATTTAAATATATACTCACAATTATTAATTGTTTTACAAAAGTTGCAGACGCTTTGCCTCTAAAGGACAAGACTGGTAAAAGCGTAACAGAAGCCATGGAAATAGCCATAAAAAGAGATAAAAACAAAATTAAACATTTACAAACTGATGATGGAACAGAATACTTTAATACAAACTTTGCACAGTTAATGAATAAATATAAAATAAATCATTATTCTACAAATTCAGAGAAAAAAGCAGCTATTGTAGAAAGATTCAATAGAACCTTAAAAGGAGCACTCTATAAACAATTTTCAAAAAGAGGTTCTTACGTATGGTATGATGTTTTACCACAATTAATAAATGATTATAACAACAGGTTTCATAGAACTATTGGTATGAAACCTAACAAAGTAAATAGAAGAAATGCAAAAGATGTATTGAAACGCATAAAGAAAAATACAAAGCCTAAAGTAGAAAAAATGCAGCCAAGAAAATTTAATGTAAGTGATAAAGTACGGATTAGTAAATATAAGGGAGTGTTTACCAAGAAATACCTTCCCAATTGGACGAATGAAGTTTTTACAGTGTATAAAGTGCAACCGACTGTACCTGAAACGTATATCTTAAAAGATAACAAAGGAGATTTGTTGCAAGGTGCATTTTATGGACATGAAATGTTAAAGTCAACAGTAGGTGATGTATATCTTGTTGAAAAAGTGTTACAAAGAAAAAAGGACGCAGTTAAAGTGCGGTGGTTAGGGTTTAACAAAACTGAGGATTCATGGATACCTATAAAGGACTTGGTGTAATGCAAGCAACTCATTTCATCGTTAACCTTTGAGCAGGATGGAGATTATTCACCATAAAGATCGATTCAATATTAATAACATAGATGATTTAACTGTGGATAACGTTAATATCAACAATGGTAAACACGGTAGTTTATTTCCAAACACTGTTCGATGTATAGTAAGTGGCCCCTCAAACTGTGGAAAGACCAATGTTGTCTTTAATTTGATCACTAATCCGCAGGGATTAAGGTTTAATAACCTATATATTTTTTCAAAGTCCCTACAACAACCAAAGTATCAATTGCTGGATAAAATCCTATCTGATGTGTCCGATGTTAATTTTTACAAATTTAACGCTAGTGATAGCATTATGCAACCAAACGAAGCGAAACCGTATTCTGTATTTATATTTGACGATGTATCTTGTGAAAATCAGGATACTATTAGAAACTACTTTGCCATGGGAAGACATAATAACATCGATAGCATATATATAGGACAAACTTATAGCAAAATCCCAAAACAACTTATCAGAGATAATGCAAATGTTTTAATTGTATTTAAACAAGATGATACTAACCTAAAACATACATATAACGATCATGTAAATGCTGATATGGCATTTGAAAAGTTTAAAGAGCTTTGCGGAAAAGCATGGGCGGAAAAGTATGGATTTCTGGTTATTATGAAAGATCAAGCTATAAAAGACGGCCGTTATAGAATAGGTTTTGATAAATTTGTTTTACTACACTGATTAGCGGTATTACTGTACAAGTCGTCAAGGTGTGAAGATGGTTAACCAGGAAAAGCTACTAAAAGAAATAAAATCACTTAGTGATTCTATTAGACAAAAAAACCGAGCTTTAAAATCAGGTATAAATGAAAGAGAGCAATTTTTAGAAACAACATTTAAACCTGTTACTGAACCTTTAAAGCGATTAGCACAAAATATGGAAAAACCTTCAATTCGCTTCGAAGGAGACAAAATGCTACCAATTTCCAAATATGAAGAAGAATTTCAGAATGATGAAAGTTTTGACCAGTTACAAACATCTGAAGAAAGCGACGAGTATGAAGAAAGCGGAGATATAGGAGATTTAAGGGAAAAGAACATTGCAGGAGATACAAGTACAGAAGATACAAGTGCGGAAGATACAAGAGCAGAAGAAGAGGATATCAACCCATCCAACTTAAGCAAATTAGGCACAGATATTATGTTTAAAGGAACACTTGGAAGAAAATATACATTAAAAATGTTACATGGCACACATGCTAATCGAAATTATCATACATATGGAGCTAGAATAGAGGATAAAGGATTAATGATTGGAGATAGAAAGTTAGATATAAACGAAAATGATGATATAGTTATTGGTGATAAGAAATATAAAGGTACAACAGGTTTGTTTGAACTCATCTTTAAAAATAATCCTGGTAAATATACTAAAAAGGATTTACAATTGTTTAAAAATATACTAGAGTATACAAATGCACATAGAAAAAAATATTCCAAAGACCTACCTATTTATAGAAACAGGTCAATAAAATACACAAACATTATATCTAGTCTTTTCCCCTCGAAATCAAATAAAGCTCCAATTAAAAGAAGAGCTTTATCTTCTGCTGAATTAAATGTTTTGCATAAAAAAAGAAAAACAACTGATCCTACTACATCTGGAAGGGGATTATTAAAAAATTTGTATAAAACCAATATAATATATTACAACGATATAAATAAGTTAGTTGATCGAATGAGGTTATTACATGAAGCTATGGAAGCCGGGCACACTGGTTTAGAAAACGAATGGGTAGCTTTGGTTGATGAACTGCGAAAACGAGAAATAATTGTTCAGTAGACGTATATATAGTAAGAACCTAAACGATAGCGATTCAGTTACATCATGAGTGTGGACAAGTTTGGACGGTATTCCGAGTTTGGAGTAAAATCTGGATATAGTGAAAAAAGAACTGGGTTTCCGTTAACACCTGATGGTAATTATAATTTTGAAGGAAAAGTAATTCAAAATGTTGGTGATCCGCTTTTGTCTTCTGATGCGGTTACGGTACAATACATGGATAAAAGAACCCCGATTGTACACGAAGACCATTGGGGGTTTTCCGGTAAAAGGTTAAGCAATATAAAACATCCCATTTATGATGGTGAAGCAGTAAATTTAGCGACTTTAAAATTGTTAACGATTTACAAAAAGAATGAAACTGATACAAGCTATGATGTAAAAAAATTAAAATTGTCAAATGTAGGTGATTGTGAGCAGGATGGAGACGCTGTAAATAAGAAAATATTTGATATAGTACACAAGAAATGGACTACAGAATATGAAAAACATATGGAAAGGTTTGGTGCAGCTTTATTTAATTATATCCATCGGGCTTCAGGAAGAGCTGTAGCTTCAGATGTTGACAGCCACAATTATTTAGACTGGAAAAAGATACACAATCCAGAAAAACCTAATCAATTAGATAAACCGTCTGAGCCTTCTAAAGTCAAGACATTAGGAAAGGGGGATAAAGTGAATGTGATTAATGAACCAACAGAAAACGATGAAGATTACATAAGAGAAAAAAGAATTTAAATACCCATGATAAGGGATAAAGCATCAGTCATATTCGAGAGATGATACAGAGAGGATGATGGAATCCAATATTACTGCGTGGAGTTTAATATCTCAAGAGCCGAGATTTCCCCAAGGAGTGCTGACAGATGGTTTTGTTCAACGGTTTGATAGATATATGGATTGGGAACAACTTTCCATACACTACCTCTTCACAATGACTATGTTAAGAATTTATTTTCACAGAGTTAACTGGATTCATATTTTACAAAGACAACAGTTTTCAGAAGACTTCCTTGTAGAGATGACATCAAATTTTAATAACTGTTGGGAAGTAATAAGTAAATATCAAAATCTCTCTGAAAATTACATTGACAATTTTAAAGATAAACTAGACTGGAATGTGTTATTTAATTATCAACGATTAAGTGGCAAGTTTCTAAGGGAACATGACAATTATTTAGATTTTATTCATTTTACCGAAAACAACGATACCATCACCAGCGGAGAAACATTTGAAACATCTTCAATTACACCTTATTTCTATTTTTACTACTTTTATTTATTATGTCTACATTTAATTAATTAATCCATTTCTATATAATAAATGGATTTTAAACAGTATATATAATACAAGAAGCCAAGACTAATATTACATTCATTGTAAAACATTTATAGAGTGCACCTACTGATTGTAAGTTTGGCTATAAATAGTCATGCCGAGGGCTAAACGCATCAGTCATAATCGAGAGAGATTACAGAGAGGAAGGGGAATAGCATCAACAGCATTTTCTCTATTAAGTAAACCGGTTGGAGCTATAGTTAACAAGGCGATTGATTTATTACCTGTGGAATTACATTTACCTGGAGGATATCAATATTGTGGTCCTGGAACCAAATTAGAGAAACGGCTTGCTAGAGGAGATCCTGGAATAAATAAGCTTGATCAGGCCTGTAAACAGCACGATATAGCGTATTCCAAATTTGGTGATACAAAAAATAGATCAATAGCGGATAGAGCACTTTCTGAGAAAGCTTGGCAAAGAGTAAAATCTAGTGACGCGAGTATTGGTGAAAAAGCAGCGTCTTTAGCAGTAACAGCAGCAATGAAAGCAAAAACTACGTTTGGAGGAGGAAAGAGAAGAAGGCGTGGGAAAAGACCCGCTAAGAAACAAGGAGGTAATATCAGAAGAAAACGTCGATCTACTAGTGGTAAAGGTAAAAAGAAACCAACAATATGGTCAATGATAAAAAAGGGAGGAGGACTATACCTAAGACCGTATCGTGTGTATTAAATAAGAAAGAGCAATTAATAATTAAAAACAAAGAATTAACCAATGAAGAACTGATTACATATGCTTCTTGTTTGAAAATCCCATTTTTTAGAGGAGTATTTATGAAAGATGAATTACCGGTTAAAATGTGGAAAAATGAGACTGGTATAGTAAATTTGGATAATAGTGAAGGATTAGGCACTCATTGGGTGTGTTACAAGAAACTTGGTGAAACGATTTATTATTTCGACAGTTTTGGAAACCTTCCACCACCGAAAGAACTTCAACAATACTTTCGTGCGGCAGAAAATGTTTTTTACAATTATACAAGAAAACAACCTGATGATACATCCATTTGCGGTCATTTATGTTTAGACTTTTTAGCTAAAAGTGTTAGTCAACTTTAAGATGTCTTCGTATACAGTGTCATTAACCGGTAACTCATGTACTTTGCGCAGTATTCTGTTTCCAGCGCTACGTTTGCAAAAAGGAAGACTATGGGAAGCCGCATTATTGGATTTAACAACATATAACTCTATTCCAAACGTTAGTGAAGGAATTAATAACAAAATACATTATTACAAGACAAAAGATAATAAAGGAAAATATTCAGCTTTGGAAGAATTCAGTTTACCAACAGGAGCTTATGAAATTGATAATATAAATGAAGTTATACAAAAACATATGGGAAAAGAAAATATAACGATAAAAGGCAATAACAATACAATGAAAGCCGAAATTACTTCTAAGTATTATATTGATTTTGGCCAAGAACGTTCAATTGGTAGTTTATTGGGGTTTTCTAAGGAAACAAAGGTATTAGAACCTAATACAACTCATTCTGGGAATAGAACTGTGACGATCATCAAAGTAAACAGCATAGACATTACATGTAACATTATACAAGGATCCTACAGAGATGGAGAAAATCGGCATATATTACACACATTCTACCCATCAGTCGCACCGGGTTTCAAGATAGTAGAAAAGCCTCAAAACCTTGTGTACCTACCGTTAAACACCAGTTTTATTTCAGACATCGTGCTGAACATAGTGGATCAAGACGGAAACCTTATTGACTTTCGAGGAGAAGCTATTACTGTAAGAATACATATAAAATCATCCGCTTAGATAATGGGGTTATCATTTAAAAAGAGAGAGCCAACCAGCAAAGAGGTCAGTAGCTCATCAGCTGTAGAAGGATTAACAAGTGACAACATTCGTTTTCTAGAAGAAATTGGATTAAAGGTCATTAACAATGGATATACTGGATATAGCGCAGGGCCCAACATTCGACGAGACCTTATGGGAAAAGGAATATCACACGCACAACCCTTACGCTTCGTCCAAATTAAACAATAACGATGAAATTAGGATTCCTATACAACAACAAGACATTTATACTCTTCCATGCGAAAGTTATTTATATATTGAAGGAAAAGTAACAAAAGCTGACGGTACTGTTGGAACCACTGTTCCGTTCATAAATAATCCTATGGCATTTTTGTTTGACGAGATTAGATATGAAATTTCAGGAGTTACAGTCGATTCAACAAAAAAGGTTGGAATTTCCAGTACATTAAAAGGATTAGCATCTTTAACACCAAATGAGAAGAATCTGTTAGCTGTTGCAGGATGGGTTGCACCAGACAAAAGTATAATTACTCCTGACGCTTCGGGAAACTTTGATTTTTACGTACCTTTAAGATTACTTTTAGGATTTGCTGAAGATTACAGAAGAATAATAATAAATGTAAAACAAGAACTAGTTTTATTAAGGTCATCAAACGATAATGATATTATTAAAGCATCTGCTGGAACAACTGAAGCCAATTTAGACTGGAAACTAACATTAGACAAGATTGTTTGGAGAGTACCACATGTGCGACTAAATGATGAACACAGGATTACATTATTAAGAAAGTTAAAATCAGATCGAGACATTGTAATGCCATTCAGAAGCTGGGAGTTTCATGAATACCCCGTTTTACCTTCAACACAACGGCATACATGGACTGTAAAAACTTCTACTCATTTGGAAAAAGCGAGATATGTAATCTTTGGATTACAAACAAAGAAAAAAAGTATATTAACTGAAAATGCTGGTGAATTTGACCATTGTAAATTAACAAACTGTAAAGTGTTCCTGAATTCACAATTCTTTCCCTACGACAACTTTAATATCTCTTTTGATAAAAAAAGGTACAGTGTTTTATACGATATGTACGCTAGGTTCCAAAATTCATATTACGGCAAAACAAACACACCTCTACTATCTCCCGTACAGTTTGAATCGAAAGCTCCGATTGTTGTAATTGATTGCTCCAAACAAAACGAATCTGTAAAATCGTCTAGTGTTGATATAAAGATAGAAATGGAATTTCAAGAAAACGTACCTGCAAATACATCTGCGTATTGTTTAATTTTGCACGATAAAATTGTTACATACACACCGTTGACTGGTATCGTAAAGACGGTATTGTAAAACGTTGTACCACCACCGGCACCGCCACTGTCGCTAACCTATAAATAGCGGAGCAACAATGCAGGTCTTCAGTTGATCGTCTATCGTCGCATGGGCAACATCTTCTACAAAATGAGTTCTCCATCTGTTGTACAAGGTGATGCAGAAATAGCACCGTTATTGGAACGTGATAATACCAGCGAAGCAGAAATTATCAAGGAAATAACTGCATTTTTAAAGTTTGGTAAAAGAGATAGAGAGGAGGAAAGTAATGCAGACCCATCAAAGGTAGTACCAAAAAGGAAGAAGAAAGTTGAAGAAAATATTCCTCCTCACATTTTAACTGAAGTGTTTTTGCGAATCTTTTACCCCATCTCAGCATGCATCAGTAAAAGTGTATCAGTTGGATTGATAAAGTCATTGGATTATTCCCCTACAGTAATTCTACACCATGGAACAAAAAAGGTTTTATTTTCGCAAAATGCTTGGGAGTCATTTTTGAAACATGTACATTTAATAGAATGTTATTTAACTAACAGTTTGTGTGGAAGAAAAACACATATTCGACTTTTGGATTGTGACAATGAAATCGATATTGTTAAACATCGCGGACAACTACAAGTGCGAATTAGAGACTTGACTCAACATGAAAATAAGATTCTACTGTCACGTGAAGAATTCTACGTTTTAAACTACGCAACAGAACCTATTACAAGGTACATGAGACAGTTGGTATTTGCAAGCGCTATTATTAAAGAATATTTGGTCGATACTTTGGAAAAACAACCTGATAGCACCATCGTGTACGGACCTGTGGATACATCTATTTTTAATAGAATACCTCATGAAGTTTGCATGTGGAGAAAGTTAAAGGATTTTGAACCACTTGTAGAAATCGCTACAGAAGCTACAGAAGAAACAACAGAGGAAGAAGAAACGGAGAAAAAAGAAGATGAAGAAAACGAAACACGAGAAGAGGAAGTTAAAAAAGACTAAAGTTTAACTTAGTAAAGAAGAACACACGTGGGGTAGGCCTATTGGGGACGGTGCCCACGTTAAATATACACCAACGCGCCTGCAACTGTACGGCCTGGTATTTAACCTACCGTGGTGTGGAAAACAGTTTAGTTGATCGTTAGGTGTCATGATGAGCGGAGGGGATGAAGAAGTGAGTGTAAAGCCTTGTGTAATAGAATTTCAAGCATTTCGAAATAATGATGATAGGTTTATTATCAAGGAATTAGTAATTTTAGACTTGCTTACATTTGTAGTTTACCCATTCACGTTTGAAGCTCCTTTTTCTTTTAACAACCTTAACGCCAAAGCAAAAAGTACAAACAAATGGATAACAAACTACTTTCATCACATACATTGGTATGAAGGATTTATAAGCTACAGTAATCTGCACAGTATTATGTTTAACTTTTGCAAACAATATTCACATATATACACAAGAGGATTAGAAAAAAGGAACTGGATACAAAAGTACACGCACGGTGATGTTTTCGATATAACTATCGGTAAGGACTTTAACATTAATCTCGGTAATATTTGTGTTGCTGCAAAAGATCCTAAACACGGACAATCAAACTGCGCATTGCACAACGCATATCGTTTGGCTGCTTACTTGGAACAAACGCAGAAATTTGGTGGGGGTAGCAAAGAACCGGAATGTGGTGGGGGTAGCGGGGCCTATAAATACGAGGATCCAACACCGCTCCGGCACGAGTATTATTCGAGACTCCGAAGAGGCAACATCACAGAAGACATCGCAACCACCACTGACGAAGATGGCATCACAACAGTTTCTACAAACACTGGTTGATCAATTCAACACTCATTCAAAATCCGACCTTCTGCTAACTAAAAAGTGTTCAGAATTAAAAGAACAAAAACACTACATTATTCATAACATCAAGAAAGTGGAAACCACACATGGAGAAGCAATTCTAGTTTCATTGAGCGAAGCACCTTTAACTTCAGGAGATGAGCCGAAGTTTCAAGTATTTCTTCCAAAACGATTTGTTCAACTGCTACAGAATGAAGATTTGCGAGATATTCAACCGGGGACGTTGTATTTGGTATCACACGGTGTAAGCGGCAACAACTCAACGGAACTCACTCTGCACATCATGCATCCTTGTACATAATGTCTCTGTTTGTATTTCTCTGTTTGTATTTTATTGTTTGTATTTCTAGTCATCAATGTTAAACTTAAGTTTATTGTATTGTAAAATGTTTGTTTAATAAAGAAAAGAAAAATAAAAAAAATATGAAAAAAAAATAAAGAAAACAGCAACACAGCAGTATATTATTTTATATACTGCTGTGTTGCTTTTTTTTAAAATTCGAATGGGTGACCTTGAACTTTCATTCAGGGTTAACTTATGAAGAGGTATAAAAGAGAGGGAGCAGTGAAGTTAGTCTCAGTCTTGTCTAACACACGCTGCAGCTAACATGTCGGTGCCACCTATGAACAATTTATTTTTCGATAACAATTTGAAGACATATTGTTGCGAGTTACAATGTTTTAAAATACCAGGCGATCAAGTTGACGGGAAAGCTTGTCGTAAGTGCAAGTGTTTTAGCTATTGCATATGTAGATGTAAAACGTATCAAATGAACCGACAAGATAAAATACAAGAATTACGCCGAAGGATTGCATTACTGTGGCGGCGAATGTAGTAGCAACCATCTGCCTCGCACCAGCTGCCACCTGCCGCCTGCCATCTGCCGCCCGCCATCTGCTCCGCCCCACCACACTTTTACCCCCACCATTTTGTTTGATACCAAAACGCTAGCTAGCGAATAGTCAGTACACCTCCGGCTCTCGACTGGTGAACATCGAGTGCTCTTCACAAACGTAAAACATTATATTAAAATGTCCATTAAAATTAGGTGTATTCATTATGACTCTATTCATCTTGCGACTTACCAAGACCTCGAGGTGTTTAGTGAAGAGCTAAGACTTCTTATTGCGTCCGGTTACGATTTATCTTTGGAACTTTACGCATCAAAAAACAACATGGACTCTGCGCAGGGATCGAAGTATCTACCGTCTTTCTTCAGAAAGCGAAGTGATGGCCGCAACTCGTCCGGATCAACAACATCGATGACAACGAACAACGGGGAACTATTGTAAACATGAATTATTGTAAATAAAGTAATATTTGTAATAGTACTACCTCGCACTCGTATCATTCGATTGTTTCATTCGATAATTTTCATTCGATATTTATTATCGATTAACTATCGAATCACAATCGTTTTACGAGTGCGAGGTAGATTTTTTTAAAAAAACTTCACCGTGACCTTGAACTTTGAACTTTTACTCATTTCGTCACAAAACCGCCTACGTCACTGGCTCAGCCTCAGATGACGTATTTTTTCACTCAGCGCATCCGGTCACTCACCGGATGTGACGTCACTTCCGCCCCAGCAGCCCCAAATGCACACTACTTAGACTCGGTCTTCGAGTAGTCTTTAGTACTCGAACAAATATTCGAAACTCCGAGTACTCGCCCACCCCTATAGATGTGTAAATTATAAAGAAAATGATTGGGTCTAAAATTGGAATCAAAGGTGTATACATCACAGGCCCCTACCACAGATTTGGGCGATTTTTATTATCATAAGTTCTTGATTAATTGTCTAGACCTCGTTTTTATTTTCTGTTTGGTTTCTTGTACACCAAACACCCTTCCTTTCTCATAAAGGCTATTTTTCAAGGTTGTAAATTGCTGTTACAACGCGACACATTTTTTATTATTGGAAGGTGGAAATGCTTTTCGTGGGACTCCCTTAAGAGAAGACTAAACGACTAAACCCACCTCCCCCCTCCAAAATGGATAAGGTAGATGGGGTCGACGCTAGAACACAGCTGACTGAGAGGGTGGAGGGAGTAGGGCGAGTGCGATAACTCCCAGCCGAAACTAATCCGACTCGCCCGCCAGCTGGGTCTGGTACCTGACTCGCCTGTTGCTCAACTCGTCTAATTGTCTACACTGGTCGAGTTGACGGTAGAGTACTAACTCGCCCTCCTACTCGACCAATGTAAACCAGGCTTAACCCTTTCAGTGCTATGGACCGATATATCGTCTTTTGAATCTGTTATCAATAAACACTGTTACTGCTTCATAAGCGATTGTACCATTAGGCGCTCAGTCTGCGGTCTGAGTCTGACATGTGGTGAAACCTGGTAGACACGAATTGAACTACCTCGTCCAGCGCCTAGTCACTATAATACCAACTGATCCACTGCAGCTGCTAGCCTGACCAGTGGCTGTGCGGTCTAAGGCGTTACCTTCCCGGCCGGGGGTAACACTTGGATCGAGGGTTCGAATCCCGTCACAGTCGGTGGTTTTTATGTGCAACTCATGGAGAGTTCACCTGTCTGTGGCAGAGTTGAAGGGGAGGGCGGACCTTAAGCAAACGGTGGACGGCTCGGGTCCAAGCTGACGGGATGGGTGGATTCTTTGTGAGTTGCACATCTGATCAGGTGTTTTGCTACTTTTTACCTATCCTTTACTGTGTGTGTCCAGCGGAAGCACGTTTTTATTAATTTTAACTGTTCAGGCGTTCAATATATTTAAAAAATCAACAAAACATCACGGATTCAACCACTCCTTTCAGAAGCTTAGCACTCAAAGGGTTAAGGGCAGTTCTCTACCAGAAGCAGGCAATTTATAAAAAAAAGGTAATCTGAGTAAATAATGATAATGAGTGATTTTTAAATTCCTGTTTTAGAAGGAGGGACAAGGTTATATTTTTGTCTCGTATAAATTAGAAAATTTTGAGGATTTTTTAAAAGTGTATTTTAAGTTGCTAAGCATGTACATGGATGGTAACGTCAAAATCTTTACATTTAAAAAGTTCCCTCTACATGATTTATGATCCTGCAATCCCAAAATGGCTCTAAGGGACTTTCATGTCAGATTGCTTTCAGAGCAAAATCAGAACCACCCAAAGACGCAAACTGTAAAGAAATTTATAAAGTTTGTGATAAAGTGTAATCGATATTTCGATATATCGAATATTTCTCTAACTATTCCTGACCTGAATCTAAAGGAAAATTCCTCTAGCTCTAAATTTTCTCATGGTTAAAGTTTCTCAGTCATGGAAGAGATCCTGACATAGCCTATACATTGTGGTGTTCAAGAGATCCTGACACAGCCTATACATTGTGGTGTTCAAGAGATCCTGAGATAGCCTATACATTGTGGTGTTCAAGAGATCCTTACATAGTCTATACATTGTGGTGTTCAAGAGATCCTGACATAGCCTATACATTGTGGTGTTCAAGAGATCCTGACATAGCCTATACATTGTGGTGTTCAAGAGATCCTGACATAGCCTATACATTGTGGTGTTCAAGAGATCCTGACATAGCCTATACATTGTGGTGTTCAAGAGATCCTGACATAGCCTATACATTGTGGTGTTCAAGAGATCCTGAGATAGCCTATACATTGTGGTGTTCAAGAGATCCTGACATAGCCTATACATTGTGGTGTTCAAGAGATCCTGACATAGCCTATACATTGTGGTGTTCAAGAGATCCTGAGATAGCCTATACTACATTGTGGTGTTCCAGAAATTATTTTTTTCTTAAAAAGCAAAGCAAAATGAGCTCACCAAGAACGGGCCTTTGCAGTGGCCCTCCTTATACAGAGAGTAGAGGAATGTAATGGTTTGAATGGTCTTGCCCAGACCCATCTCATCGGCCAGGATAGTGTCTGTGCCCTGGCCCCACGAATACCTGTGGAAACATACATCGTTACCAGTGTTTTACATTAGGTCCTACGCTAAATGTACGTGAGTATTTATTAGTAAGAATAACAACATTGTGAAGGACATATATCAATTCAGGAAATACTCAGTTTGGTAAAAATGCAGAGCAGTAAAATGAAAAACTAATGTCATGAATTGTGAAATATCCCTAATATAAACTTTGGTATCGGCCTGCAATAAATTATGCCTAGTTAACCTAATCTAACCACACTGTATTAGGAGACAGACATATGAATATCACATTACTGACACACTGGGCTTTTTACTTCAGGTGCAGTAGCACCTTACTTTTCATCAGAGCAAAGCTTTTAGAAAACCAACAATTTTTACAAATAATAAAAAATAAAAGCAAACTATTCAACAAAACTAAAAATAGGCCTACTCAGAATATGCGTATCCTAACGGTAATAAGCTGAACAAACAACTGTACCATCTGTTCTTGAAATTTTCCACTCACATGTCAAGTGGGAAAAATATGTATGTTCTCGATTAAAGACAAAACTTTGTAACTTTAAAATTAAACTGAAGTGGGAAATGATGATACATCCTCTTAGCTGAAATTCGCCTGATTGGTCCTGAGGCAAAACCATGGCAATTTTGTAAAGGTGCAAATATTCTTAAAGTACAATTTGTACAAAGTTATTAATTAACAATAGGCCTACTTTAATACCAGGGTTTGGACCGTTCCCTATCAAACAGACCTGAGCCAGTTGAGCCCCTCCAACTGGTATGGGTGAAGCGCCATCCCAGTCTGGTCGATGAAGTCTGGTTGTCTGTCGTACTTTTTCTTGAGGTCTGAGATCGGCTTGTCTGGTGGCGGAGTGTACCTTCGTCTGAAACATTCATCATTTCATTGGTAAACATACAAATAATAATACAGAGGATTAAGGTGCTGCAGTATAGGTATAGCGTGGTGAAAACCCCATCAGGGTTCACTAAGATCCCGGGGTAAAATTCCAAGACTTTCCAGGTTTTGCAGTTGTTTTAAAAATGAATTCCAGATAATATTTCAACTAACATTGTTAAGTCAAAACAAAACTTTGAGTTAAATTTAAAACTGCCAACAACACACGCAGGCTCACTTTAAAATGTGCGTTGATTTTTCCAATAAAACAATCAGCATTTTAGAGCTTCTCCTCAAATGATGAAATTTAGAGTTTTTTAAAGTTGTTATCGGGTTCCTTATCCATTTGAAGAGGTTTTCAGGTTTTTCACAGTCCCTAAATAAACCAGGTTTGTAGGATATTCAGGTACGGCAGATAGCCTGTTTCATTCAAATAATTACTAAACATGCAGGAGGTATTTTTGAAAGCAAAGGAAAACCAGTTTGAATATACAAGCAATAATTTTATTTCCAGCAAAATTTAGAACTATAAATAAATTTACTTTTTTAACAGCTTATTTTAGTTTTAAAACATACTTGGAAACAAAAGGAGTTAAACATATTCAAATAAAATAAACTAAAGTAAAAGAAGTAAATGTAGTACGTAGGGGTGGGCGAGAAGTGTTTTTTTTAATCGAGTCGAGTATTGAACCAAACTCCTCGAGTATCGAGTATAGTCGAGTCGAGTAGTTCTTTAAAAAGTAAAAAAAAACTAATTTAAATTTTGTTTACTGAAAACAATTTTTTTAATATTAAACTTTAATTATAAACATAACATTTTATTGAATTATTAATGTTATTATTTATTTTACTTTAACCTTAATTTTACCATGAATGAATAATGATTTAAATTAAACTAGTAAACCTGTCGCGGCTTCGCTCGCGATCATCATTTATAAATATTGTGTTACCGTTCCAAAGCCAACATGGCCTGCTGATTAACTGTGTTTACTCTATCCAGCTGATTGCTTAAAACTTAGTTATTTCCCAATGTTAAGCTTATGGGAAAAAATTCAACTTTAAAGGGCCCCAGGGCCTCACTCACAAATTATTTCTCCATAAAAAAGGTTTCCTGCACAACTTCACGTTAGGCTCTTTCCAATGAGACCGAAAACATGGAAATCGGTTCAGTAGTTTAGGAGTGATTGTCACAAAAAACCTTCTCGCCTATTAAATAAGTATAGATTATATAAGTATATATATATATATATATATATATAAAATTTGGGATATATATATATCCCAAACCTGTCATGTATTTTCTAATACTCGAAGGCCGAGCGAGTATTAGAGACTGCTCGAAAATTTGAGTCGAGAAGTTGATTACTCCCGCCGTTTACCCCAAAATAGTTGAAAATCGCAAAGTTACTCCCGCTGTTGACCCTCGTTTACGCCGCTAACCAATATTTAACAAAATAAGTGACTGAGATAAAGAAAAATAAGCCTAAAATTTTTTTAGCTACCATGAAAGGAGACAATGTCAGTTATTTATGGATACCTTTATGGGTTATTTATGGATACCTGTGAGTTAAAATAAGTGAGAGTGGCTCAGGGGGTGTTTGGGTCAGGGTAAAAAAATCACTTTCTTGTTCAAATGTTCTGGTTTTGATAAACTAACCCAAAATTATTGTATGGATATATATTTGAAATACTTGTCTTTTGTTTGTTATGGTTGTTGAAAAAAAAATATGTATTGTTAAATATTGGTTTGGGGCGTAAATGTGGGTCAACGGCGGGAGTAACTTTGCCATTTTCAACTATTTGGGGTAAACGGCGGGAGTAATCAACTACTCGACTCAAATTTTCGAGCAGTCTCTAATACTCGCTCGGCCTTCAAGTATTAGAAAATACTCGACAGGTACACGAAATCTCGAGTACTCGCCCACCCCTAGTATATCCATCCATCTTCCTTCATTAAAGTAAATCTGAAATGCTCCCAATAATGGTTTGCCATTTTAGACCTCTGCTCTTTCAGTTATATCAAAGAATTTATATTCATTACATTCGAGACATATTCTTAAGGCCCTCAACATGAATTTTGACATTTGAGGGCAATATATAAAGTATAATAGTAACACCTTATAAGTCATTACCCAAAAAAATTGATTAGTTTCTATTCAAATAGTTCAAAATCATTCAAAATATACAAATATACTAACGGTAGCCTTAGATCACGGTCCAGTTCTTCGTCTGCGATCTCCTTTGCTTTTGATTTCTTTCCTTTCCCTTTCTTCTTTTTAGCTCCTTCAGAACTATTGGCAGCCCGTAAATCCTGAAAAAGACATTTATTTCTCAATCCAAACAAAAATTAAAAAGTAAGAGTACGAATATTTTATTGTTGATCAACACAAATACAGTTTATGGACGCCGACTCAATCTTAGTTGCGTATTCTAAAGAGAATATGAAGAATTATAAGTATAGGTCTCTTACGATCTCAGTCAAATTTACACAGCTTCGAATTACAGCTATATATTTTATTACATTCAGTAGACTATTCAGCCTCGCTAGTGTTTTTTCGTTTATTTAGCCCCCTAAAATAAAAATTGAACTTACCATAGTCCAAATCAGCAACATTAATAATATTACATTAGTAGGGGTGTGCGAGTAATGATTTTTTTAATCGAGTCGAGTAGTGCCAATTATTTTCGAGTTTCAAGTATTTTCGAGCGAGTATTTCCCATCAGTTGGTAGTTTAAAATAGTGTAATGGGATTTGGATGCCACCCTAAATTTGATAATCTAAACATGGCTTATAACTAATGCAAGAGTAGCAATACAAAGTTTTGGACAGTACAATCAAACTGGATTATGGATTGACAAACAAAACACGGTTTGACATTCGTTTCCGGCCGATGAAACAGGGCTCGGTTGTCATTTGGCCAATTTCAAGTGGTCCAGACATCGCTTATAATCAATATTAAATGAAATCGTTAGTTATGGCCAAAATTACACGGTCCGACGTCATTCTCGGCCGATTTTACGTGATGCGATCACCTTTTGCGGCCGTTATTACGCATTTTGGCCGGTCACAGTCGTCATTTTCGGCCAATTGTACGTGATGCGATCGCTTTTTGCGGCCATTACTACATGTTTTGGCCAGTCGCAATCGTTAGCAATGGTCCGAAAATCGGCGGGAAATACTCGCTCTAACTTTCGAGTAGTTTTCAAAACTTCAAGTTGAGTACGAGTATTAAAATACTGGGCCGAAAACTAGAAGTTTCGAGTACTCGCACACCCCTATGTATTAGTTTGGTGGTCTAGGAATGCCAGGATGCACAAGTGAGTTCTAAGTAAACATTTACTAACCTTTGTTTCTGTCTACCCCAATGAGATGCTTGTTGGTCTACCTTATTAACACTATATTAGTTTATGTTATTCTGTGACTGGCCAGCTAAAACCTGAAATTACTAAGAGTTGTTCACTACAAAAATTCACTTGAAAATGTTTTAAAACCACCTTTTTGATCTGGAATTTTTTCAAACTGTCTAGACCCCCCTCCCCCGTTCTATTTCAGTTGAGTACAACAAATCCTAAAACTTCCTAGCAATAGGACTCTCCCTGGAATTTCCATCTTGTCAACATTTGGTCTCATGAATCGTGATTTTAGGAGGTACTGTCCGACAACGAGGAAAAAGGAATCGGTCGGGCGGATACTACCCAAATAACATCAGCTAAACTGTGCGCCATGTAGTAGTTTCTTATTTTAAACAAAACCGCACCTAAACTAATATTATAAACTTAAGCTGATATATCCTCGATGTGTTTAGGATGTCGCGACATCCGCAGCATTACGGTGGGGGGGGATTCCTTTCTCCTGGTTGCCGGACAGTACTGCAGTACTGCTACTCACATGGTAGTACTCGATGGCCGCCTTGAGTCCTGGTATGGCGTCGCTCTCCTCCTCCCATGTCGACTGGTCGTACGGCAGGTCGCGCCACTTGACCAGGTACAGGATGCTGCCGTCGCGCATGTTGCGGTGGTTGATGATGCGGTGGGCGATCAGCCACTCGGGCTTGACACCGAACCTAAGATCAACAAGGAATAGAATTGTTGGAAACTGGATGTACTACTGGAGTTTAAACAGGATTAAATTAATGACTCGCATTACTAGCTTTGTAAATGGGAAAAGGATAGACAGCTAGCTTAACTGATGAGAAAAAAACAGGTTTAGCACAGGAGGCACATAAAGTAGACACAAAAAACAGTTTATCTTTCCTGTGCTACATCTATTTTTATTCTCTTCAGGTAAGCTACCTGTCTTATCATTTTCCCAATTTACCCAATTTTCACAGCCTAGAGCTTTTCTAAATCAACCTGTCTTATATTAATAGAGTGTATAACACGTTTCCTGTCTTATATTAATAGAGTGTCTAACACAAAACATCAAGATTCTTGGTTGACTATTAGGCATTCTCATCTTCTATAAAAATGTTATAGAAGATAGTCAACCAAGAATACAATCACCATCTTCAACAACATCAGAAGGATTTAGAAAAAATAAAATAAAAAAATAAACATCAAGATATTTTCTCATTTTTTGAAAATCACTTAAAAAACTGACTTAACTCCTAAAAGAATAACAAAATTACTTGTCGGCCCGTGCGGAATTATTCCACACTGCGAACCAAATCTTGTCAGCTGATCAGTTGTTCTTTTGTTTACATTTTTGCTCCTGTCAAAACAAACTATTCCCTTTATTTATCTTTCATATTATTCAAATTTCCGAGAAGAGGTACATTTTTAGACCGTGGGTCTATTTTTTGTCAATAGCCGGCACGATAAGCTTTAAAATGAGGGGTAAATCATGGAATTTGATAAAGGAATAAGGAAGATCTCGCGGAGTGACAGAAAAACAGGCTAGTGAAATAATATATAAGATTAGAGTTTCGAAATTTGAAACGTCAACTAACCAAACAGTAATACACTAAACAAATTTCCAGAATTTGTGTTTATTAGTGAATTTCCTTTGGAAAGTGAACTATTAGCATGACCCGCATGGTGAAACTTAAGCCCGGGACCACCATAGAAGACTCTAACGTGGTCCCGGGCTTAAGTTTCACCGTGCGGGTCATGCTAATAGTTCACTTTCTAAAGGAAATTCACTAATAAAGACAAATTCTTTCAAAATGTTATATACATATATATATATATATATATATATATATATATGTGTGTGTGTGTGTGTGTGTTTGCACTCTAGCGGTCACATTTTTTATCCGATTTACTTCAAATTTGGTAGGGACGACCCTTTCAGTAATCAGTTGGACAAGTTCATTGGGCAAAACAATCAGAAAACTCTAAACCCCTTTTTTGGGGATTGATATTTAAAATTTCGAGTTTTTGGGCCCAAAAAGGGTCAGAAAAGCCCCATATGTAAAAATAATGCATGAAAAAGAGGGGAATTAGTGAGGCGAAAGTTTTAAGCCCTCTCTCGTCATTCTAGCATACATATTTACTAAGTTATTAAAGAAAATGTGATTAGACTAAACATTGTACGTTGTCTTATGGGGGTTTTACACTAGAAAAGCCTGTTATTCCTTTGTTAGAGTACTTTTATCATCCCCAGCAATCTCATGCTTACTTTCAAGCCTGTCTGGACCTTTTCCTAACATTATAATGCGCAACATTGTATTCCCAGCTTTGCAGGTAAATGAAACCAGGAGCATCAGAACAGCCAACAAATCACTGTTTTCAGATTTTAATAACAAATTGGAATAAATGTATGTTTTTACACTGATTTTGTTTTAAAAGTTTTTATGTGGAAATTCACTTCCCTCACGTCAGCGTGCTGCGTGCGAACAAGTTTCTTGTTTAGATAGCATGTAACTCTTCTTCTCCTTTTTATTAGTAAAGCTATGATTTTTCATAAACACTACTGATTCAGGATTTATAATGATTACAAAGTTACATTAAGTTTAATTTGTCTATTGTGTTTCACTCACTAGATCTACACACAAAATCACTGTGAGTCCATAATTTTTTTTTTGTTAACTTTAGTCATAGCACGATTTAAAAAACACAACTGGTGTATACAATAATAAAATCATTAACAAGCTCTGAGGGTATCTTGATCGCAGTATAAACATGACGGGGAAAAGCCAGTTAACTGGTAGTAAACTGTATCACGATTCAAAATTGGCAAAAATCCCACTGTACGGAGAGGCCTTTAGTCAACACACATACAGTGGTCCACTCTAAATCTCTCCACTTAATGTCCGAACTTGTACACTGTAGCGGGGTACAACTCC